>JAODAL010001803.1:0-216199 GCA_025379985.1 Phyllomedusa bahiana | reverse complement strand
GAGTCAGGGCCCCCATGTAGCCAGGGCCCTTAGTAGCCGGGGCCCCCCCCTTGTACCCGGGGCCCCCTTAGTCGGGGCCCCCCTTGTAGCCAGGCCCCCTAGTAGCGGGGTTTTCTAGTAGCCGGGGCCCCCTAGTGCCAGGGCCCCCTTGTGCCAGGGCCCCCCTATTTGTCTGGGCCCCCCTAGTAGTCAGGGCCCCTGTGGGTATTTTAAAAAAAAAAAAAAACCCAAACAAACAGCCCCCCAACTGGCTTCGGCCCCGGCTGGCCCTGGGCTCCCCCTCCCTCCGAGTCCCCGGGCTCCTGCCCCCCCCTGCATAGGCGGCACTTTGAAGGACGTCCCCGCGCCACTTACGTCAGCAGTAGGGGGCCGGCGCCCAGCAGGCTTAAAGGGCCTAGTGCCCCCAATCCCGGGGAGGTTTGGGGGGCTCGGGAGCGGTCCCGGGCGTTCAGGGGCCGGATGTGGCCCCGGGCCCCCGGGGGGCGACGCCGGTTCCGGGGGCCCACAGCAACTCGGAGGGGGAGTCCCACCGGGGGATTCACCGATCTCCCGGCGGCCCAGTCCGAGCCTGCTTTTGTCCTGTTATACTGGGGAGCAGAGGGTGTCAGTATTTTGTTTTGGACAAGTGAAATGTGCTGGAAGCCCCCCCAAAAAAAATGGAAGGGCTTGTCCCCACGGTAGGGTTTTGGCGGTTTTCGACGGTTTTTTGTCAAACCCCTGTCAAACCCTTTTAATGGACCACTATGGGAAAAACCTGCAGCACTCCCACTGCACCAACCACCGGATGGTTTTTGACTGCCGCGGTCGAAAAGCATTTCCATGTTCATTTTTCCGCCCAGTTTTCGGGCAAACATGAAAATTAAAAACGGGTGGAAGGGGCCTTTTTCTCCCCCAAACACCCCCCGCGGCCAGTGCACGGTGCAAAAACAGCCCAAATTTCGGGTCGGAGAATCCCCACCCGGGATTTGCTTGTGCCGTTTTGGGGCATGCCCCCAATGCGTCATCAATTGGTTTTTAAACCAGCATGGGTTTTACCTATGTAATGTATAAAGGGACCCTTTATAAGCCTTATCTATATACAATTGTAATACAAGCAACCACCCCGCTCATAGATTAGTCGTGGGGTTTTTTTCTGTATTTTTGCATTTGTCCCCACCCCCTTGTATGGTATTGGCTTTTGGGCAACTGGTTTGAACTTTGGGACTTATCCCCAAAGTGCAGTTTTTTTTTTTAGGCAGTTTCCCCCCCTATGTATGGGTTGGGCAATTGTTTGTCATGAGCTGCCCTGTTTATTCCCCCCTCCCGGGTTACCTGGGGCTTTATGGCTCCTACTGGAATAAGTTCAATATCCAGCCATTGAGCTGTATGTATTGCCTTGTGTTTGTGTTTTTAAGATCATGATTAAAGGGGTTTTATACCAAATTTTCTTTAGAAAACAGCGCTATAACTGCACCACAGATTGCGTGCTGTATTACAGCTTAGCTATTCATTTCTTTGGAGTTCAACTGCAACGTGTGGCACAGAACATGTGATTGATGGAAGAGCCAACCAATTATCCTAAATATATAACATCTGTATAAGTGAAGTGCATGCAGTGATTTGGCCGGGCTAGAGCGCCCTTTACAAAACAATGCGGGGACTAATGTCCTGTATTTCTTTACATGTATTTGTGAGGTGCAGGCAGTGATTTTGGGGGTCTAGTAGCGCCTCTCTACATTTTCAGGCGGGGTACTACATGTCCTGTACTTCTCTATACATGTGCCAGGATGAGCGGCTCCATTAGGCACCAGGTGAGGGCCACTTTTTCTTTTTTCTTTACATTACATATAAAATACTGTACATGACCTAAAGAAGTCCTGCCCTATCATAAAAAGTATTTCCAGCTTCGGAGCTCCCGATGTTTTTTGAAAGGGGATGCACTCTATCTGTTTTAGTATCTGATTCTGAGTTATGGTTTTTAAAATTTAAAGACTGCCAAGGAGCAATTTAAATATTGTATGTTGAGGAGAAAGTAAAATTAAATGGCTACAATTACACTAAAGGGGCTTCTCTGGTGTTTGAATATGAATCTTTGACATTGTTATTGTCCCCAAGGAAACCCACTGTCAGAAAAATGCATAGGACCGGCCGGGCGGGAAAAAAATCGCCCTGGACTAACCCCCCAGCAGCCCACTACAACATCCGTTTTTAAAAAAAACTCCCTTGTTCTCGCCCCTTGCCACTGTCTAAAAAAACTACACTTAAAGCTGCTTTCACACGGGGGTTTTTTTTTTGGTGCATTTTTTATGTGTTTTTGGGTGGTTTTTATGCAGAAAGGGCCCCAAGCAGTTAATGCTAAACATTTTGCAAAAAAAACGAAAATAAAAAATGCCCCAAAAAAACCGCCCCCGTGTGAGATCCCCCTACACACAGGCAAAAGAAACAGTGGTGCAGAGAAACCCCTCATCACGAGTCGGTGTCACTTGCTTTTACAACAGGGAAAAAGCCCACACTGACACTCCCATAAGCCCCAAAATAAAACCTTCAACCCCCCCAATCCACCCCCAGTAGCAGGTCCCCATCACATGAACACAGCACTGATCAACACAGAAGTAAACTTCCCCCGGGGACACAGCGCTAAAGGGAGACGGATCTCGATGGGATTTGTCTTTTTCCCCTTTTCTTTCTTCGGGCCCCAAACCTCCTGATTTTTTCCCCCTGATGAGTCTTTTCCCTTCCTTTTTCTCTCTGTTCGGTACAGCATGAGGGCCCTCTTCTAGTGGTACTACCCGTCCCTGTGGGAATTTACCACAAAACATTTTTTCCCCCACTTTTCCCAGATTTTCCCTATAAATTCCCCAAACAGCGATGTTGACCAAAAAAATTAAAAAATTAAAAAATGTCAGATAAGGGCATGAAAATGGGTGACCCCCATTAGTTGGGGGAAAAACAGGGCCTTCCTCCTTAATTTGGTATTTGGGAAACAGGGCTCCATAACTACCCAGGTAGAAAGGGGATTCCCCATTAATGCCGGGTTGTGGGGCTGTCCCCATAATCAGCCAGGTACGGTCAGGGGCATAATTAGCAGTCAGGGCTGTAAGTAGGCAGGAGGGGCAGTCTATACTAGGCAGGGCCAGGGGGGTATTTTGCCGGCAGTGGGGCCGGGGGGTATTTAGCCGGAAGGGGCCCGGGGGATTTAGCCAGGAAGGGCCAGGGGGTTTTAGCCAGGAAGGGCCAGGGGGTATATGCCCGGCAGGGCCAGGGGTTTTAGCCAGGAGGGCCCGGGGGGTTTCCGGCAGGGTATATAGCCAGGCAGGGGGCCCGGGGGATATAGCCAGGGAGGATTTTTTAGTAGGCAGGGGCCAGGGGGGGATAACCAGGAGGAGTATATAGTGGCAGGGGCCAGGGGTTAGCTGCCAGGGGCCAGGGGGATTAGCCAGGCAGGAGTATATACAGGGAGGGGGCCGGGGGAAAAATAGCCAGGGAGGAGTATATGCTAGGCAGGGGCCGGGGGTATAGTAGCCAGGGCCCGGGGGGTATAGCTAGGCAGGGGCCAGGGGGATTAGCCAGGCAGGGCCAGGATATTTAGCTAGGCAGGGCCGGGGGATATAGCCCGGCAGGGGCCAGAAATATATAGCTAGGCAGGGACCAGGGGGATATGTTAGCCAGGGCCAGGGGGTTGCACAGGGCCGGGGGATATATTAGGCAGGGGCCAGGGGGGTAAGCCAGGCGGGCCCCGGGTATATAAGTAGGCAGGGGCCCGGGGGATTAGCCAGGGGAGGAGTATTAGCTGGCAGGGGCCAGAGGTATATAGCCAGGAGAGTATATAGCTAGGCAGAGCCGGGGGGATAGAGGGCCAGGGGGGAATAGAGGTCCCGGGAGGGGCAGTAAGTAGTTTAAAAAAAAATTTAAAAATCTTACTCACCTGATGTCTTTCCCCCTCTTTCCCGTGTCCGGGCGGGCCCCCCCCACTCCCGGGTGCGGGGCCCCCGGGCCGGGGCCGTGAGTCACCATCGCGCGCCTACCCCGCGGCCCTCCTGGGAGCTGAACAAGGGATCAATAGATCCCAGTGTTAAGCCTCGGGGCTGCTTGCACCCCCGGGGGTGCAGGCGGCGGCCGTGATGGGGCCTGTGGTTGGGTCAGTGACCCGGCCCCTGCAGCGAGGGGGGCCTGTCGGGCCCCCTGCCACAGGGGGGCCGGGCCAATGGCCATTGGGCCCCTGTCTTGGCCGGCACTGGGCCCACGGGGGGGGGGGAAAAACGGGGCCCCCTGGGGGTGCTCCGAGCCGGCCCTGCGGCCCGGACCCCAGCGGCCCCCCCCGGGCAAGTGCCCGGTTTGCCCTATGGGCAGTCCGGGCCTGCATAGGACTGAGCTGCAGTACAAGACACTTGTAAGTTTAATCATAGTTTACCACCTTGTACAGAAATGAGGCTCAATTACATGGCTGTATAACATTTCCATATTGTATATATCTGTAATCTATCCACTATGGCCTTCTATGTGCCATGCTACCTCTCTATTTGGCTTAAATGTTACTAAATCATGCTGCGGCAAATTAATAAGAAGGAAATATTTATGAAGAAGGAGGTACTATAGGTTCCAGGGTCCGCTTTAGAGGAGGAGTTGTTTAAGACCCTTCCGAAGACGAGAATCCTACCCAGTATAATTTATAGATATGTGGTGGTATTTTTTCTTTTTATCAATTAAAAATGCAAAGTGTCGAAAAATTAGAAAACAAATCAGATCATATTTGTTGACACCCTTTTTTCCGAATCCTGGAGATGACGTGTGGTCCCACAAAGCCCTATCTATTTTCAGCCATCAATTGGGTTTAAAATGAAAAAGGGGCAAAAGGATCCGGCGTACATCACAGAAAAATCTTTTGGGTTCTTCCCAAGATGTTTGGAACAACCTCCCTGCTGAGTTCCTTCAGAAACTGTGTACAAGAATCTAAAAGAATAGGTAAAGGGTGGTGACCACAAATACTGATTGATTTCTCTTTTGCTTTATTATACATATATACCAGGATGATATAGGCTTCTTGATGGTTATGATGCATATTATTTAGGTCCTATACACTGCCGATAGATATGTCCCTATAATCTTGGTGGTATTATGTGTGTTAGATATGGACGTGGCAAAAGTTAACTTAACCATGTGGCTTTTAATGTTTTTTAATCTTAGACCACAACAAGATCCATGGAAAGCATTACAATAGTTGAAATTATTTTCTGTGCCGTAAAGTTGTGCCGCACTATCTGCCAAGTTAAACTTTGCTACAGCTATATATGCAGTATCTGACTGGGTTACCTTGGACCAACCAGTGGAGTTGATTCTTTGGTCCCACCTTACAGCTACTATACATGACTGCACAAACTACACATGCCTCTTGCACTTCGCCTTTTGCCCTGAAAAGCAGCCCACCATGCCCCCATAGTTTTCCCTGCTTTCCTGTCGGCCAATCCAAGTCTGTCTGTATGTCAGTATTATCTTGGCATTTTATGGTGATATTGTGTATACTAGAGACTTTATTTCAGTATTATCATGGCACTACATGATGGTTTGACTTTATTATATAGCTTACACTTAAGTTTTTCAATTTCAATTGAAAGAGCTTAGGGTCAATTTCAAAATAATTCAGTGGAAATTCCCCACAAGCTGATGCTACTGTTTGGTTTCTTTTCTCTGTGTGGTTTCTTATTTGCCTGAAGCTTGTCATATTCTCAGCTTTTCCTTACTACTAGAAAAAAAATCTCCTTTACAGAAATGTAAGTGAAGTGTTGATTGATGAGCGCTTGCCTGCCGGTGCGAGGAACTCATTAGCTATGCATCGTAGCTCAGGTCCATTGTTCCTACATACTCAGCATTCATACCTTTAATGGCAATACTCAGAATTGTAATGGTTTTACTCAGAGTACTACTGGTTTCGTTGTAGAAAAGCGATGTCATCTTTATGTAATCACACGTTTCCCCAGAAAATTCCTGTAAAATGTCATGACATTGTAGAAAGACAAGTTAAAATGTACAGTTGCCTGAAGGATGTTTAGAAATATTCTGATACTTAATGGATCCTAGTGACCTACTGGTTTACTGATGGGATTGTGACTTGGTTTCTGTCATCTTGATGGCAATAGCATTGCATGCGTCACTACTCTTGCCATCAAATCTGAACATGGCCGACAATGATTGCAGAACTTTACAAGTGGTGCATTACTTCTTGTTCTGTTTGTAATACACAAAGAAAGTCCCAAACCAGAACTTGAGCCATAGAGAAGGATAGACAGTAGAGAGTAACAAGCCATGACGCAAAGCTCCTGGGTCTTTATACAATATCTATAACAAGACCCTCACCTACCATGTCCCATTTATTATACTGGAGGCTTCTTATGTGACAAATGGGCTATGACCAGATTTTTTTTCTGGCTGAAACATTTCTTTTTTAGCGACACCATTGATATTTTTTACCATGCTTATTTTCATGTAATATTGGGTTCCAAAGAAAATCTTATTGCACCACAGCGTTACTGGAATAATGTTGATGTGGGAGTTGATAGACATAGTTGCTGGTCTGCCGAATGTTCAGCTGACAACAACCTGATAACATAGAGCTCTCCCTAATGTTATGAACTGTTCATAGTATTACTTACAATAAAAACAAGTATGCATTAGGATATGTTCACATGATGGATTCCTCCAGTGGAAAAGTCAGTAGTAGAATTTGCAGCAGAATTCTAATATTATATCCTTCTATTTCTGGACTTTGACTTTCTAGAGGTGGATTTTATGGCTGTTTAAGTCACAGATTAGCCCCATTTAAATCCAATGTCATTCTGGGTCAAAGAAGTAACATTTTTTTCTTTTTTCTGCATCATGAATTTAAAAATAATTGGGGCTGTGGTTCACTTTGGCCCCTTTTCCTATTGAAAATGATAGAATGAAGATGCCATGCAGTCTAAATGTGTCTGTGTGAACATGCCCTTATAACCATATTACATCCTTCAGTCTGACCCTGTGTAGAACGCCTTCCATTCAGGTTAGAATGTAAGCTCCAATAGGCAAGAACCTTTTCTTGCATTGTGCTGGGGAGTATATGGAATCTGTATAATTGAAGATTATTAATACAACATGTAGAATGTGTTCTTCCTCTGTTCCCACATTGATGTCAGCAAACAGTCAATCTACAATTTTTCATGAGATGTCAAATTTGTAAAAATCAAAGAGATTTTTCTTGCACACCCAGGCTGCCCTCACAAAAAAGATGTAATGTTTCCTGATGAAATGCCACAGTGCCTTAATTGTTTTACTGGCATTTGAACTATGCCGTCTGAGGCAATCTGACTACTTTGCTGGATGATTAATTTTTCACTGGTGAGCAAGCTGACCCTCGGAGTAAAACATGTCAACAAGAAGAGAGGAGATAGGCAGCTTGGGGCATGGATCAGTGCATTGGCCGGATTTACTAGAAGACAGAGGCTATGAATGTGATAAGGCCAAAGGTGAAAAACTTTTTGATGTATAATATCAGTTTGTTTAGATAATGGAGATAGAGTACACTAAGGCTATGTTCACACGGCATAATTGCGGGGCGTAATTACGCCCTGCAATTACGCCGGGACTTCGGGAGCTCGTGCCGACTCCTGCGGGGCGGGGGTGCAAGCAGCCCGCCGGCCCCATAGACATTCATAAACAGCAGCGCGTATTCGCCGCTAGTAATTGACATGTCACTTATCTCCCCCCGCAGGGTATTGTGCGAGCGGGGAGAGGAGACGTAATCCATAGCTCGCTATGAGAACTGTGGATAACCGTAATGACTGGGACATATCTCGCCCCATATTGAGCACAGTATGCCGAGAAATACAGGCCGAAATATGTCCCAATTTCCTCCGTGTGAACATAGCCTAAGGGGGAAATGTATGAAAACTGTCTTGGTCTAAGACTTTCTTTGTTGCCCATAGCAACCAATCAGAGAGCCTGTTTCATTCTTTCAAAGCACTAGATGAAATGTAAGGGGAGCTCTAATTGGTTGCTATGAGCAACAAAGAAAGTCTTAGACCAAGACAGTTTTCATACATGTGGCTCTAAATGTTTAATAGGGGACAGGCATCTTGGCAGTCGTAATTGACATGGTATCTTGAAGACTGAGTAGTAGAATCTGTAGGACTATGATGAGGTTGGATGATAACATGCAATAGACCAAAAGGATTGTTGTGTCCGTGTAGTGCATTAAAGTAAGGGAGAACCCTAAAGCAATTTTACCTCATTACTCCATTATGTGCAGAAATTCAAGAGTAAGGCAATATGGATTGTCCAGACTAGAGAACGTTTTCAGCCAGATGACTTTCCTTGGTAATATCTGGTAGAGAGGGACATGGAAACAGGAGCATAGGAGCTATCTGAGACTGTCTGAGACATCTCCTATGCTCCTGTCTCCATGTACCGCTCTACCAGACATTACCGAGGAAGGCCATCTTGCCGAAAACTTTATCTAGTCTGGATTACCGATATTGTCTTACTCTTGAATTTCTGCACATAATGGAGATTTGTCTATCTCTTCTGTAAATCAGTAAATATCACTATTTTGCACATAAATCTGTGGAGTGCTGAGGAATTATTATCATTATCTGTAAGCATTGTACAGGACATCACTGCCGGAGGACAGTGGTGCTAGAACGGTGGGGGCAGGAGACATGAGTACGAGTTCATTTTTCATTCTACCGTTCTTCCATACTATACAAAGGTTTGTAAAAATGTCTCTGAACCCCTTTGACTAAGGTTTTCAAGAAACTGAAGGTTGGATACACTATAGCTAATACTCAAGTCAAGTTCTAAGACTCCTTTTGGGGATAATCTATACTAAGTTTTCTTCTTGCAGCAGAACTTTTCCTAACTTCCTTTTGGTTCTTCTTTAAAAAGTTGCCCAGTCTACAAAAAAAAAACATACACCCCATTAGGGAGTTATGAGTTTATAGGGAGTCCTCTGTTCAGGATTAGTATATCTTAGCCACAGTGGAGGAGTGACAAAGAGTGTCTTTTTTTTTTATTCGAATGGGAACTGTGTAGTGTTTATATTTGCCTGTAGTGGCGCTGTAGGGAAATCAAACACTTTCTGGCTAGTTTTTCTACAGATTACAGCTGATAATTGAAAACAAAAATGTCTCAGATTACAATAGCTTTTTCCTTCTAAATTATCCAAAGTGGAGAATCCTTTTAATAAGAAGCAATATTCAACTGAGGGCGTAGAATCAGTTGAAACAATAGGTCCTACATAAACAGACTTCCTTAACCCCTTAAGCCGAACGCCTGAAAAGTAGTTAATGACCAGAACATTTTTTTAGTTTTTGCCTCCTTGCGTTTCAACAGTTGTAACTTTTTTATTTTTTCATTGACGCAGTTGTATGAGCCCTCGTTTTATTCGAGACAAGTTGTACTTTATTGGGGAATAGTTTAAAATCACTTATAAATAATTGCAGGATTTTTTTTTTTTTTTTTTTACATTTTGTTTTTTATTATTTTTTTTTACACCATTCACATTTCACACTTAATAACTTGTTAGATTAACAAGTCGTGTGGATACCAAATATGTGTAGGTTTTTTTGTGCGTGTAATTTATGCACAATTATTTTTTATTAAATATTTATTTTTATTTTATTATTTATTTTTTTACACTTTTTTTACATTTTTTGTGGGGTTTTTTTTACTTTTTTTTTTTTACTCCCAAGGGAGAACTGTTTAACATTTTTTTACATTTTTTTTTTTTACACTTAGTAATGTATTAGCATATTCATATATGCTAATACATTCTAATCTGTGTCAGCCTGACACAGGCAGTGATTAGGACAGCACACAGTCTGATCACTGGCTTCTTACACAGACAGCTCTGGGGCCACTCTAGGTCCCCAGGGCTGACTGTGCAGCCGTTTCCCCGGGTTCTGTCGGGTGACCGGGTTTTCCGATCACCCGACAGAGCAGGGGAACCCTTTGATTGCACTGCGGTAACGCACCGCCGCAATCAAAGGGTTAAAGCACCGGGTTGCGGAGGTTTCCGCCGCTGCCCGGTGCTCGCAGGGGATGCTCTGGGATCAGGGCTGTGTAGTACAGCCCCGATCCCAGCGCAATTGCGGCGCCGGGCGCCGCAAACTCCGGTGTCTGCAGCGACGTCTAAAGACGTCGCTGCAGACGAACGACCCGCACCAGCCGACGTCCAAAGTCGGCGGGCGGTCGTTAAGGAGTTAAAGAGAACCTGTTACATAGGTTATGCCCCCCCTTGCTGAGGGCAGCACAAGCTAGTGACAGACCTGCTGTTTCCAGTGCTGTGTCCCTTATTCTGTAAAATGCTGTACCTTTAGAGTATTTAATGCTCAAATCTGCAGTTTTCAGCCAGAAGAGTCATTCGAAGAGTCAGGCTAGCCCCGCCCGCCTCAAGTGATAAACCTTTTACTTTGAATAGGTAGAAACATGTGAATAACTGCTGGTGGGCGGGGCTAGCCTTTGGTGGGTGGGGCTAGCACCTACTCATGAATAAGATTTGAGGGGTTAATGCTCTAAAACTACAGCATCTTATAGAGTAAGGGACACAGCGTTGGGAACAGCAGGTCTGACACTAGCTTGTGCTGCCCTCAGCAAGGGGGGCAGGTTCCCTTTAAATAGAAGATCTTTGAATATAAAAAAAAATGTATTCTCCAATTTAGAGCAATAAGAGAATTCATGGAAATAATTAGTTATTGACTCTAGTGCCGACTATACACTCAGAACTATTGGTGCAAAAGCACTGTAAAGTAAAACCTAAAAGTAGATGAAGCACTTTCAGGCTGATTTTTATAGGGTCACCTATTTTGTACAATCCTTATTTATTGGAAGAGTTCATTGATAATGACCACAAATTGTCCCCCTCTGGGCACCCCAGCGATCAACCATAATCTGTGGGAACATTGTAAATTGTTTAATTTCTCCGCAGTGCCACCACAGGAGAAATGAAGCATTACACAGTGTCCATTTAAATCAATGAGCTGTCTGTATAATGCAGGACAAGATGGGTCCTCCAAACAAGAGACACTTTCTGTAGCCACTTCTTGGTGACTTTGAATGGGTGGGTGTGAATGTGTGACTTTGGTATGGATATGAGGGTATGATATTTGAATGTCCCGAATAGAAAACTCCTATTAGTTTAAAATGTCCTTACAAGCTATATAAAAATATTTAAAAAAACTATGAGGTCACCTATGGAAAACAAGGGTTTGGCCAAACTGAGGAGTCCAGTTAGTAGGAATTTTGATGTAGGAGCATTTTACCTACATTATTTTGAATAAGTTTATTGTTCCCACTTTGTGATATTTGCTTTTAGTTAACAATGGCATTAGTTAAAAGTACTTGGGTTATTTGTTCAATTTTTTTTTCAACTTCTAGAGTGTTCTCTTGTTTGTGTAGTGTCAGGTTGCGAGGGTCGTACACACCCAAACACCCATCAGTCTCTGTCAATACACGACTCTTCGATTTCATAAAGGATTACACCCACTTACCTATTGTCTTGCAGCCTTTGTTCTTTGTGTTCTTAAGGTTTTGACGCCCAGTAATTTACTATAAAATAGATCTATAGAGAGCAGACATAAAAGCCTACAAATCCATCAGTCAACCAGGGACAAATTAATAAGGTTAATAAGTTTTTTTTCAACATCTATAGATGAGAATTGATGTTGTATCTTGTGATTGAAGGTGATGGGCCTTTGAGAAGATAAATGAAGGTACATTTGCTAATGGTAAATCCAGGACCTGTATGAAACCATTCATTATCTTCGGACTCTTGTAATTATAACATTGGCACAAATGGCTAGAGAAGATTTAAAATTCAGGGTTTAAAGGGAATGTGTCATCAAAAATGACTTATTGTTTAACTCACATTTTTATGTTCAACACATTTTTTTAAGAATTTTTGGTTAGATTTTTTTTAATTTTCCATATCACTTTCATTATTTTCTAATAATTCTTAAGTCCTGCGCGTTTCACTTTGGCCACTAAGCCTAATAATAGTCTGGCACTTCCTGTTCTGTACAGAAAGATTCTCAGTTGTCTGCTCATTATCAGCACAAAGAGGGTCAAACTGAAAGGAGACACCAGTGTGAATAGATAACACAGGATCCACCAGTCACAAGAGGAGATAGTCACAGTCCACCCTTTCACCACCCTACACAGTGACTTCTTCCCAGGTCACAGAGCATGCCTAGAAAACTCTCCTATAGATGTGAATGGGACTGAGTCAGTCTTAAAGGGGTTTTGTCAAAATCGCATTTCATACCTCTTGCTTCCAGCTCTTCAGCTCTGTGTGCTCAGAAGGAGGCGTGTGTGATGTGTTTGAATTGCATTTCATGTGACTCAGCAGGATGACATCACCAGGCCTTTCCTCTCTGTAGTCAAAGAAAGGTCTGTTTATGTATACAGCTGTGAGTAGCTACACTGTAGCTCACAGGTAACATTTTTGCTTTACAGCACAAGGGTCCTTGGTTCAAGTCCCTGCAGTAACTTAACCTGTAGATTTTTTTCCTCTTTATCAATGCACAGACCTCATTGAGGTTTCTTTTTTTTATTTATTTGCACTGTTTGACTAATTACTAAGGAGGACAGAGGACAGGAGTAGAGTGACAGCACCCAGGGTTTGAACACTCAGTAGCTGCCTGAGAGGAGAAGTGATGTCTGAGCATGTGCGACCAGGACTGAGGAGCTCACAGCCCTGGTCATATCCCCTGGAGACGAGCTGTAAACAATGAATCACTAAAGGAGCAGCTAAGCAAAAACGGTGCAGAATTTTTAAAAATTATGAATGGTGAAAATGTTTATTATTTAATTTTCAAACTTCCCACGTAAATTTTACTTTGTGGCAAAACCCCTTTAAGTCTCCCATGTGCATGAAGCTACTGTAAAGCATCTCTCTGTCTGCTGTTAAAGCAGTGCAAACAAGGCCTAGTGGCCAAAATGAAAACTGCAAGACATAAGAATTATTAAAAAATATTGAAAGTGATACGAAAAATAAAAAAAAAACAACCAAGAATTCCTAAAAAATGTGTTTAACATAAAAAAGGCCGACTTTCGGACATTTTTGTCTGATGCAGTGTAGACCTAGCCTAATGCTGCCCCACTACACAATAGATCAGTGGACAATTAGATGGATCGACAGGATAGGACACTGTATGACACCTTGGCTATCTTCATCAGTCCCATAGACCTTGAATGAAGTGGCAGTAGGCACTTACTCTATTAAGTCAGGTGATTTGGAACTCCCCTTGTCATTAATGGTACCAGTTCCAGCAGTCAGACCCCCAGTAATCATACATTTATTAGCTGTGCAGTGGATTGGGTAGGACAACTTTTTCAAGAGCTAATTGCCGGGAGTAAGGCAACCACGTCAGTGTCAATCAGGCCCGGACTGGCCATAGGGCAAACCAGGCACTTGCCCGGCGGGCCGCTGGGGTCCCTGGCGCAGCCTGACTATCTACCCCCTGGTCCTGCCTGACTATCTAGCCCCTGGCCCAGCCTGGCTATCTGGCTATCTAGCCCCTGGCCCTGCCTGGCTATCTACCCCCTGGCCCTGCCTGGCTATCTACCCCCTGGCGCAGCCTGGCTATCTACCCCCTGGCGCAGCCTGGCTATCTAGCCCCTGGCCCTGCCTGGCTATCTAGCCCCTGGCCCAGCCTGGCTATCTAGCCCCTGGCCCAGCCTGGCTGTCTGGCTATCTAGCCCCTGGCCCTGCCTGGCTATCTAGCCCCTGGCCCTGCCTGGCTACCTAGCCCCTGGCCCTGCCTGGCTATCTAGCCCCTGGCCCAGCCTGGCTATCTACCCCCTGGCCCTCCCTTTGGCTATCTAACCCCTGGCTCTGCCTGGCTATCTAGCCCGTGGCCCAGCCTGGCTATCTAGCCCCTGGCCCTGCCTGACTATCTAGCCCCTGGCTATCTGGCTATCTAGCCCCTGGCCCAGCCTGGCTATCTAGCCCCTGGCCCTGCCTGACTATCTACCCCCTGGCCCTGCCTGGCTATCGACCCCCTGGCGCAGCCTGGCTATCTACCCCCTGGCGCAGCCTGGCTATCTAGCCCCTGGCCCTGCCTGGCAATCTAGCCCCTGGCCCAGCCTGGCAATCTAGCCCCTTGCGCAGCCTGGCTATCTAGCCCCTGGCCCAGCCTGGCTCTCTTGGCCCTGGCGCTGCCTGGCTATCTAGCCCCTGGCCCTGCCTGGCTATCTGGCTATCTAGCCCCTGGCCCAGCCTGGCTATCTACCCCCCGGCCCTGCCTGGCTATCTACCCCCTGGCGCAGCCTGGCTATCTACCCCCTGGCGCAGCCTGGCTATCTAGCCCCTGGCCCAGCCTGGCTATCTAGCAACAGGCCCAGCCTGGCTATCTAGCCCCTGGCCCAGCCTGGCTATCTACCCCCTGGCCCCTGCCTGGCTATCTAACCCCTGGCCCAGCCTGACTATCTAGTCCCTGGCCCTGCCTGGCTATCTGGCTATCTACCCCCTGGCCCTGCCTGGCTATCTAGCCCCTGGCCCTGCCTGGCTATCTAGCCCCTGGCCCTGCCTGACTATCTAGCCCCTGGCCCTGCCTGGCTATCTACCCCCTGGCCCTGCCTGGCTATCTGGCTATCTAGCCCCTGGCCCAGCCTGGCTATCTAGCCCCTGGCCCTGCCTGGCTATCTAGCCCCTGTCCCTGTCTGGCTATCTACCCTCTGGCGCAGCCTGGCTATCTAGCCCCTGTCCCTGCCTGGCTATCTAGCCCCTGGCCCAGCCTGGCTATCTAGCTCCTGGCCCTGCCTGGCTATCTACCCCCTGGCCCTGCCTGGCTATATAGCCCCTGGCCCTGCCTGACTATCTAGCCCCTGGCCCTGCCGGGCTATCTGGCTATCTAGCCCCTGGCCCTGCCTGGCTATCTAGCCCCTGGCCCTGCCTGGCTATCTACCCCCTGGCGCAGCCTGGCTATCTACCCCCTGGCGCAGCCTGGCTATCTACCCCCTGGCCCTGCCTGGCTATCTAGCCCCTGGCCCTGCCTGGCTATCTAGCCCCTGGCCCTGCCTGGCTATCTAGCGCCTGGCGCAGCCTGGCTATCTACCCCCTGGCCCTGCCTGGCTATCTACCCCCTGGCCCTGCCTTGCTATCTAGCTCCTGGTCCATCCTGGCTATCTACCCCCTGGCCCAGCCTGGCTATCTAGCCCCTGGCCCTGCCTGGCTATCTACCCCCTGGCCCTGCCTGGATATCTACCCCCTGGCCCTGCCTGGATATCTATCCCCTGGCCCAGCCTGGCTATATACATATTGGCCCTGCCTGGCTATAGACTGCCCCTGCCTGCCTACTTACTGGCCCTGACTGCTAATTACTGCCCCTGGCCCTACCTGGCTGATTACTGGGGACAGCCCCAGCTAACCTGGCTAGTTACTGGAGACAGCCCTTGCTACCTGGCTAGTTACTGGAGACAGCCCTTGCTACCTGGCTAGTTACAGGGGTAGGCCCTGTCTACCTACCAAATTAATGGAGGAAGGCCCTGTTTACCTAGCTAATGGGGGTCTACCTATTTACATGCCACTTATCTGACATTTTTTAATTTCTAATTTTTAGGGTCTAACATACGCTGTTTGGGGAATTGATAGGAAAGTGCTGGAAAAGAGAGGAGTCTAAAATGTATTTGTGGTAAATTCTACAGGGACGAGTAGTGACCACTAGAAGAAGACATTGCATGCTGTACTGGACAGAGAAAGAAATGGAAGGGAACGACTCATCAGAGAAGACGTCATGGAGGTTTGTGCCAGAAGAAGAAAAGGAGAAGAGAACAACTCCCATCAGAGATGACGTCTCCTGTGAGTCCCTGCTGCCAGGGGTCATTATACTTCTGTGTTGAATCAGTGCTGTATTCATGTGATGGTGACCTGACTACTGGGGATGTGATTGCTGGGGTTGTAGGTTATGTAGGTGCTTATGTAGTGTCAGTGTGGGCTTGTCCCTGATTGTAAAGCAAATGCACACCTGACTCTGTGATGAGGGGTTTCTCTGCACCACTTTTTCTTTCCTGCTTGTGTGTAGGGAGCTTTCACACAGAGCGGTTTTGGTGCATTTTTTTATGCGTTTTTTGTGCAGAAATGTACAGCATTAACAGTTCTGCCTTTCTGCACAAAACCGGACCAAAAACACATAAATGCACCAAAAACACTCTGTGTGAAAGCACCTTTATAGTGTAGTTTATTTTAGAAAGTGGTGAGGTGCGAGAACAAGGGGCATTTTGTAAGTGGATATTGTATGTGGGCTGCTGGGGGCTTAGTGCCAGGGCTGATTTTTATTCCCAGTCCGGCCCTGGTGTCAATTACTTTATAAGGGTAACCATTAATGTAGCAATTATAGGTAACTAAAGGGATTTTCTCAATACAATGACTAGCTTTTAACATGTAGGGAATGGTAGATCAAGACTTTTACTATATACTTTGCTGTGTTGATATTGACTTGGTCAGGAGATAAGAGAGATTTTATCTGCTCTGAGTTCACACTAGTGTTTCTAGGTTACTGTTCATATCTCCCTTTCTGATTAGATAGAGAGCAGGGAGTGACGTCACCATGGTCAGAGTCATTATCAGCAGAGTTATTATCTTTAAAGGGGTTGTCTCGCTACAAAGATTAGCTTTCAACATGTAGGGAACACTAAATGAAGACGTTTTCCAAATATATTGCTTTGTTCATTGCTTTTTGTTAAGGAGCTACAAGTGATTTTATCACCTTCTGAGCTCCCAAGTGACCGACCTGTGTATTTCTTCTGCCTTGCTGTTTGTTCTATCTGATAGCAGGGAGTGATGTCATCACATAGGTGGAGGCAGCACAGAACTCCAACAGTGAGAGCTTGTTTGTTATCTGATCTTTCAGACAAAAGACAGTAATTTCTACTGTTTACATTAGCTCAGAAGCTTTTCCTGTCCTGGTAGAAGGTAATTTAACTAATCTAGACTAATAAACATAATAAACAGAGAAGTCTGAATACACAGAGCTCATATGCTAATTACAGACAGCTTGACCAGGAAGTGACAGAGCAAAGCAGCATTATTTCATTCATGCATCCTATGAAATTATGAGATGAGACAACTCCTTTAACCAGATTAGATTACCGTTGAAAAGCACTTATTTTCACTCCTCAGAGGTCTGCATAATTGTTTACTTACAGATTAAATCTCCTGCACTTATGTCTGTGTAACATACAGGAGTTAAAAATGCTAATAACTGCTATAGAACCACCCACAGCCTGACCAGGTAGTGTGACTCTGAAGCTGCCTGTTTCTCTGTGAAACAGCATGGTGAGAAAACTAGAATCCATTGCAAAAAATCCAAAAGGTTTATGGAATGTAGATGGTAATTTAGTATTCAAGTCCAAAAATTGTCTACATTGCTTTGAGTAGATGGTCAATCATATCTAAAATCTTCCACATTTTTTAACTTGTTCAAAGCAATTTTTTTTCCCAAGATACGTGTCTTCAATGGTGTGTGGCAGCCACTCATCTCCCTCCATAGAAATCTCCTGTCTGAGCATCAGAAAAGGTAAAGCTGTCAGTCTAATGACCATTAGTCAAAAGCTACCTTATATCTATGGTCAGTTTACTAGTGGAGGGTTCTTGGGAAATAATTCAGGTATTATTCAGCTAATATCACAAGGCATTATGGGAAAGGAGCTGGGAAGCTCATGCGCCCTCTATTGGATGTAGCAAATCCTCAATTTGCTTTTGATTCACTGAATCTTTAACCCCTTAAGGACCCGGCGTTTTTTGTTGTTGACACGTTCGTTTTTCCCTCATCGCCTTCCCAGAGCCATAACTTTTTTATTTTTTGACTTACATAGATATTTGAGGGCTTTTATTTTGCGGGACAAGATGTACTTTCTAATGGTGTTATTCACTGTACTATAGAATATACTGGGAAACTGCAAAAAAAATTCCAAGTGGGACAAATTGTGAAAAAAAACCTTATTTTTGCCATGTTTGCGGGTGTTTTGCTTTTACGACGTTCAATCTTCGGTCAATACAATGAGTTATCTGTATTCTACAGGTTGATATGCATCTGACAATACCAAACATGTAGGGTTTCCGTTATGTGTTGGTACCGTAAAAAAAAATCCAAACTTTTTCTATTTTTGAAATTTGCGCCGCGGAGCCAGTTTGTGCGACCAATAACTTTTTGTACTAACACCTACGGACGTCAGTGAGAGAGCATTCTTTCTCTAGCAGTTTGGAATGCATGCGACTTTTTTGATCACTTTTATTCCATTTTTTAAGTGACGTAAAATGACCAAAAAACGCAATTTTGGCGTGTGGATTTTTTTTCTTCTACGGTGTTCAGCCTACGGGATAAATGATGTTAGAATTTTATAGATCGGACTTTTTCGGACGCGGCAATATCAAATATGTGTAACTTTTATATTATTTTATTGTTTTTATTTGTAAAATGGGGAAAGGGGAGTGATTTGAACTTTTAATACTTTTAAATTTTTTGGTACTTTAAAACTTTATATATTTTTTTTTTTTTACTTTAAAATTGTGTCCACCTAGGGTGCTTGACCACTAGGTGGCGCGATTGTCAATACCAGGGGCGTAGCTACAGGGGGTGCAGAGGTAGCAGTCGCTACCGGGGCCTCCAGCCTCAGGGGGCCCCAAAAAGCCCTTCTGCCACAAAATTGTAAATGGCACATGGTAGAGGAGGGGCCCCATTTCACTATTTGCACCAGGGCCCAGAAGCTTCAAGTAACGCCTCTGGTCAATACAGTCTAATGCATTGCATAGACAATGCATTAGACTGTACCAAGATGGCGGTTTCTCCACCTCCTGTCTGCGGACGGAAGTGGGGCAAACCAAGACATGGGAGTGACGGGAGCCTTCATAAGGCTGCGATCTTCATTCATTCAGACGCCGCGGCCATCTTTGCCGCGATGTCTGACGGGTTAAACAGAGCGGGCGGGCGACGCTGACCGTTCACGCTGTAACGGCCGGGTGTTAGCGGCGGCTTTGCGGGGTGGTCGCGGAGCGATCCCCCTGCAAAGCCCCTTAGCGATCCTGGGACGTACTCATACGTCCAGGGTCGGTAAGGGGTGAAGAAACAAAAGGAATATTAGCCAAGCCAGTATCATCCATCTACATACAGCCGTTTCGGGGTATTTGCCCCTCATCAGTGTAGAGCATAGCGATACTGGCAAAGCCTACGCCGAGGAGCAGAGTCTAAGGGGCCCTTTGTTTTCACCGGCGCCTGCCACAAAGTGGGAGGAACTTTGCTGCAGGGAAACCCCCAGTTTGCTACTCCCGACGTAGACCCTGGCAGTGATGGCCGAAGAGAACGATACGGAGCAGACTGGACCGCACAGTGGCAGGACTGGCGAACTGGCAGGCACAGCTGGAGAAACGTCAGCAGACGAAGGTCAGGCAGATGCTAAATAGATGCAGGAAAAAGCACAGAGAAGGATTGCAAGACATACACACAAAACCAACTGTAGGATATGGACACCAACAACTGGGTGCGGAGAGCAGGAAATGGAATCCCTATAATGCTACCGCAAGAAAAAGATTGTGGGAGCACAAATACCTGTTGCGCGCTGGCCTTTTAAATCCAGGGAACTGACGTGTGCGCGCCCCTAGTGGGGAGAAAGATGTAGAGGAGCTCATCTGCCGTAGAGGAAGCAGGATGGGAACAGGTGAGTACGGGACAGACAGGAGTCGGGAGCGAACAGCAGCCCTGGGCGCAGCGTGGGGACGACCAGCAGCCGGGTAATGGACGTGCCCACGGTCTGGGAGTTGACTTCAACCTTTGGCTCTCCAACGTTAGAAAGGCTACAACTCCCAGCATTCCCTGCCAGCCCCAAGTTGTCATGCTGGGAGTAAAAGTTTTGCAATTGCTGAAGAGCCACAGTGTACAGACAACTAGACAATCGCATATGTTGCAGGTGATACATAAATATTTAGTGCTTAGTCATTGCTGAAATATCTATATAAGCATGGAGACGTACTGCCGGGTTTCACACATATTTCCTGAACTGTTGACACTTGTAGATACGGTTGCTTCTTAGAGGTTGACATTAACCAGCAAATTCTGAGAATCTGCAGAACCCGACACCATTTATGAAGTTTACACACATTAGTTTTGTACTCGGAGGACTGCTTTATGCTGTTACATCTGTAGATTTACTCGGAACGTACTAAAGCCTGAGGATTATTGTAAATGGGTGAAAGCAAAGTTACAAGTTATTATAGAAGATAATTGACCCAGTCTAAGCCTTTGCTCTGTCTCTGCTCTGCTCTGTCTCTTTGCACCATGCAAAAAATTAGCCGCAAAATCTGCAGAAAAGAAGAGGCAAAATTATTTAGTGTGGTGGAGGATAATATGGGGTGAAATACATAGTGACACTTGGATATGAAAACCAACAAGTAACTAATTCTTGCTGTGTGAAGTTTTTCCATTATTAACGGAAAGAAGTCACAATAAAAGGAGTGTTCTTACAGGAGTTTTGCCACAAAGTAAAATTGACGTGGAAATCTTGCAAATTAAATAATAAACATTTTCATCATTCATCATTATTAAGAATTCTACATCATTTTTGTTTGGCTGCTCCTTTAGTGATCCATTGTTTACAGCTCATCTCCAGGGGATACGACCAGGGCTGAGAGCTTCTCAGTCCTAGTCGCAGATGCTCAGACATCACCTCTCCTCTCAGGCAGCTACTGAGTGTTCAAAACCCAGGAGCTGTCATTCTACTCCCATCCTCTGTGCTCCTTAGTAATTAGTCAAACAGTGAAAATAAATTAAAAAAAAAACCTCAATAAGTTATGTGCATTGATAAAGAGGAAAACATCCACAGGTTTGGACCTAGGACCCTTGTGCTGTGAGACAAAAGCTTTACCTCTGAGCTACTTTGTAGCTACCCACAGCTCTATACATAAACAGACCTTTCTTTGACTAGAGAGTGGAAAGGCATGGTGATGTCATCCTGCTGGGTCAAATGATATGCAATTCAAACAAATCACACACGCCACCTTCTGGGCACACGGAGCTGAAGAGCTGGATGCAGGAGGTATGAAATGAAATTGTGGCAAAACCCCCTTAAGGCTGCCATAGGTAACTTCAAGCCCCATACCACTGAAGCATCTGGGCTCCCCACCCATTAACAGTTCCTATCTTGCACCATATCAGCAGGCACCTTTTTTTAAATGTTATCAGGGCCCATGAGATGAGTACCATGAGATGAGTCTCATGAGAGCCAATGCTAGCCTGAGTATGCCCCTATAAATTTCCATCTCAGATATTTGTGGCATATTGACAAGATATCCCATAAATGTCTGATAGGTACAGAATGTGGTTCCCCTAACCCTCCATCCCTGTCTGTGCTGAGGCTGCACAGAACGGAGAGATGGTTGCGCATGCGCGGCTGTCTTCATTAATATTAATCAGAATAAAATATAGAACTGCATGCAAAGCCACCTTTCTGTTCTGTGCAACCATGGCACCGACAAAGAGGATCTCTATACATCAAACATTCACAATATGTTTTATCAAGATCAGAATGCCTCTTTGTACCAATCTGTACTATTAGAGGTTTAAGGCATCTGTCGTCCATAGGATCTCAAATAACGTGTATTGCATAGTATACATTTCATCACTGTGTGCCTCTATATGGAATAGCACACCCAATACAGCAAAAACTGACCCCTGCCAGATATATGGGTGTTCTCAGACAAGTTAGATGTATGGGTGAGTAGCATATGGCAAAAGGACAATTGTAATCCCAAAACTAGTTAAAAGGGGTCTTCTGTGTGACATATTCCTCAGACATTTAAGTTGTTGCCCTCCCATATGTTGTATGATGCACTGTTCTTTAAGTAGGTGCCCTCCCATATGGTGTACAATGGTCTGTACTTTAAGTTGGCGCCCTCCCATGTGGTGTATAATGCTCTGTACTTTAAGTTGGTGCCTTCCCATATGGTGTATGATGCTCTGTACTTTAAGTTGGCGCCCTCCCATATGGTGTATGATGCTCTGTACTTTAAGTTGGCGCCCTCCAATATGTTGTAGGATGCTCTATATTTTAAGTTGGCGCCCTCCCATGTGGTGTATGATGCTCTGTTCTTTAAGTTGGCGCCCTCCCATATGGTGTATGATGCTCTGTACATTAAGTTGGCGCCCTCCCATATGGTGTATGATGCTCTGTAATTTAAGTTGGCGCCCTCCCATGTGGTGTATGATGCTCTATATGTTATGTTGGCGCCCTCCCATGTGGTGTATGATGCTCTGTACATTAAGTTGGCGCCCTCCCATATGGTGTATGATGCTCTGTACATTAAGTTGGCGCCCTCCCATATGGTGTATGATGCTCTGTACATTAAGTTGGCGCCCTCCCATATGGTGTATGATGCTCTGTACATTAAGTTGGCGCCCTACCATTTGGTGTATGATGCTCTTTACATTAAGTTGGCGCCCTCCCATATGGTGTATGATGCTCTGTACTTTAAGTTGGCGCCCTCCCATATGGTGTACAATGCTCTTTACTTTAAGTTGGCGCCCTCCCATGTGGTGTATGATGCTCTGTACTTTAAGTTGGTGCCTTCCCATATGGTGTATGACGCTCTGTTCTTTAAGTTGGCGCCCTCCAATATGGTGTATGATGCTCTGTACTTTAAGTAGGCGCCCTGCCATATGATGTACCATTATACCATGTACAAATAACTTTATCATACAATAGCTGACACTAAAGTGTAACACAAATAATAGTGTCATCCATTGGTCAAATCACATTTCCACACGTGCTTAAATAACAATGCTGTACAGAGCTGTCACCACTACTACACTGCGAATGTACCATGTTGTCTAGAGACTAATTAGCATTACCACACAACACCCAAGTAAATACCAAAAATGAAAGCTCACATGTTACCAACATACAGTAACCAAATAAAAACTCCATACATAATGTATTAACATTTCTGTACAATTGGGGTTGTAGTGTACAGGAGTTGGTAGTAAAATACACTACAGAAATGTATTGTTGTTTAATAATGTTTATTAAAAATTGCATTGAAGTATGTTATAATTGCACTATATCTTTTGAGATTGCACTATACATGTTAAATGGAAATGCCTAATGACCTCCGTCTCACCTCTGTACTTTGCCAACATCTAGTGCACATGTCTGTAAGAAGTGTAGAGTTAGGGTATGTTCACACGACGCGTTGGATTCAATTTTGGGTCCGTTTTTAGATGCGTGTTTTGGACCCTAAACGGACCCAATCATGTATCAAACAATGTGCAATGTAAAACATGCGTTGGCGTTCAGACAAGTGATCGCAGATGAGTGTTTTACATGCGTCTTTCGACTCCATTCAAAGAATTGTCATGTCAATTCTTGATCCATTTGACGCAGCAGACACAGGATTTAAAATTATATAGTGTGTTCCTGCTGCAGCCAAAACGCAGCCAAACACGCACCTGTATGTTGGTTGCATTTGAATGCGATTTATGCAGCGCTTTTGGATGCAATTTTCAGATTCAAAATGGATCCAAACATGGATCCAACACGCCATGTTAACATACCCTTAGGCTATGTTTACATGGCATACTGCGGCGCAAAAGGCCGGTGTTTCAGAAGTACACGCTTGGCACCCATTCACTTAAATTTTACCCAGCATGCCGGGAAGAAGTGACATGTCACTTCTTTCTCCCGATGCATAATATGTGTCAGGGAAAACGGCAGGTAATTACCGTAGTTGTGGGGCATAATTCAGGCATATGGCAGCACAATTAGAAGCCAAATTACTACCCGCAAAGATACCCTATGAAGATACCCTTATGCTGCTTTGCAGATATGTAAATCAGTCACAGTAACTTATCTCTAGTAGCGGGAGTTTTTATGGCAACCAGTCAAAGCCTCCTGACAAAGGCTATGCTGCCCCTGGGCTCAGAGGTCAGCTTAACTTCTTATTCCCTGGCCAAATGGGAGAGGACAAGAAAGACAAGATAGCTTTGGAGAGCAGCCTAGCAGGACTTTGGATTGCTACATTTACATGAGGTAATCTTGTTTCCCAGACCTCATGGCCTTTGGGACTGAGTTAGCCTCTGGCCTAGCCCAATGCCCCAATTTGTGAAGATATCCCAGATCTCCTATCTGGAAGACATTGGTTGTAATGGACTTTATTTGAGGAAATCACTGATGGCTGAGTGTTTGTGACTGTGTGAAGAGTGTATTTGAAAGTATCCCTCTCCTGTGTATGTAACATCGTGCCTAGAATTACTAAAGAAAGCCTCTCCTTTTTTTAAAGTTTAACCCATCGTCGCATGCCTGTCATTCTGCACCACACATCAAGGGCACCTTGCACAACACCACTGCAGGCAGTTGAGGGAGAGACCACCACCAGGATGTGCCTAGGGGGAACTACTGCTACCATCCTTTCCAGAGTGCAGACACCCTTTTCACTGGTACTGGAACCAGGGGAGCATGAGAGGTGTGGTTGACAGAGTTTTTAGCCACTGTGACCAGAGTCCAGCCTCCAAGCCGGCTAACCTCTGCTTCTGCCCTATCCTCTACTACCTCCAGCACCCAGTCACCACTCACATTAAGTACCACGCCATCTGAGGTGACCCCCACTATAGCCAGCAATGCTGACACACTGTAACCTTCAGCTCCTGGGACCCCCTAGGCTCAAGGGCACTTCATTAGCTACACCACTAATGCACTGGAGGGAGAAAAGTTGACTTTATAAAGCATGTTCTACATAACACTGCCAACACTGCGCTGAAGAATATGAGTGTCAAACAACATTTAACAATACTTGTCTTGCCCTTAGCCAAATACCACCCAATGTACAGTCCAATACTTAGCCCAGTAGCATTTAATATGCAGTCCAATTAAATCCCGATTTAATTCCTAGATTAATAGCACCTTGTGGGATCTTCAGTTCGTACTCCAATTGCACCCCACACACAGCCAAATTCTTGGCTCAGTATCACTACAATCACAGTCCAGATCTTGGATCCATAGCACCCTATGCAATCTTCAGTTCGGACTCTAATAGCACTGCATGCACCCTCCAATTCTTGTGCAATTCTTGTCCAGTAGCATCGCATACACCAGTGGTATCAAGCTCCTTTTACCCGAGGGCCACATCAATATTATGGTTTTCCTGAAATGGCCATTGGAGAGAATTAGAGGGTGACTCAGTTTCCTGGCTAGGGTGGTCATTGCTGTGCCCTGGTTTGCAAGTTGCTGAACATATTGGTGTGGAGATGCGCACTAAGCTCTGAATCCAAGATGGCAACTGCTCGCTATGCTGGCGTTGCTGTTTCTGTCAAGCACTGGCTATTCCCAAAGGGAAAGGGAAAAGCTGTTTCTTCTGCAATCCAGCCTTGTCCATTTCTGTTTGCTTTGTCTAAACTCTCGAGGGTCACAAAAATTGATATTGGAGGCCAGATTCGGGCCATGGGCCTTGATTTTTACACATGTGCCATACACAGTCCAATTCTTGACTCTAAGCTATTTTTGAAAAATTGGGCTGTGTATCATCAGATTCATTACTAATAAAATTGCTTAGAGAATATCAGGTCAGTAATAAGGCTTAAAGGGGTTGTCTCACTAAAAGGATTGCCGCTTTTTATGTTAAAGATCTCGCAAAAACAAGTCACTTTGCAATATGTGTCCATTAACAGTGTCCTACCTATTCCTAGATATCCCCTCTTGTATGGGCTGCCTCAGCTCCTCAGGTCGCTATAGCTACAGGCCTGTGCAATCTCTCATGATAGGCTGCCAGCACTGGTTGCTATAGCTACAGACCTGGCTTCTACTGCAGCCTATTAGAAGCCAGTAAACACGCCCCTGAATTCAAAATGAAACAAAGAAAACAGGACTGAGGTAAGATGAATCAATGTAGTGAGACAACCCCTTTAATATTATTACAATATAATGAATGGCCACACAACTGTCCGCTGTCAATCTCATCAAACTGCTTCCAAAGGCTTCCAAACATCTGCTACAAATGTAATATTTCCTTCAGATGCCTCCTACACCTTGAGTTATGTAACTGAAGTGTGTTATATAAGCAATCCTGACAATTGCACATTTCCTTCTGGTGACGGTGAGCACAATTTATAGATAGCACGGCTGTACACAGCGGAGAGTTTTCTAATGCTTTACAATACAAGCAAGAGCCCTGGAGAAGCCAACTGTTCTACGTGGCGACAGAAGACAAAAGCCACCCCATGTTCTGCACTGTAGCCATAATCCGTTCTCGGTGTGTGGGATGGTTAACATTGTGATTCATGCTATAATTAGAAAAATCTGGAGACAAAATCCCTCCGCACATTTCTTCTAATGCGTTTTGAAGTGGCGTAATGTCTAAATTACGTGTTTGGGCCCAAAACATCTCTATCACGCACAGGGTTAGCTACTATTAACAGGCTTTATAGTTGTTTTGTATTCTTTACTAGGTTACACTATCATAATTATTGTATGGAAAAGAGACCTTTAAAACCATGCTTACACTCAATGGGAAAATGGGGCGGGACAATGGCAATGAATATATTAGTTGCTAGAGCATATGTACGGCACACGTGTCATAGAAAAGAAAATCTAAAAAAAATAATTCTCCCAGAAAGAATGGGAGTGTTGGCAAATACAACACAGCTTGATAATGCTGAACCCCAAGTCAGAAGCAAGATGATAATGACTTTGAGGGTCAACCCTCTCTCTAAGCAGAACTTGTGCACTTCCACTTTTAATTACATAGAAAACAATAACATCTAAGAGGTTTCTTGATTTCTATCAACTGATAAATTGACTCCGTGGCAAGTGGGTCTAAAGTCACCCACAAATGGGGTTATCTTCTATTGGATATTGTGTCAGAGCCTGGGACCACCAGAGTACCCAATGTTACTCTGGTAGGACAACCAGACCCTAAAACAGCCACAAAGACATCATCAATTGATGTATTCAATCCGTTCATGTGTTATATGAGCTACATTAACACAATGGAGGCAATTGATTAAGGCAGGTGTTTTATACTCATGGTTTCTGATGATGTGGGGGGTGATGGCTAATTCTGCTTGATAACTGACTGATTGGGTTTTCAATGTAAGAAAGTTAGTTGTGCATTATGTTTTTCAAGGATTAAAATCTCTTGTGAGCAGGCTTGGACTGGCCCGGAGAGGAATAGGGGAAACCACCATTGGGCCACTGAGCATGGTAGACCTGGAGTTGTTTTTAATTGCATATACATCCTCAGAAGAGGCGAAAAAGCATAGAAAAAGAGGCAAAAAGCAAGATGCAGAGTATAGGAGGCAGGTACAGTCATTTACAGTAGCTGTAGAGTGGGCCCTTTGAATTAACTCCACCGATGGGCCCAGAAACGACTTACCCGGTGTGCCCCTAGCATCAACTCCACCGTTAGGCCCAGACACGGTTCAACTAGTGGGCCCTTAGAATCAACTTCACCTATGGGCCCTAAGCACCCCAGTCTGACACTGCTTGTCAGTGTACGTTATTGCACTTACCTTTGTATGTTGTGCGAAAGTCAGGAGGCAGAACTCTCCGCTTCCAAGATACATTCATTTGGATCACGGTATACTGTACTTATATTGATTTTCCAACCTCTCGTGTTTGATGGTAAGATCAGTGGCTGTTATCGAGTTATCAAACGAATATTATGGTCTGTCTGATTCTTGGTTACTATTTGTGATGTCCAAGCTTAGTCAGAACATAAAATGAATATTAACCGTTGTACGATTAACCTGCAAAACTGATATACAGATGATTAGTGTTGGATTTGACCAAAACTTAAGACAATTGGATTTGGGTCAATTAAAATACATTTTTGCCATAAATGACAAAAAAATCAAGCATAAGGATAATCCTGGAACATAGTTGGGCTTAGTTTTTTTTTTTACTGGTTTGTAAGGGTTAGGCCTCGTTCACACGGCTTATTTTGCCACGGATTGGCACCGTACTGCGCGCCGATTTGCGCTTCAGTACGGCGCCAATCCGTCAGAGTCATTACGGTAATCCACTGCTCTCATAGAGAACAGTGGATTCCGTTGCTCCTCCCCGCTCGGTGAATCCGCCGCGGAGGGAGAAAGTGACATGCACGCGCCGTAAACAATGCATTGTCTATGGGGCCGGGGAGCGGCGTCCCCGCCGCGCTCCGGCCCCGCCCCCGTCCCGCCCCTTATTCACGGCGGATTTGTGAGCGCACAAATCCGTCGGGAATAAGCCATGTGAACACGGCCTTAGGGTTAACTTTCTGCATCACAGTACTTCGGATACAGTAGTGTTAGACTGGAAGTGACTTTGGACCGGAAGTCGCAGCATAAAAAAAACGTGCTGGCGGAATGGTAAGTAAATGCCAGTAAAACCCTGACCCTAAACCAATTTTCTAGTAGGGCTATGCTTACTGTTAGGATTAGCTAGGGCTAGGGTCAAAGTGAAACAATTTGGGTTTGAAATTTACTAAATCCAAATTTTTTCACACGTTCAGCCTAACCAGTGTCAAATTTAACAGGGACAGGTTTGAGTAACAATACAAATAGTATAGTAGCCATCTCTTCATTAGGGTATGTTCACAAGGCGTATTGGGGCGCATACTGTACGCTCTGCAATACGACGGGTGTTTTGGAAGCACACGCTGATCAGTGCATAATACCAAAGCACCGCGTACATGCGTTGTCAAAGGCGCGTAAGCGCCACAAACAGTGTCGGACTGAGGTGTCTAGGGCCCACAGGTGGAGCTGACTCTAGGGGCCCACCAGTTGAGTTTTTATGGGCCCACCGGTAGAGTTTATTTTAGAGGCCCACCCTACAGCTATTATAAATGACTGTAGATGCCTTCTATACTCTGCTTATTGCTTTTTTACACTATTTCTATGCTTTTTTGCCTCTTTTGAGAATGTATGTGGAGTTAAAAGACAACTCTAAGGCTACCATGCTGAGGGGCCCACCGGGGGGCTTCCCCTATTCCCCTGTAGGCCAGTCTGAGCCTGGCCACAAACACTTTACATGTCACTTTTCTTACCGGGCGTACAATATGATCATATTGGACGCCCGGGGAGACAGCGTGTAATTCATAGCTCTCTATGAGAGCTATGAAATACTGTAATTGCGTCACACACTTTGCCAAGTATAAGGCGCAATACGCGGTTAAATGCGCACACAAATACGCGGCAAAAGAAGCCGTGTGAACATACCCTTATAGTGACCCTCGCATTCCTGTTGACCATTCCTGCCCATGCTAACTTGAAAAGGAAATCCTGTGTCTGAGATCAGTACTCTTGTTTTTTCGAAATACCTTTTAAAATATGCTAATTTTTGCAGAAGTCAAATCCTGATTAGTACACCTCCTCCTCCGAATAAATGCCTCGCTTGCTGCTGCAGAGAAAGCCAGCGATAATGACATATGCAGCCCCGAGAGAGGTGACACACAGCACATTAATACCGGTTATCCCGGGGTTCCCTAACCAGAACAGAGTGTGTAGGTTTATTTATTGTGAGTGTGGATAATAGCTCTATCACCAGAGCGATTCTCAGTACAGCTCGCACAGCAGGAGACTCATTCCACACAGACCCAGTGCTGAGATTCGGATCATTCCTTTGTTTTATTACTAATACAAGGGAGAAATAGAAAACTATTCTTCTGAAAGGTACTTTCCCAGTACTCACATCCTATTATTAACTCCTCTGAATGTACTGACTTAATGTGCATGGAAAGTATGATTCAGACGTACAACCCATGCCCAATGATACAGATCACGCAAAACAACCTAGTTTTGAATATAAATTGTGCTGTATATTTAGGGCCACCCCCGTGATGCTGCTTTAACGGTTGTTTATTTTTTTGCATTCTGGAAGTTCAAAGCTGGATCCATGTAAATGTCATTAGCAGCCTTGCACCCTATCAATCAGAACGTCAGCTCCTCGTCTAAATACAGAAAGGTTTGTGGACTGCATATTATTGCTGAGTCTGGTGTAGCGTAGGCAGGTGATGATTATGCTGGTCATACAAATCAGATAAATCCGCCATCAGTTTAATGCGTGTGGAGGCAGCTGAACTGCTCTGGATTTTAATTTACCAAATGCTGTGTTTTAAAGGGGTTGTCTCACGACAAAGATTAGCTTTCAACATGTTGGGAACACTAAATGAAGAAGTTTTCCAAATATATTGCATTGTTCATTTTTTTTTAGTTAAGGAGCTACAAGTGATTTTATCACCTTCTGTGCTCTCTCTGGTTCCCCAAGTGACCGACCTGCCCCTGCTGTTTGTTCTATCTGATAGCAGGGAGTGACGTTATCACACAGGTCTCACAGCACAGAACTCCAGACAGTGAACGCTTGTTTGTTATCTGATCTTTCAGACAAAAGCCAGTAATAACTGCTGTTTACTTTAAATACAAATATCAGTGGCACACTAAAAAACTAAGTAAAACATCAAGGTATATAGGAATTTTTGAAAATGCATTACTGCTAAGGAAAATATGAAAACCTGGCATTCTTAGTTTACAGTTTTTGATCAAAATTTGTTTAAGCTCACCTCCCAATAGCGTCAAGGAGATCCCAGCACAGGTGAGTCCCTAACACTAACATGTTTCCTCACTAGGAGTCCATTCAGACTACAACATCTCAGGGAGTGATAGGAACTTGCTACTGAATTACCCTGCACTGGTTTAAAAGAGGTAAGGGGAGTGCAGCAAGCCAATGAGGTTGCCATTCCTCAAATAGACTACAAAAATGAATTAGGCTGTGCACATCCATATATTTTGAAAAACGTAAGCATAGGTGCACACTGGTAAGGCAATAGCATACATCTAATACAAATATCAGTAGCACACTAAAAAACTAAATAAAACATCAAGGTATATAGGAATTTTTGAAAATGCATTACTGCTAAGGAAACCAGTGCAGGGTAATTCAGTAGCAAGTTCCTATCACTCCCTGAGATGTTGTAGTCTGAATGGACTCCTAGTGAGGTAACATGTTAGTGTTAGGGACTCACCTGTACTGGGATCCCCTTGACACTATTGGGAGGTGAGCTTAAACAAATTTTGATCAAAAAACTGTAAACTAAGAATCCCAGGTTTTCATATTTTCCTTAGCAGTAATGCATTTTCAAAAATTCCTATATACCTTGATGTTTTATTTAGTTTTTTAGTGTGCCACTGATATTTGTATTAGATGTATGCTATTGCCTTGCCAGTGTGCACCTATGCTTACGTTTTTCAAAATATATGGATGTGCACAGCCTAATTAATTTTTGCTGTTTACTTTAACTCAGAAGCTTCCCTGGTCCTGACAGCATGAGATTTATCTAATTAGCAGAGCTTATATGCTAATTACAGACAGCTTGACCAGGAATTGACAGATCAAAGCAGCATTATTTCATTCATGCATCCTATGAAACTTTGAGATGAGACAACCCTTTTAACTCCTTAACGACCGCCCACCGTCTTTAGACGGCGGGCATTTCAGGTCGTTCGTCTGCAGCAACGTCTTTTGCCGTTGCTGCAGACATCGGAGTTTGCGGCGCCGCAATTGCGCTGCGATCGGGACTGTACTACACAGCCCTGATCCCAGAGCATCCCCATAGAGCATCGGGGAGCAGAGGAAACCTCCGCAACCCGATGCTTTAACCCTTTGATTGCGGCGATGCGTTACCGCATCGCAATCAAAGGGATCCCCTGCTCTGTCGGGTGATCGGAACACCCGGTCACCCGACAGAGCCCAGGGACCGGCTGCACAGTCAACTCTGGGGACCTAGCGTGGCCCCAGAGCTGTCTGTGGAAGAAGCCAGTGATTAGGACGCACTGTGTGCTGTCCTAATCACTGCCTGTGTCAGACTGACACAGATTAGCATATATTAGCATATATGAATATGCTAATACAGTACTAAGTGTAAAAAAAAAAAAAAGTAAAACAGTTCTCCCTTCATGGGAGTAAAAAAAAAAAGTACAAAAAAACCACATAAAAAGTGTTAAAAAAATAATAAAAAAATAAATAATAAAATAAAAATAAATATTTAATTAAAAATAATTGTGCATAAATTACACACACAAAAAAACCTACACATATTTGGTATCCACACGACCGTAATAACCTGTAGAATTAATCTAACAAGTTATTAAGTGTGAAATGTAAATGGTTTAAAAAAATTTTTTTAAAAACGCCCAAAAATTTTTGAACAAATAAAAAAAATACTGCGATTATTTATAAGTGAACTTAAACTATTCCCCCATGAAGTACAACTGGTCTCGAATAAAACAAGGCCTCATCCAACTGCGTCATTGAAAAAAATAAAAAAGTTACAACTGTTAAAACACAAGGAGGCAAAAACTAAAAAAATGTTCTGGTCATTAACTACTTTTCAGGCGTTCGGCTTAAGGGGTTAAGGGAAGATATTGCTTATGCAGTAACTACTTTCCGAATGTGCATGTTCATGGGGGAATGAAATGACAATGGTGTGTATGGCAAGAAATTGGGGTTCCTCAGCATTAGTGGTATCACAATGACTTTCTGATTCCTAGGTTCCCTGCTGGGGGAGGTGGCAGAGGAGCTGTTTCATTCACAGTCAGGACACAGACCTGTTTATATTGCTGCCATAGACACAGGTTGTCAAATGCTGGTAAATTAAATGTTGCATAGGCGTGACAATAGTTCCAACTTTGCATGCAGGAATATTTTGTTTTATTCAGAAAGATTTCTTTAAATTCTGTAAAAGAATAATTAAAGGGGTTGTCTCACTACAAGGATTGTTTTTTAAGTTAAACATCTTGCAAAAACAAGTCACTTTGCAATATGTATCCATTAGCAGTGTCCTACCTATTCTGAGATATCCCCTCTTGCATGGGGTGCATCAGCTCCTCAGGTCGCTATAGCTACAGACCTGTTCAATCTCACATGATAGGCTGCCAGCACTGGTTGCTATAGCTACAGACCTGGCTTCTACTGCAGCTTAGTGGAAGCCAGTAAACACGCCACTGAATTCAAAACGAAACCAAGAAAACAGGACTGAGGTCAAATGAATCAATGTAGTGAGACAACCCCTTTAATAGTGTTCAGAGGTGGACATTTACTTTGAAATCAGGCTATTCAGTTGTAAGTTTAGAAAGACAGAACAGTAAGGTGTTAATTACTTTAAACTGCTCTGATTGAGCTAATTTGGTCTACATGATTTCACAGAAGCCCTTGTGTGGATACCACCACTTTGGGAACAAACTAACCCAATTGTTTTTCCCCTGATCTCCTTTCTGGCAACTTCCCTAAGAGTCTTTAAATGGGTTGTCTCACTATAAGAATTGCTTTTTATGTTAAAAATCTTGCAAAAACAAGTCACTTTGCATCAGGTGTCCATTAACAGTGTCCTATCTATTCCTAGATATCCCTTCTTGTATGGGCTGAATCAGCTCCTCATGTTGCTATAGCTACAGACTGTTCAATCTCTCCTGATAGACTGCCAGCGCTGGTTGCTATAGCTACAGACCTGGTGTCCTCAGCAGCAAATCACTGGAGACCAGTAAAAGCCAGTAAACACTGAATTCAAAAATTAAACTGAGAAACCAGGACTGAGGTAAGATGAATCCATGTAGTGAGACAACCCCTTTAAGGATCCTACCCATATTTTCATTTTCATATTTTCGACGTCTCTACATTTGATTAGTCCTGTATGCTATTAAAGGGGTTGTTTTACTACAAAGATTAGCTTTCAACATGTAGGGAATGTTAAATGAAGACTTTTTCAAAATAAATTGGTCTTTTGATATAATCTTGTTCAGAAAATGAGAGATTTTTACCAGCACAAATAAGGTTTCTATGGTTACAGTCCTGCTCTTCCTTCCTAATTGAATGAAAAGCAGGAAGTGACGTTACCAGGACAGATAGCATGTTGAGCATACTGTGTTATCTGTAACCAAGAGATTAACTACTTTTGATTGTTTACTTTGAACTCTGTAGCCCTCTGCACTATAGATAAGATCTCCTGCTCACATGTCAGTGCAGACCTGGGAATATGGAGCTGATATGTGGAGAGCAGGACGGTAACCATAGAAACGTGTATGCACTCAGAGAAGGTAAAATCTCTCATATTCTGAACAAGGTAATATCAAAAGGCTAATGTATTTGTAAAAAGTCTTCATTTATCATTACCTAAATGTTGAAAGCTAATCTTTGTAGTGAGACAACCCCTTTAAATTTTGTGCATTGACTTCAGAATTAGAATGGAATAGGGGACCTTCTATAAAGAATTGGCCAGACATATTCAGGACTCTAGAATATGATACATAAAATAGAGATTCTTACCCTTTATCAGCACCATTGCTAATACTTCTGATCTGGCCCTGACCTCATCCTTGGGATTCCTTTTCTAGTACATATGTAAAACTTTGGCTTCTGTTCCTGACAGTGCTCCTGACGAAGCCTGACTGATCTCATGGCCACCACCTTTGGCTCCATTCCTGACTATGCTACTTTGCCACCAGCATTACTGCTGCCAATCTCTAACTATTCCGGCAACATAGGAAAGTCCATACCCTCTTGTGGGGATTAAAGGTAAAGACCTGGAGATCCCTTCAGATTTAGCACCAGAACCAAAAGGAGAGTGTATTTCCACAACATAACTACAACACAAGATATATGTTTAAAAATGGGAACATCTGTTAATAAAGTACAGGAACAAGGTAATATGACTTGTGACATCACATTTTTATGGTGAATGATATATTTACTGATATTGTGTTCTCTCACCCCAGGAAAAGGTCAGAATGTGCAGCGACCGTACCTATATGATGCTGCGGATGAAAAGCAGGATTCTTGCAGCTTTCATTGGCCAGTAACACAAATACCAATTACAAATGTCACATCTCTTTTTGCTGCTTTTGTGGATTATTTTCCTTTGGATTCCTATAAAATGTCACTAAAACTCTCTACAGCATCTTACAATACTCCAGCGCCCAGAGAAATGTTAAAACATCAATCTTAAAGGGGTATTCTAGTTAAAGAAAACAAAGGGTGGCCGTTATCTGAAGCAATGTTATGCTATTTTCTAACATACTTTGTGTATTAATCTGCTTGATTTCATGGAATGGGATTCTTCATTGTTTACTCCTGGAGGATTGAAGTCTTAGTCTTGTGATGGTCACATAGGTATTAGGTCATTCTTATACAGGTTTAAGGATTCTGTTTTGTTACCTGTTGAGACTGTGTGGGTTCATCCCAGAGGTAGGAAAAATCTTCATCCGTTGTAGGTAAACAAGGAAGGTTCCCATTCAGTGACTGCTGTCAAGAGAGCTGAAGGATTCCCTAAACCGTGTGATACTGGATGGATTTATACTTTTAGTCCTAATTATGGCTGAAGTGTCCAAAGTTTTCAAGATTTTCCCTTATTGTAAAACCTATTTTTGGTTCTAGAATCATGTCTCATGTCTCATTTGCAGGTTCTACTTCTTCTCCTCTCCCTCTTGCTGTTGGGGCTCCTCAGGGATCGGTTCTTGGTTGTCTCCTCTTCTCAATCTATACAGCCCCCATTGGCCAAACCATCAGTAGATTTGCTTTCCAGTACCATCTGCATGCTGATTATACCCAATTATACACCATTTCCCGAGACCCCAATCCTGCCCTGCTACAACACCCCAGTGACTGTCCCTGTCTCTGACATCATGTCCTCTATCTCAAACTGAACCTCACTCAAACTGAACTTCTTGTTCCCCCCCCCCCCATCTACTAACCAACCCCCATCTACTAACCAACCCCTCGTATGTGGTACCACCATAACTCCTAATGCAGCAGGCCCGCTGTCTTGGGGTTATTCTAGACTCTGACCTGTCATTCACTCCTTATATCCAATCCTTGCCCGCTCCTGTCACCTGCACCTCAAGAACATCTCCAGAATCCATCCGTTTCTCACTGTGGAAACAACTCAAACTCTCATTACTGCTCTTTTTTCTCATCTTGACTACTGCAACTCCTTGCTTATCGGTCTCCCTCTCTGCAAACTTTCCCCTCTCCAATCCATCCTGAATGCAGTAGCCAGGCTCATCTTTCTTTCCAGCCGCTATACTGATGCCTCTACCCTGTGTCAGTCACTGTAGTGGTTTCCCATTCGGTACAGGATACAATATAATTTCATCACACTCACCCATAAAGCTCTCCACAGTTCTGCACCCCCTACATCTCCTCTCTCATCTCGGTATACAACCCCACCCGCTCTCACCACTCTGCTGCGGACATCAAACTACAGACCACAATCATCCGAACCTCCCAAGATTTCACACGTGCTACACCAGTTCTCTGGAACAGCCTACCACTTGCCATCAGGCACAATCCTAGCCTTCAAAGTTTTAAGAGTGCCCTGAAAATACATCTTCTAAGGCTGGCCTACCAAGCAGGGGCGTCGCTAGGCAGTTTTATCCAGGGCTCATGCCCCGGATAAATTGCCCGCTGCCCCGAATGCTTCGTTCCCCGGCCGCCCTCATTAACTATAGTAACGTGGCGCCGCATTGTTGTTTTCTTTGAGAACCAGCAATGCGGCGCGGGCGACTACTATATTTACTGTCCGCTGCTCCGCTCAGTGCCGCCGGGCTCCCTGCGCTGCTGCGCATGGTAAGGAGGAGAGCGGCGTCATCTTCTTAGCTGCCGGGCTTCCTGTACAATGCGCACTGCGCAGGGTCGGGAGGAGAGCAGCGCAGCATAACCTCTCATGCTGCCGGCTGCTGGGGCTGTCCTATAGAAGAGGAGGAGGAGCGAGGCTACAGTATGACCTGGACGCCGGCGCCTGCATCCTCCTCCTAGCAGTGAGTGCCCGCATAGAGCCCAGCAGACAGCGACAGCCACATTAGGTACTTGGGCAGGGCCAGCTCGTTATATGTTAATATGACATATCTGGGGGGGCCAATATAATGTAATTGAGTGCAGAATAACTGTCAGCTGAGCTCTGTGGGTCACACTGACCCACAGAGATGACAGTCTACAGTTTTTGATCAGCCCTGTGGGTCAGATTATATAAGGCTGATCAATATAACTGTAGACAGTCAGCTCTGTGGATCAGTGTGACCCACAGAGCTCAGCTGACAGTTATTCTGCATACTGTGGAGCCCTGTGCCTGGCTATATACTGGGGAGCCCTGTGCCTAGCTATATACTGGGGAGCCCTGTGCCTGGCTATATACTGTGGAGCCCTGTGCCTGGCTATATACTGTGGAGCCCTGTGCCTAGCTATATACTGTGGGGACCTGTGCCTAGCTATATACTGTGGAGCCCTGTGCCTGGCTATATACTGTGGAGCCCTGTCCCTCTAAACTGGGAGCCCTGTGCCTAGCTATAATGGGAACCTGTCCGGGTATATCGGGGAACCTGTCCCGCCTATATACTGTGGACCCTTGCCTAGCATATACTGGAGCCCGTGCCTGGCTATATACGGGGCCCTGGCCCTATATACTGGGACCTGTGCCTGCATTACTGTAGCCCGTCCTGGTTAAACGGGGGGCCCTGTCCTGGAAAATTTACTGTTGACCTTGCCTAGCTAAATACTGTGGACCCGGCCGGGTTAATACGGGGGCCCCTGTCCCGGGTTATTAGGGGGAGCCCTTTCCGGTTAATACGGGGGAAAGCCCGGCCTACTATATACTGGGGGGACCTTTGCCTGCTATTTTACTGGGTGACCTGTGCCAGTTTTATACTGTGGAGCCCTTCCTGCAATATGTGGAGCCTGCCAGGCATATACTGGGAGCCTGTGCCAGGCAATACGTGGGCCCTGGCCGGGAAACTGTCCCCCTGTGCCTGGTTAATACGGGGAGCCCTGTCCCTAGCTACATATTTTGGAGCCCTTGCCTGGCTATATACGGGAGCCCGTTGCCTGGCTATACGTGGACCCCTTTGGGCTGGCATTTCTGTGGAGCCCTTGCCTGGCTGAAAACCTTTACCTTCCACATATCTGTGGACCCGTGCCTGCTTTTTAATTGGACCCTTCCCTGCATATACTGGGGGGACCGTCCATCAAATTACGGGGGGGACCCTGTACCTAGTTTAACGGGGGGGGGGGGGGCCCTTGCCTGGCACTAGGGGGGGGCCCATCCTGGCTATATACGGGGACCCCTGTCCCAGCTATATACGGGGGGGGGGGGGGGACCTGTGCCGGCTATGTACTGTGGGGACCTTTCCTGCTTATACGGGGGGAGCCTTGTGCCTACAAATATTGGGGGAACCTGGCCGGGCTATATCGGGGAACCTTTCCCGGGTTTAAATACTGGGGGCCCTTGCCGGGTAATATGGGGAACCGTCCCCTGCCATATACTTAGCCCTTCCAGCTAAATGTGGACCCGGGCCCGGCTATATACTGGAGCCCTTCCCGGGTTATATACTGGGACCCTGTGCCTACTATAACGGGGGAACCTTGCCTGGCAAATACGGAAGCCCTGTCCGGTTTTAAATACTGTGTACCTTCCTGGCATATATGGATGCCCTGTGCCGGGCTATAACTGTGGAGCCCGGGGCCGGGCTTTTAACGGGGGGGCCCTGTGCCGGGCTAATAGGGGGGACTTCCTGGCTATATACTGGGGGAGCCCTGTCCTGGAATACTGTGGGGACCCCTTCTGTGCCGGTGCTATATACTGAGGGGAGCCTGTGCCGGGCTATATACTGGGGGGACCTTTCCTCTCTTACAGTGGTGACCTGTGCCTAGGCAATATACTGGGAGGCCCTGTTGCCTGGCTATATACTGTGGGGCCTTTGTCCTTGGTATAGTACTGTGAAGACTCTGTGCCTGGCTATTACTGGAGCCCTGTGCGTACTATATACCTGGAGACTCTGTGCTGCATATACTGTGGGACCTGTGCTGGCTATATATCTGTGGTGACCTGTGCCTGGCTATATACTGTGGAGCCCTGTGCCTGGCTATATACTGGGGAGCCCTGTGCCTGGCTATATACTGTGGGGCCCTGTGCCTGGCTATATACTGTGGGGACCTGTGCCTGGCTATATACTGGGGAGACCTGTGCCTGGCTATATACTGTGGGGACCTGTGCCTGGCTATATACTGGAGAGCCCTGAGCGTAGCTATATACTGGAGAGCCCTGTGCCTGGCTATATACTGTGGGGACCTGTGCCTGGCTATATACTGTGGGGACCTGTGCCTGTCTATATACTGGGGAGACCTGTGCCTGTCTATATACTGTGGAGCCCTGTGCCTGGCTATATACTGTGGTGACCTGTGCCTGTCTATATACTGTGGAGCCCTGTGCCTGGCTATATACTGTGGGGACCTGTGCCTGTCTATATACTGTGGGGACCTGTGCCTGTCAATATACTGGGGAGACCTGTGCCTGGCTATATACTGTGGAGCCCTGTGCCTGTCTATATACTGTGGAGCCCTGTGCCTGTCTATATACTGTGGAACCCTGTGCCTGTCTATATACTGTGGAACCCTGTGCCTGTCTATATACTGTGGTGACCTGTGCCTGGCTATATACTGTGGTGACCTGTGCCTGGCTATATACTGTGGGGACCTGTGCCTGGCTATATACTGGGGAGACCTGTGCCTGGCGATATACTGGGGTGACCTGTGCCTAGCTATATGCTGTGGGGACCTGTGCCTAGCTATATACTGGGGAGACCTGTGCCTGGCTATATACTGGAGAGACCTGTGCCTGGCTATATACTGTGGAGCCCTGAGCGTAGCTATATACTGGGGAGACCTGTGCCTGGCTATATACTGGGGAGACCTGTGCCTGGCTATATACTGTGTGGACCTGTGCCTGGCTATATACTGGAGAGACCTGTGCCTGGCTATATACTGGAGAGACCTGTGCCTGGCTATATACTGTGGTGACCTGTGCCTGGCTATATACTGTGGAGCCCTGAGCGTAGCTATATACTGGGGAGACCTGTGCCTTCTTTGTCAGTACTGATTCTTATATTACTCTCCAGTGCTGAGGTGATGTAAAGGATCTATGTGGATTATGTGGAAAATAATCTAACAGGAACATACACTATTTTCTGTAAAAATCCATCATGCCACAGTTCACGATGTGGCGTAAAAAGGGCCGTTTGAGCAAAACACAACAAAGAGGGCCCGGGCCCCGGATGTTTTAGGGCCCTAGCAACGCTTCTGCTACCAAGATCTCTAATTGCTAACCCCCACCTGCTATCACACACATCTGTCACTCCCTACACTAGGGCACTCACAGGCACTTATCTGTATATAGATGTACTGTCATGGTGGCAGGTTCACCCAATTTTTATGTAAACCATCCCATATTTATGAAACAAAGCTGGACCATTGTAAACTTGACACTTTTCCCCCTTCGTCTCCCCCAGACACCCTCATAGATTGTAAGCTCTTGTGAGTTGGGCCCTCACACCTTGTGTCTCATCTGTAAGTAGCTCTCACTGTGTAATGTCTGGTTTGTCTGGGCTTATACCCTCTACATTGTAAAGTGCTACGTAATTTGTTGGCGCTATTTAAATAAAGATTATTATTATTATAGGATATTAGATATATCACTTCCAGTATCAAATTGTAGACCTCAGGATGTAGAGGGATGCTAAGGAGACAGCCACCTTTAGTTCAAAATTATATATTCTGACCAGGTCCACTTTTAAGAGGTGCCATTCCCTAGGGCCACTAATTGCTACTCTAGATAAAAAATAACCCTGAATACAGAGGCACTATCAGGGCAGTATTGACAGTACTCATGTCAAGGGCCCCGATCAGGCCCGGACTGACCATAGGGCAAACCGGGCATATGCCCGGCGGGCCGCTGGCGTCCGGGCCGCAGGGCCGGCTCGGATCGCCCGCCGAGGAGGACGGTGTTCCCCCCCCCGGCCCCGAGTGCCGGCACCGGTCTGTGGCGCGCGCCAGGGGCCGCAATGGGCGCATCAGTGACCGGACCCCTGTGGCAGGGGGCCGACAAGCCCCCCTCGCCACATGGCTGCACGGCCGGTCACTGACCCACCATGCAGCCATCACGGCCGCCGCCTGCACCGCGCGGTGCAGGCAGCAGCCGTGGCTGAGCATCTGGGATCTCCGGCCCCCGTCTGCTCTGCTCCCAGGAGGCCGCGGGGCTGGCGCGCTATGGGATGACGTCATCGCGCGCCTGCTCTGCGGCCCCGCTCTCTGCAGTGAGCGGCCACCAGCTCCGGAATGAAGAGTGAAGAGGAGGGGACAGCCGGAGTCCTGATGAGTAGTCCTTTTTTATTTTTTTTTAGACTTTTTACTGTCCCTGGCTGCCCATAAGTGCCCTGCCCTGGCTACCTATATACAGCACTGCCCTGGCTATATACAGCCCTGCCCTGGCTACCTATATACAGCCCTGCCCTGGCTACCTATATATAAAGCCCTGCCCTGGCTACCTATATAAAGCCCTGCCCTGGCTACCTATATACAGTCCTGCCCTGGCTACCTATATAAAGCCCTGCCCTGCTACCTAATATAAAGCCCTGCCCTGGCTATATGATGCCCCTCCCCTGCCTGCCGCTATATGATACCCTGCCCTGGCTACCTATATAAAGCCCTGCCCTGGCTATATGATGCCCTGCCCTGGCAAACCTATACCCTGCCCATGGGCTACCTATACCCTCCCCTGGCTATATTATGCCCTGCCCTGGCATGCCTTTTACCCTGCCCTGGCTGCCTATACCCTGCCCTGGCTGCCTATACCCTGCCCTGGCTGCCTATAATAGCACTGCCTACCTATACGCTGCCTTTAATACCCTGCCTACTTATACACTGTCCTCCCTGCCTATATACTGTCCCTGTCCTGTCCCTGTCTGCCTATAAGTGGCCCTGTCTGCCTGTATACTGGTCCTGCCTGCCTGCATACTGTCACTGCCTGCCACTTATCTGTCATTTTTTAATTTTCTAATTTTTAGGGTCTAACATACGCTGTTTGGGGAATTGATAGAAAGTGCTAGAAGAGAGAGGAGTCTAAGATGTATTTGTTGTAAATTCTACAGGGACGAGTAGTGACCACTAGAAGAGGACACTGCATGCTGTACCGGACAGAGAAAGAAAATGGAAGGGAACGACATCAGGGAAGACATCATGGAGGGTTGTGCCAGAAGGAAGAAAAGGAGAAGAAAACAACTCCCATCAGAGATGACGCTCCGGTGATCCCTGCTGCCAGGGTCATTTACTTCTATGTTGAATCAGGGGTTTCTCTGCCCCACTGTTTCTTTTTTACTTGTGTGTAGGGGGCTCTCACACACAGCGGTTTTGGTGCATTTTTTGATGTGTTTTTTTTTTTTTTTGTGCAGAAATGTTCAGCATTAACTGCTTTGCCTTTCTTCACAAAATGCACCAAAAACACTCCGTGTGAAAGCAGCTTTATAGTGTAGTTTATTTTAGAAAGTGGTGAGGTGCGAGAACAATGGGAATTTTTTAAGCGGATATTGTATGTGGGCTGCTGGGGGCTTAGTGCCAGGGCTGATTTTTATTCCCAGTCCGGCCCCGGCCCTGATCACACTTAAAAAAATTAAAGGGCGCCCAGTTGCGTTGGCTGTATGGGGCACTGAAATTAGTGACGACAGCCCTGTATTAGTAGTGTTTGGCTTGTACTGTATACTGATATTATCTGGAAAACAAACTACAATATTAACTGGGAATTTTATAGCAGATTTATGGGGACTCTTTAAGGGAGTAATATTTGAATACTTCATATAAGGCAGTTTTGTGTGAGCTATATATGGAAGTATTACATGGACACTGAATGGAAGTATTACAGTGGTCCCTCAACATACAATATTAATTTGTTCCGTGGCAATTATTGTACATTGAAACCGTAACTCTATGGAAAACTGGTGATTGGTTCCAATGCCCAAAAATACCACCAACATAATGCAACATAAATATATAAGAAAATGAAGCAGATACTAATCCAGATAAAGTGCGTCCTTATGTTTAAAATCAGAGAGAGCTGCAAGCTGGAAATCACTTTCTATGATAGACGAAGCTTCTTTGGTTCATGGATTTTATACCAATTATCAGGAAAAAAAAGGGGCCCTCACTTGGTGCCCAAAGGAGCTGCTCATCCTGGCACATGTAAGAGCAGTGCAGGACGTGTAGTACCGCATTGTACTGTAGAGAGGCGCTACTACACCGCAAATCATTGCATGCACCTCACTAATACATGTAAGAGCAGTACAGGACATATAGTACCGGCACTGTATGAGGAAGCGCTACTAGACCACCAATCACTGCATGCACCTCACAGGCTGCCCCCCCCCCCTTCCTCCGCGGCAGTACGGGCTCCCGAAGTCCCGCCGTAATTTGGGGGGCGTTCTTATCCCCGAAATTTATGCCGTGTAATTTCCCCAGGCAGATTATTTTATATATGCATTTTAAAAAATTCGGGACCCTGTTCCCCTGCCCTGAACATTTTCTGTGCCCCTGGGGGGCACTAACCCCTTGCGCGTCAGTAAAGCTAAAAGATGGATAATTAGATTGTACCACATACTGGCTACTGTACAGGTGGGTAATAGATACATTTTAATTCTATTATACAACAAAGAATTATAGACACAACATTATAATAGCTGGGATCTGAGCTTTCTTTGTCTTCTGCCGGCGGAAAGCTTTTGTATATAAACATTACCGGTAATAGCGTAAATTATCCCTGCAGTCAACACAAAAATTGTTAATTCTTTGAGATTAAACATTCCTAAAGATAGCGCCTTTTTTGAAAAAAAATGAAAATTCATAACAGCAATTTCTCTAATAAACGATAATGAGAGGAATTTGGATTTATACAGATTCTTTCATACGTAGCAAATATTGACTAACAAGTAACCATGCTGCTTTAAAAAAACCAGTGACATATGACAAGCCCCGGGGTTTTTTATTCAAAAAAGGGAAAACTTTGACAAAGCAAAAGTCAACAACATGGCATTGTTTTTGGTTGTCCGTCACACACAGGTCTCCCGTTGCCTCTTGAAAAACAAGAAATTGTAGTTGTCTGTAAGGGAATTAGCAAGCCAAGACAACTGCTAAAGTATCTAAAAGGGGGCATTTCAAAATCATTTAAAAATCAGGGCCTGGGCATAAATGCAAAAGACCCCACGGGTTTGGGACTCAAGGAGCTTATAACATCAACCGGGGCCACTTTATTAGGTACACCTGTCCAACTGCTCGTTAACCACTTAATTTCTAATCAGCCAATCACATGCGGCAACTCAGTGCATTTAGGCATGTAGACAGGGTCAAGACAATCTCCTGCAGTTCAAACTGAGCATCATATGGGGAAGAAAGGTGATTTGAGTGCCTTTAAAAACGGGCATGGTTGTTTGGTGCCAGAAGGCTGGTCTGAGTTATTTCAGAAACTGCTGATCTCCGGGGATTTTCACGCACAACCATCTCTAGGGTTTACAGAGAATGGTCCGAAAAAGAAAAAACATCCAGTGAGCGGCGGGTCCCCTGTGGCGGAAATCCCCTTGTGATGCCAGAGGTAAAAGGAAATGGGCAGACTGGTTCGAGCTGATAGAAAGGCAACAGTGACTCAAATAGCCACCCGTTACAACCAAGGTAGGCAGAAAGCATCTCTGAACGCACAGTACGGCGAACTTTGAGGGAGATGGGCTACAGCAGCAAAGACCACACCGGGTGCCACTCCTTTCAGCTAAGAACAGGAAACTGAGGCTCCAATTTGCCCAAGCTCATCGAAATTGGACATAGAAGATTGGAAAAAACGTTGCCTGGTCTGAGGAGTCTCGATTTCTCTGCTACATTCGATGGGAGGGTCAAAATTTGGCGTCAACAACATGAAAGCAAGGATCCATCCTGCCTTGATCAACGTTCAGGCTGGTGGTGGTGGTGTCATGGTGTGGGGAATATTTTCTTGGGACTCTTTGGGCCCCTTGGTACCAATTGAGCATCGTTGCAACACCTTGTGGAATCTATGCCACGAAGAATTGGGGGCAGTTTGAAGGGAAAAGGGGTCCAACCCTTACTAGCTTGGTGTACCTAAAAAAAGTGCCCCGGTGAGTGTAAAATACATACAGCCGGGAAAAAATTTAAAGAGCCCAACCCCCTTTTTTTCCTAAATTTCACCCATCTCTACAGTTTTGACACCCCATTCCTTTCCATTTGTCAGCAAAATTTCCCAAACCCAAAGCCCCACCTCATTCTACCTAAAAAGCTTCTTATTGGGGTGTTTCCCTAAACCCAAAATTCTTATTTAATAAAGGGAAAAGAAATAAAAAAACCCCTGTTCGGGGCCCTTTTCACAATCCCTTGCAATAGGAAAAAGTTTGGATGGAAAAAACAATTCCTAGGAATGGGCCCAAAAAGGGAAAATTTGAAAAAAAAAAATCCCACCAAAATATTGTTTTCCTGAACTCTTCCTGATTAAAACTTTAGTCTTTTTGGGTTTTCTTTGAAATTATTTAGGTTTTTGACAGCTCTTCTTTTTTATTTTTTTTTGAAGATTTCCATTTACGGGCAAATTTAAAAAAAAAAAAAATTTTTTTTTTGGGAATTTCGGAGACATGTTGCCCAGAAAGTTTAAAATAAAAAAATAAAAAGGGAAACATTTTTCCTCCAAAAATTTACCACTGAAGAGAAAACAGGGGAAACTAAAAATTTTTTCTAAAAATTTTTTTTCCAAGCGGGTATATATGTTTTCTCAATAAAGGGACGGTGGGAGGTTTTTTTAAAAAATTGGAAAAAGAACCCGGGGAGATTATCCAACTGCAATGTAAAAAAAACCTTACCAAAAAAAGGGTTGAAACCCCCAGCATCAGATACATTTATAAAAAAATTTAAATTATTTAGTCATCCAAAAAAAAGCATATACACCCGATAAAAGTTGCAAAAAAACGTTTCAGATATGTTGACCATTATTCAAAGGTTGCTACAATTGGGGTCAACATCCCAAAAAAAACGCGTCACCAATTTTTTTCATCTGCTGAAATTTTTTTTTAAAATGGATGACTAAATAAATATTATTTGTTATACATCTGGTGCAGGATTACATTGCTTCCTTGGCAAGATTTTGGTATATCTGGATATACCTGGATAGATAATTATTTTGCATAGCGGGGGGTTTTATAAGACATCGACTTGACCTAAAAATCATTGTACAACTCAAAAGGGACTTAAATATGAGGAAATAAAGGTTTAAAGTTTTAGAGAAAATAGTTATAGGGGGTTTGAAGGGGTAAAATCACCCCGGGGCCAAAAAAGGACACCTTTAATGGCATTTTTGCCACATAAGGAAATATTTTAAATTGCACATTGTAGTTTACCAACTCTATTACAATTTTTACATTTTGGGTTCAGAGCTTTTAATCTTAAACATTTTCCGACGGGTTTTCCCAATCACTGAGTTTTTTTCCAAAAACTTTTTTTCTCTTTCTAGAAAAAGCATCAAAAATTTACAAAGGTACTTTCCCAAAAACGCAAATCCAGTTTTTTTCTTTTTTGGGGCCAAAAAAACCCCTTTTGACGCCATATTCTCAAATGTCGGGCACCCGAAAACCCGGCGGCCCCCCCCCCAGTTTGGGAAAACTACAACTCCCATCATTTCCCATTTTTTATAGATTATATAAATCATGATGGGATTGGGATTTTTTCCCAACGCTGGGGGGCCCCGGGTTTTGAGGATGAAATGCTCTAGAAAAATAAAACTTCGTACCCCCAAAACTAGGTGTATCAAAAGGGCCGGGCAGGGACACTTTTGGTAATGCGCCAAAAAATTGATAGGGCTGTGCATCTCCATAATCCCAATTTCCCCCAAATTGAGGCGCTTTCCCATACACGGAAAATGATTTGTTTTTCCCTCTGTCGCGCAAGTGCCCGATATTTGAAATTACAAAACCCCCCTACCAATGAAAAGGGTGCTGCGACTTGCGAATGCACCAATTTTAAAAATTTTAAAAACCCCACCACATTACATTAAAATTAAATTTCGCCTAAAAACTGCTGTGGCATCTCCAATTTTCGGACATGTCGCCTTAAATATTGTCCAATGTGAGTAACAATAAAGCATCGATAGAATGAGATTACCTCGTAAATAGTGCAACGAAATCAGAACCCAAACCCATGCCCCACAAAATTTTGCTGAAAGGAGTAACTTTCATGGGGCTGGCGCGGGTGCGCCCCCCCCCCGGGGCTCCCCCCCCTTGCCCCGGGGGCCCGGGCGGGGGTTTGCCCGGGGTTTTCCCCGCGCCCCCCCCCCCCCTTTCTGCCCGTTCCCGGGCCCCGGGCTCACTTACCCCGCCACGCCCCTTTTCACGCCTCCTGCCTGCCCCGGGCCCCCTTGCGCGACCCGCTCCCTTGGGGCGCGCACGCGCGACGACGGGTCGGGTTTTTTAAAGGGCCATTTTAAACTTCAAATTACCCTCCAAAAACGGGCAAAACCCTCGGGCCGGGGCCACTCCCTTTTGGGACCGGGGGAATTCCTTTTTGAACGGCGAATCTACAAACCTTCCTCCAGGGGTTCCGTTCCGTCTTCGGGGAAAACCTGGCCGCACCTCCTCCGTTGCCGCGGCCTGCTCCCTTCTCCACCCGGGGCGACCCCACTGTGGTATTTAACTCCGACAGTTCCGCCCCTTAGCCTCTAGCGGGAAACTGGAATAATAAGGTTTTTGGTGGGGGGACCTTTTTGGAAAGGGCCCTTTCGGGTAAAATTAAAGACGAGCCCCGCGGGTGGGGGAACCTGCCATCTGCTCTGGACGACCAATTCGTTTAAAGCTACCCAAAATTTGTTTATTCTTTTTGGCCGGGGAAAACAACAAACCCCCGTCTCCAACGAGACACGCCTGACCCCCGCCGGCCCACCTTGTTTTGGCTCCCTTTTTTTCCAACGACCTCCACTTCCTCCGCCATTGGTTCCCGAGATTAACCTTGCAGGAGGAGAAACCCCCAAAAGACCCAGGGAAATACGCTCGCATTTTCATCTGAGGGAGCTATTTCTCCTACTGTTGGGGGGTCTGGCCCCCTTTCCCTTGGGGACTTTTCCGGTTTCGTCCGGGAAAATCCGAGGGCCCAGGGGGCCCAGGGAGAGGCATCCCTAAGTGTCAGTGCCGGGGGAATTCGCTTGGAAAACATCTTTCCCAAACCACCGCCTTCCTTAATTCGGGGGCCGCTGGAAAATTTTTTCAGCCCCAAACTCTGGCTCCAAATTTTCGTCTCCCGGTACCCCCCCTGCAGACCCCCAATTTTTGTCTTCTCCGTCAGTGCGAATGCCTAAAGGAAAAGCTATTCCGGTTTTTTTCACGCCTTTCCCCCCACTTTGCAGATAGGCGCCCAAAACAAGGAAACTTTGAAACTGCTTTTTCTGCCTCGCTCTTCTTCGGAAATCCTCCGGGGCCTTTCCCTTTGGTTTTCAAGCCTTGCTCCGAACTTGGGCTGGAACACGGGCGAAATCATCCGTTGGGGCCCCGTTTTTCCCCTCGCGATGCCTTCTGGTACTCCGTCCTCTCAAAAGGGCCCCACTCTGTAAAGTCTACGAACCTCTGTTGGGTCCCGCCCATCCGTCCAGGATCTTTTTCCGATTTTTTCCGAATGACAGGGCCCAAACTCTGCCACCGCACCGGCCGGGTTTGATTGGGCCTAATTTTACCGCAACCCGGTTTTTACTCCTCCCCGGGGGAGAGTCTACCCTCTTTTCCCCCCGGAGACTAAGGTATGGGCCCGGGGTATACCAGGGGAATCTCCGTAAGGGGTTTCATACGCAAGCCCTTTTTCGCCGGGGGGCCGTTTCTTCCCTTTTTTAAAAAAAAAGATTGGGAAATTTTTCCGACCTGTTTTCGATTAAACGGGGACTTAACAAAATTACTTAAAAAACCCATTACCCCGCAAATATCGTCCCGCGTGGCCAAAAATTTTTTCCCAAATTGGACTTTCGTGGAGCATACAACCTGATTCTTTTTTGTGAAAAGGGTACCCAGTGGAAGACGGCCTTTAATACCCAAGATGGGCCCTTTTGAAAACTTGTTAAAGCCCCTTTGGCCTCCCGCAACGCTTTCCGGGGGTTTTTCCCGAAAATTTGGTCAATGAGATCTTCCCCGATCTCCTCTAAAGTCTGTGTCATCGTCCCAACCTAAGGGTACCAAATCCTCCCCCTACCTGGAAACTCAAACCCCCTCCACCCCCTCCGCCAGGTGCCAAACGTCTCCGTCCACCATTAAATGCCCAAAAAGGAGAAATATTTGTTTGAAACGCACCTCATTTTCCCTTCCTGGGGGTAACCCTCGTTTTTGGTTCAGGGGTTTCAGATGGATTTCCCCGAAATTTTTTTGCCGTCCCTTTCAATGGGAAACGACCATGGGGGCCCTTTGCTCTATCCAACCTTTTGGGGTTTGCAAAAATTTTTAAACGATTCATCCCCAAATTTTTTCCATGCTCGTGGCCCCGCTGGCGGCCCTTACCAAAAAAATGCCAACCCTAAACCTGGCCGCCAGAAGCCCCCAAAAACATTTGACGGGCCCCAAATCACATTCACTTTTAGCTCCTTTTTGTCATCCCAGGAAACCCGGGACGTCCCTTTATCCAAAAAGTGGAACCAAAATCCTCTGTAGGTGCAGGGGGCGGTTTTTTCCCCCAAAAGTCCTCCTCGGGGAAACTGCAAAACCCTTTCCGGGTTCTTCTCTAAAACCTCACCCCGCCGAAAAGAATTATACCAAACGGGGATCGCGAATTACGGCTATAAGTTAAAACCCCAAAGAATGCCCGGGGACTTGCTGGAGGGGCTCGCCCCCCCCATCGAAAAATATTCACCAATTTACAAAAATCTTTTTCTATCTGCTTCCCACCCCAAAGACTGAACCCCGGCAAACCTGGGGGTCACTTTTTTTCCCCCCCCTTTAACTTTTCTCTCCACTTTCGGGGCCCGCTGGGAAGAACACAGAGCAACCCCCTCAGATTTCCCGGACACAGTGGGCTTGGACCGCCTCTGCACACATAATTTCCCCTTTAACGTCCCCCTCACGGCGGCCCCCTTTGGGCCTTCAACATCTTTCCCCTGGGAAGACCTACGTACCCCTGCCATGCCCCCCTCGTATCCCCGAATTGGGGGGCATGCCCCCGAAAAAAACTGGTCCCCCCTTTGGGGTTCCCCCTTTAAATCCTCATCTAATCCCCTCGTTAAATTTTTGGTGGGCCCCCTCCCCGCTCGAGTGTTAGAGACTTTGTCCTGGGCCCGTACCTCTTGTGCCCATAATAAGTCCCTCTTCCCCAAGACCCGCGGGCCTGCTTCAGCCTCTCCCGGTGCCAGAAAGAGCTTGGTCCCATATAGCCATGGACTTTGTTACGGACCTCCCGGCCTCCTCTGGAAACACTGTCATCTGGGTGGTGACAGATAGATTTTCTAAGATGGCCCACTTTGTCCCACTGCCCGGGTTACCCTCTGCTCCACAGCTGGCCCAGCACTTTTTCCACCACATTTTTCGGTTACACGGTCTTCCGTTGCATATCGTCTCGGATAGGGGGGTCCAGTTTGTGTCGAGATTCTGGCGAGCTTTATGTGGGCAGTTGCAGATTCAGCTAGACTTCTCGTCTGCATACCACCCTCAAACTAACGGGGAGGTAGAGAGGGTTAACCAAGTGTTGGGTACCTACCTACGACATTTTGTATCTGCCCGTCAGGATAATTGGTCCGACCTCCTCCCCTGGGCGGAATTCTCTTATAATTCTCTAGACTCTCTCTCCCTTTTTTGTGGTGTTTGGGCTACATCCCCGCCCGCCCCTCCCTCTGGCTACTTCGTGTTATGTTCCGGTCGTGGATACCCAAGTGCGAGACATCAAGGCACTCTGGCAAACCACGCGACAGGCCCTTCTACGGGCCTCCGCTCGCACCAAAATCCAGGCCGACAGGTACCGTAGACCTCCGCCTCTATTTAAGCCAGGTGATAGAGTTTGGTTGTTCTCCAAATACATTCGCTTCAAGGTGCCCAGTTATAGTCACGTCAGGGATAGCGACCTGGTAGCCTCACGCCGCAGCAAGTCCATCCCGCTTTGCGGCGAGCTCTGGTGAATACCGGGGGCTACTTAGACTCCACTCCCTGGCGTGGCTTAACTATCATCGCTTGCGGTGGTCCAGCGAATCCACTGAACCATTACAGTAACTAGCTGATCATCAAAGGCTACCAATGTAGGAGAACATACTCGTCAGGTGGAGGTTAACCCCCATGTCCTGAACCCTCCTTCAGTAAGCCATGACTATTCAGTTCCCTTCTGAATAGGAAGAAAATCAAGTTGTTTTCTGGCAATCAGCAGCTTTTCTGCCTCTAGGGAGAAGATCCAGTTTGCTACCCTAGCCCAATATCTAAATACCCCAGCCAAGTCAGAGTGATTTTCGTACCTTGGCACTTAGGGGTTTGTTCTGACTAGTTCTTATAATAGGTTGATTGCTACTGAGGAGGACATCATAGAATGTGACTGAATAGATGTATAAGTTGTCATTTTATTTAGCAATTAAGCTAAGAGAGTCGCAACAAAATAATTGGAACATTACCCATCACTGGGAGCGTTGACCTTTATGAAAAAAAATCTAAAATTTTTGGGTTCAGAGACCACACAGATCTTTCAAATATCTTGCATTCCTGTAATAAATCTTAGAGACACCACTCATTAAGTCAATTGTAGGCCTGTTGTCTCAGTTGTTCAACAAAGCAGATACTTTCAGTATTCATAGACTTGATGGTCAGGGAGTGTTGGCCTCCTGTGATGACCCCAGGGATGGTTGAAATTGAACCATTGGTAATAAGTAGACAGATGGAGGCAATCACTTTCACCTTTGTTATACACTAAACAAACAAGACCTGCCCCATAGGGGTTTAAAGAGCTATCTTGACAATAGCTACTTTTAGGCATGATAGCTAAGTTTTAGGCATGATTTATATGTATAGATATGCAAGAATACAAAAAAAACTCAAAAAGACACAAGATTAGAACAAGCATAGAGGACTGGTTGACAGAACCACTGTATAAATTAATGTGAACCTTAGAACACAAAGAAAAGCTGGTCCTATCCCCCTTCCCCATGAGCAATGAAAACCCGAAGAAGGCTCTTCTTCTCAAAAGGGATCAAAATGTTCCCTGAACCAGGAAGGGTGAGCGTTCTCAATAAAAAGACCCACTTGGGTCAGTCTACTGTTGAGAACCAAGATCGAGGTCATATGTGATATTCACTATGGACCCCCCCCCCCCCCCGCTCTACAATGTATGATCCCCTAATGCAAAGGATCCTACGTATATTCTGATGGGATGACTTCATCTCTAAATAAGTAGGCTTTATAAAGCTTTTTTCTTATCCATGTCCTTTCCCAGCCTGGTCATCTATGGGCAAATGCTTTGCCACTACACTAGACCTCAGCAAATCTGGCCGTTTAACGCTGGATATGGGATCTCCTAAATCTTCCTCAAGGATGAATATCAGAAGATCAATCATGCATATTAGATACTGTATGTTCCCTTGGGAGGAAAGCCTTTGCATTGTGGCCTGGTAGCAGCTTTTTTCCCCTTTTCCCATGCCAAGCTGAGAGTTCTAGTTTATGGCTAAGTCAAGAGGAATCACTGGAAGCTGAACAAGTGTTGGCCAATGTAACTCAATCTTCTGGCCAAGCTTCCTCAAGTTTACAGCCTTCATTGAAGTTCTAACACAAAATAATAGATAGCGACTGTGGACGTAACTATAGCTGTAGCAGTCAGAGCAGCTGCCATAGGGCCCAGAAGTTGGAGGGTCCCACTCAGGTGCAAGAAAACTGTATCTTTTCTATAAGGAGCAACACATTGCTGGCTTTCTGTTAATTCACATTACTATGTGGGTTTTCTGATAAATGGGACCCTGATTTATACCTTTAACCCCTTAAGTCGTACGCCTGAAAAGTAGTTAATGACCAAAATTTTTTTTAGTTTTTGTCTCCTTGCGTTTCAACAGTCATAACTTGTTTTATTCGGGACAATTTTCAATTTTTTTCCTATTTATTTATTTTTTTACACATTTCACACTTAATAACTTGTTAGATTAATTCTACAGGTTTTTACGGTCATGGGGTTATCTAATGTGTAGTTTTTTGTGTGTGTGTAATGTATGCACAATTATTTTTTTTTAATATTTTTATTATTTATTTTATTTATTTTTTTATACACTTTGGGCCACATGTATGAAAAGGGCTAGTTTACACGGCTTATTGCCGACGTAATTGCGGGACGGATTTCGCCCCGCAATTACGCCGGCTGCCATGCAGCGGGGGCGGGGGTCCGGCAGCTCGCCGGCTCCATAGACACTCCTTATTCAAGGCGCGTACACGCCGTAAATAATTGACATGTCGCTTTCTCCGCACCCGGCATATTCGCCGAGCGGGGAGGAGAGACGAAATCCATAGTTCTCTATGAGAACTGTGGATTACCGTAATGACAAAGACGGATTTCAGCCGTACTGCAGCGCAAATACGGCGCGCAGTACAGCTGAAATCAGTGCCCAAATCAGCCGTGTGAATGAGGCCAAACTGTCTATGTCTAAAACTCTTTGTTGCCCATAACAACGAATTAGAGCCCCCTTTCATTTTTCTAGGGCACTATGTGAAATGAAAGGGGCGCTCTGATTCGTTCGATTTTCAGACCTAAATAGTTTTCATACATGTGGCCTTTTATGTTTTTTTGCTTTTTTTCAAAATCCCATGAAGGGAAAACTGTGTTACATTTTTTTTTTACATTTAGAAATGTATTATATTCAAATATGCTAATACATTATAATCTGTGTCAGTTTGACACAGGACAGGGCAGCACACAGTGTGCCAGCACCTCTGAGGAAGCGAGTTTGCATACTCGCGAAACGCGTAATGTATATGTGAAATAAATTGTATACCTTTTACTTTTTTAGCGCTCTAGAGTACTTCCCACTTTTTTAAGAACCTTTAGTTTTTTAAATTTCGATAATCCTATGGGCTCTGATTGGTTGCTTTAAGCTCTGATTGGTTGCTATGAGCTCTGATTGGGTGCTATGGGCTCTGATGAATGCTATTAGCTCTGATTCGTTGCTATAAGCTCTAATTGGTTGCTATGGGCAACAAGGATAGTCTTACTGCTAGACCATTTTCGTAAATGGGGCCCATCGTGTCTATTATTTTTGGGCTGATGGAACCAAGCTCTGTTGACCCGAAACATGGATTTAATCCAATGACCTCATTATCTACAGTGAGAAGTGAAATAGCATTGTCGCTATGATATTGTTCAGCAAAAGAAACTTTTCACCACAAAATATAGTTCAGGCTCCTATTTCATAGTTTTATCCCGGATTATGACCCACAATTTTTTTTTTCTGTCCCCCTCAGCTCATTCTTTTTAACCTTTGATATCTGTTAAACTAATTATCCTGGTTATAAATTTCTCCACAGCAAAGACAAGGAAGGATTTTGTCCTATGTTTTCCAATATCCTAATGTAATATCCTGTGAATGAATTGTAAAATTAGGACCTTTTACAAGGACCAGAGAGGAAGTAGGAAAACAAACTTTAGATTTACGAGTCTGAGTGGATCCCAGGTCTTCCCTGAGCTCGCTGTCATGTAATGATCCACAGAACGACCCTCTGTAGATTTTAAAACAACAGCTGTCAAATGGCAATAGGCGTCCGGGGCCAATTTGTCAGTTGAAATAATACAGGTGCCCCTGTAATAACTTCTGCAGACAGCAGAGCAGCTGCACCACCCCCTGTGCCGAGCTCCTCATGACTCCGCTGTTTTTTATTTACAAAAAGACTTTTAGATTTTTTTTTGCTTTTTTTATTATCTACACGAGAAAAGCTAAAAAAAAAATAGAAAATGTATTTGAGTGCCAGAAAAATTAGAAATGCATGTAAGATATTTAGAATCTAATGGCCCATTGTGCAATTTCAATTATGACTAGTTTGTATCCAAGTGATTCTAATAATGATTGATTGGTGTAAATGTCCTAGTAGATCAACAAAGTAAATCTAAAATTGCACGAATAAAATTGATCAAAGTTTTGTTAAATGTAATTTATTTCTTGTAACGCAAGTGCCTGCCAAACTCACAGCTTCGACAATTGGGAATGACGCCACAGTCTTCCTGAGAAGGAAAAGTCCTCTTAGATTATAACTGATATAATATATTCATTCACATTATTGCCTTGATGGGATATTTTCATTGTACCAATTTATCTGCGTTGTGAGCCATTAAAGGGTGTTTCCATCATAGACTTTGATGGCGTATCGATAGGCTATGCCAACAAAGTCTAATAGGTGGCGGTCCCTCCTCTGGGTCCCGCACCCATTTCTGAAACGGGCCCCTTAAAGTGTCAATTTAGAATCCTATTCTATGAGAGTTCCGAGTACAGGTGAGTGGTGTGTTCAGCTGTACTCGCAACTCCCATAGAACAGAATGGAGAGTCACATGCAAGCTTGACCGGCTGTCCAGACGAAGCTAAAACTTTCAGGGGCCCATGCCTGAGATAGGTGCGGGTCCCGAAGTTGGGACCAGCACCTATTTGACTTTGATGACATATCTTATCGATATGCCATCAAAGTCTATGGTGGGAACACCCCTTTCCACCATAGACATTTATGCTATATTCATAGTATAGGCTATAAATGGTACCTGCACCTATCTCCAGGATCGAGACCCCCAAAGCCTCGTTCCATTTGTTGTTGGCTGTCTCCCAAGATGGGATGGGGATCAGTGAAGGCAAGTGACACCTGCTGCAATACCCAGACTACTCTCTACCCCTCAGCTTGTACAGAACTGGATTTAGAACAACATTGAACCCACAAAACAGACAGGTTGTTAATAAGCAGTGCCACAGGTATGTGAAAACTACTTATGCCCCTTTCCTTGTGGAAAGAAACATAGCTGTACATGCATTTAGGATTCGGGTCAAAGTTAAATTGGATACAGATCTGAAGCCTTAGATTCTATATTCGCCTCAAAAATGTACTATACTCATAACCCTAACCCTAAGTTGGGGTTAGGGTTTTTGTAACTGTGTTTGAATGGGTAACTTACCCATGAGAATGAACTCTCATTCTCATGTCACTTGCACCTCTGGGACCTCCACTCATCTCAAGATTGGAGCCCTGAAAGTACGGCCTCTAGTGTACTTGGAACCCACACTGAAATCAATGGGACATTTCTGATCACCTATCTATTCAAAACCGAGAGGTTCCACGGCCTGTCCTTATGATTGCTTCAAGTCCCTAACGTGGGATCCACACTTATCACGCATTGATATAGCCTATAGATATATCATCTATGTGTTCAGGGGGACAAGCTTTTTAAAGGGAATGTGTCATCAAAAATGACTTATTGTTTAACTCACGTTTTTATGTTAAACACATTTTTTAAGAATTTTTGGTTATATTTTTTTAAATTTTCCATATCACTTTCAATATTTTTTAGTAATTCTGCAGTTTTCACTTTGGCCACTCGGCCTAATAATAGTCTGACACTTCCTGTTCTGTAGAGAAAGATTCTCAGTTGTCTGTTCATTATCAGAACAAAGAGGGTCAAACTGAAAGGAGACACAAGTGTGAATAGATAACACGGGATTCAGCAGTCACAAGAGGAGATAGTCACAGTTTACTCTCTCCCCCTCCCTGCACAGTGACTTCTTCCCAGATCACAGAGCATGACTAGAAAACTCTACTATAGAAGTCAACGGGACTGAGTCAGTCTTAAGTCTCCTATGTGCATGAAGCTACTGTAAACATCCCTCTGACTGCTGTTAAAGCAAGGCCTAGTGGCCAAAGTGAAATCTGCAAGACTTAAGAATTATTAAAAAATATTGAAACTGATACGAAAAATTAAAAAAAAAATCCTAAAAAATGTGTTAACATAAAAACGGGACTTAAAGCAGCAGGCCGGGTCATGGCCCACCTCCCCTAGGGGGCGTGGCTGGTCCAGCGGGCTGGGGACAGCTAAGCCCGCTGCGTATGTGTGGGCAGAGGGGTAGGCTGAGCGGAAGTGAAGGGACGTGTCGGAACCTCCCCTTACGCCCGTTTGTCAGTTACGCGGCATGAGGCAGCAGTCCCACCCTCCCTCCCTAGTTTTGGGTTTCATTATGGTAGGAGCACGGGTGAGGTTGTCATGGTGGCCGTTGGCGGCGGGGGTTCTTGGAATTGGACAAGGAGATACGGTGAGGGAGTCATTCGGGGTAGGATTCCCTCATGGTTTGGAGAATGGTGAATCAACCTGGTGAAGGTGGTGGGCTCTTGCAGGCTGGAATCCCTGTAGAGCAAATTGGTTGAGCCATCTTGTATGGCTTTAGGACCCCCGAGCCAGTGGAGTACGGCTGGGGGTAAATGGTGGTTTGTTCCCTTCGGGGATTTGGTCGCCAGGTCGTTGGTTGGTTCCAAGGACCTCTGCCCCATCTGGTTGTGGTGTTCATGGAGTTGATGTTTACAGTTTCATAGTTTCATAGTTTCATAGTTTGTAAGGCTAAAAAAAGACAAGTCGTCCATCTAGTTCAGCCTGTTGTGCTAAGGTGTTGATCCAGAGGAAGGTAAAAACACCCAATGAGGTAGAAGCCAATTGTCCTCATTTTAGGGAAAAAATTCCTTCCTGACTCCAATCTGGCAATCAGAAAAATCCCTAGATCAATGACCCCTCTCCTGAATCCTATTCAACTATAACTTGTTATATTATTACGCTCCAGAAATGCATCCAAACCTTTTGAACTCGGTTATTGAATTCACCATGACCAGTTCCCTCTGGCAGAGAATTCCATAGTCTCATCTGCTCTTACAGTAAAGAATCCCTTTCTATGTTTATGTAAAAAACTTTCGTTCCTCAAGACGTAAAGGATGCCCCCTTGTTCTAGTTTACAGCCCTGTGTAATAAATAAATCTTGGAGAGATCTCTATATTGACCTTTGATGTATTTAAACATATATATTATGTCCCCCCGAAGCCTTCTTTTCTCTAAACTAAATAACCCTAATCTTGCCAATCTTTCTGTGTACTGTAGTCCACCAGTCCTTTAATAATTTTTGTTGCCTGCCTTTGTACCTGTTCAAGCTCTACAATGTCTTTCCTGTGCACTGGTGCCAAAACTGTACACAATATTCAATGTGTGGTCTAACCCGTGACTTGTATAATGGGAGAATAATGTTCTCAACATGTGCATCTATGCCCCTTTTAATGCACCACATGATCCTCTTTGCTTTGGCTGCTGCTGCCTGACACTGGCTGCTACAATTAAGTTTACTGTCCACCAGGATTCCCAATGCCTTCTCCATGTCACTTTTACCCAGTGTTTTTCCATTTAACATGTAATCATGTAATGGATTTCTCTTCCCCATGTGCATAACCTTGCATTTATCAGTGTTAAACCTCATCTGCCATTTCTCTGCCCAGGCCTCCAACTTATCCAGATCCCTTTGTAATAACATATTATCCTCTATTGTGTTGATTACTTTACAGAGCTTAGTATCGTCTGCAAAGATCGATATTCTACTGTGTATTCCTGTGTAAGATCATTAACGAAAATGTTAAAGAGGATAGGGCCCAATTACTGACCCTTGTTGTACCCCACTAGTAACAGCGATCCAGTCTGAGTATGTACCGTTAATTACTACCCTTTGTTTTCTATCAGTGAGCCAGTTACTTACCCACTTGCACACATTTTCCCCCAGTCCAAGCATTCTCATTTTTTTTTACCCACCTTTTATGTGGCACCGTATCAAATGCTTTAGAAAAATCTAGATATATGACATCCAGTGCCTCACCCCGATCCAGTCTAGCACTGACTTCCTCATAGAAGCTGATGAGATTAGTCTGACAGTTCTTATAGGAATATATATATGTATATAATGTATAGGGGTAAGTTAGGTTCTGATGGAGATATATATATATATATATATATTGGAGAGTTTACGTTTATATTTTATATGGCAAATTGCTTTATGTTGTATTTTGTTAATAAAGCGGCTGCTGTGGCCAGTTAAATCCAGTCAGTTGTAAGTGTGTTCATTTCAGGGGGTCGCAGCAGGGAGGGGTAGGTATGGTGGGATGGTTGGGTGGGGCTGATCAAGCATCAGCGCTGCAGGGGTCATGACTCATTTTTTGATGACACATTCCCTTTAAGGAGTAAAGAGGGGCTGCAATATTTGTTCCTCCAAAAATGGAACACTTGACAAGTTTATATTAAGGCCTATTTGAAGGTTAAGGTCAGAGTAAAAAAAAATTCACAAGTTTGGTCAAAACAATATTGAACCTAACAAGGACAGATGTAAGCAGCACTACTTAGGGCATGTCCCCACTGCACAGGTTTTCGGCCGGTTTTTCAGGCGGTTTGCGGTTTTTCAGACCGCCTGAAAAAACGGCTGAAAATGAGCAGAATTGTGCTCTATGGAAAACCCATGCAGCAGTCCCCACTGCACGGGTTTTCCACCCGGCGGTTTTGTCGCCGGCGGTCTGGCGACAAAACATTGTACATGCACAATCTAACGTCCGGTTTCCGGACAGAAGATGTGCAGGTCAATGAGAGGGGGGAGGGCTCATCGCGGATAAAAGCCGCCCCCCCCCCTCCCCCCGTGAGGACGGCCGCAAAAAAGGACAAATACCGGCCGGCAAACCGGCCAGTATTTGTCCTGTGCAGTGGGAACGGCCCCTTAGATGGGGTGTAATATTTTTAATCTCAGCACTTGGCAGAGATTAAATCGCTCAGTTTTCTTTTCCTCGAGCCTCAAGTCTTATACACACACGTGTATGACATCTCTGTACTACCTCCAAATTGTAGAGAGCTGTCATGTGGTCCCTGTAGAGTTCCATGGGGTTTACTCGACTCCATCTGCTCTGATTTCATGTACAAGTATACAGATGTTTTTTATGCTACATTATTTATCAATCTGACAGAAAAAATAGTGACATATTCCAATGGATGCCATATGTATAGTGCTTTATGGCATCAGTAAGCGTGCTGCAGCTCTGTAGTAGCATCTTGTAATGCAGCTGCAGTTGTATTATATCACTACGCTCAATTGCAAATAATTTTCTTAATGCTAATTAATCAGTGTGGAGAACTAGCATCAATGGGGTACATTTATTTTTTGGGTCAAATGCACAATATTCAACAGCAAGGCACAAATCCTGACCCTGTTTCTTGCACATTCTAAATATAGAAATGCTATAGAAATCACAGAGTCAGGCTCTGAAGTTCTGAACACTTTTTCGGAAACAGGCAGATGTGATGGAAACAATTTCGATTAGTCTTCATAGAAAAGGTGTTATGCTGGAATGCCATGGTTTTCAGTGTCTTTATGCCAGCCTGAATAGTCTGCCCCAGTGAGTCCTGTCCCAGTTTAAGAGGACCTGTGACCTCTCCTGACATTTGGTTTAGTAAATCAATGTGTTCCCTGTGAAATAACAATTCTGTAGCCTCCTCTCTTATATCTCTGTGTTGTACTGTTTCTCTGTTATTCCTCCTTTAAATGGATTCCGGAGTCTGCCAGATGGGCGTTATCATTCCAGTTTTCTAAGGGGTGTGTCCCTGCATAAACCAAACTTGCCCAATCAGTGCTGCCAGAGTCAGACTGAGCAGACTGCGACCACCCGCCTTGAGATCCCGTTGTAAGCCGGGGGTGGCATAAGCATTTTTGATCAAAACATGTGAACCAAGAATCTCAAAGTTTTTTTCATGTATTATAGATGGCATAAATGCTTCTTTAGAGGTTTCCATGTATTGTTTGATAGCCCTTTTAGCTGATGGTGTGCCACTGGTACTGGAATGCGTGTGTGTAAATGTATATATATATATATATATATATATATATATATAAAATATATATATATATATATATTATATATATATGCTGCAACCCTACCAGTGGCACCCAGGTTCACATTGTGTTTTTCAGAATTTTATTTTTTGTGTGTGTGCAGAACTATACGTTGTATTTGGCATATATTGCTTTTAATTTATAGAGGAAGGAATGGATGCCTCCATTTTGGTCTCTTGCACCCCGCCCACCTCCCACAGGTTGTTATATCAGTGCAGTATGTTTGTAAGGTTGGTGCATTTTTTTTTTCTCTGGATTATGGAGGTCTGTTGACCCAATGAGAAGTCTGTTGACTCAAGTGAGAGGTAAAAATAGAGTAGGACCAACCGCCTTGAGATCACGTTGGTAGCCGGGGGTGGCTTAAGCATTTTTTGATCAAAACATGTGAACTAAGAATCTCAAAGTTTTTTAGACTGTGCAGAGCACACTCTCAATTGGTAGCTCCCAGCTGACAGATTCAGTAATACATTTTTAGAAGAAATAAGAGAGGAACAGTCCATCACAGTTATAAGAGAAGATGCATCAGAATTCTTAGTTCATAACACACAAGTTTTTTACTAAAACAGACATTTTAGGAACAGTCACAAGACCATTGCATGAAATATACATTAGCTTCTTCTAGAATATGGCTAATACCCAACAAGAGAGTCCCAGCCCCCAAGTCATAAGGTGTCTTCCATTGTAAGAGCCAGTGCTTACTGGGTTCGCCTTCATGCCACTGTTTGTAATGACTTGATTACTACTTGCTTCCAAACATCCATCAATTGAAGGGTTAATAGGGGAACTAGACAGCTGCTTTGTACATGCTGAATCAGGCCATCAAGCCAACAATCTGATGGGTCATAAATCCAGCTAAACACAACAACAGTCTTCACTATAGAAAGGAAGACTTAAATGTGACAAGTATAAAACATGTCTGATCATTTCCTTATTATGACTTATGTACAAATTGCAAAGTGCAATCTGAACATATTTCAACTAAAGAAATCAGTGCAAATAGAGTATAGGAGCAAGTAGAGGGCACACATAATGTAAATATATAAAATATGACACTTTGTACTACATAAACCTTATTAATGACAGTATTGTGCATTCTAATTTGACTGGGTGCTACCAGTATTTTTAATAATGGGGAGGTCTTCTAAAAATTAGGATCGGTTTAGGTGGAATAAGGGGGGACAGAAGTGGGTCCTTCAGTAACAGATCCCAATGGGGATTTTATCAACATCCTTAGTTTTTTTAGAATCAAAACTGGATAAGTTGACAATCCTGTTGATTGTCAATCATAAACTCTGATTTCAAGTAAATGTATTCAACCTCAAAAGCCCCCATAAAATACTTGAATATGCTGGTGTGACCCAAGTGCCCATTGCTGTGCCGCGGGTATGACGGTATATGGTCTCATCATAAAAAAAACAATAATTATATAAAATAAAATGAAGTCCCTTAAAGGGGTTGTCTCACTACAAGGATTCCTTTATATGTTAAAGATCTTGAAAAAACAAGTCACTTTGCAATATGTGTCAATTAACAATGTCCGACCTATTCCTAGATATCCCCTCTTGTATGGGCTGCATCAGCTCCTCAGGTCGCTATAGCTACAGACCTGTTCAATCTCTCCTGATAGGCTGCCAGCACTGGTTGCTATAGCTACAGACCTGGCTTCTACTGTAGCCCCTGAAAACGCCCCTGAATTCAAAATGAAACTAAGCAAACAGGACTGAGTTAAGAAGAATCAATGTAGCGAGACAATCCCTTTAAGTATAAAAACAATTGAGCTGATAGATATGTAGATAGGTATGCAATAGATAGCTAAAGATGATAAATAGATAGAGACATATAAACAAATAGATATAGATAGATAGATAGATAGATAGATAGATAGATAGATAGATAGATAGATAGATAAATCCAAAGAATCCACAGCACTCCAATTCAAATAAAAAAATAAAAAATCAGTGCTTTATTAACCCATGCAATGCAACGTTTCTGCTCAACAATAGAGCCTTTTTCATAGATAGATAGATAGATAGATAGATAGATAGATAGATAGATAAATGAATTTCTGCTTCTTCCATGTTAAATTACAAAAACACAGAAGCTGTGTCCTTGAACCACGAAACTTAATGGAATCATCAAAACAGACCACCCCGCATCTAGGAGCCCACTCATCAGCCCTCATTCCTTTCTAAACAGATCAGGTACAATGCTGCAGGACCTTGATTTTGGAGGCTTAATATTATTATTATAAGTATCAGATTACAACACTGATTATATTGTAATTATAAGTGGTTGTGCGTATCTTCTATATAGATAGATAGGTGGCCCTCAGAATCATTGCCCCTGGTGGGCTCAAGGACCCCAGTACAATACTGACAGTCCTCTAGTTTAGATTAAGCCATTTATCTGATAGTATTTAAACTAGATGTGGTTATCCAGCACAATATTTGTGACCCTCAACGGGTATTGTTAGGTGGTTATTAAATACATACGTACTGTATATAAATATCTCCCTTACACCCAACAGAGTTCAGGAATGGGCGTACAGTTTTCTTATCTTAGAAAAGCTATGTACCACTTATTGGGGTGGCGTGTCACCCAACTTTCCTAGACACAACAGATGACACAGAGCTTTTCTAAGATAGGAAGACTGTGTGACATGTGGGGGATAGGATGTCTCTCAACTTTCCTGGATGATGAAAGGCCCCCCAGCTGTCCCAAGGGTTCCCGGGGTCGGGAGTGTTTTTTTTTAAATAATTTTTTTGGGATTTAAATGTTTATTGTTTTTGTTTTTCATTTAATTCCAGTTTCAGTGATGGAGGCATCTGACAGATGCCTTTCCATTACTATCGCTGGGGCTTGGTGTCAGCCAGCGGTGATTTTTGTCACCCTAAGGCTGACACTATCCCCCTCTCATTATTACCCCAATACCTAGGGTAAATTTTTTAAAAAGAGCCGAGGAAAACCCCCAGAAGTGGCCCTCCAATTGGGGGATTGGGCCCTTTTTGGGGGGAGATGCGGGGTTTGGTATTTTTAGGATGGTGAAGGGGCCCCAATATCCATTGTTTTTTCCCGGGAAAACTGCGGGTTTTTTACCTTGGGGACTCTACGTTGTTGTTTATTTATTTATTGAAAATAAAACAAAAAACTAGACTATGTAACGACGTAAAAAAATGTGGGTTTTTTCCTTCTTTTTTTCATAACCACCCAAAAGGTAAAATCAGAAAGCTCCCAACCAAAAAAAATACCAGCCCACAGCTGACCCAAAAGTGGACCATCACATTAGAGGGTCCCCCTTCTGAGGGCCAACCCAATTTTTTTCCCAGAAACCCTTGGGGGGGCATTGGGTTATTTGGGTAATAGGGGACTAGGGGTTGGGCATCGGGCCTTGGGGGTTTTACAAAAAATTTCTGTCCTACAATAGAAAATGGAGAGCCCTTTCTGTGGGAAATTTCCCAACTAACATTGGAATGAAATGGTAAAAGACATGACACAACATAAAAACATTTTATTTAAACACTCCCCGACATCAGCCCTTGTTGACTATTTTATTATTGAAATAGATCCAATGTTGGACCAACATAGTCCAATAAGTCTGACATAGTCCAAGGGGGGGAACCCCCGTAAAAAAATAAACATTAAAATTTTCAAAAAAAAGGGGGGCACACAATAGACTAAAGAAACTATCAAAAGGGACAAGGAATTTTGGGAAAAAGCAAAAATGCTAACTAGGATACATGGAAAAAATTTTGAAGTTTTAGTTCCATTTTTGGCCAAAAACTGTTAAGCCCCCCATACCCCCAATCTTGGGGGGGATCTAAAAATGCAGGTGGGGCCCCAACACTATTGTTCCTCTCTATTGGGCCCTGTTCAGACCAGCCCCATTTTCAGGGAATTAAAAAAACCCGTTCAAAGCACACTACACTGATTTAAAAACCTGAGAAAGTGGGTGGGGTGCAAAAAACCAAAATAAAGGGGGAAAACCACTCCCCCCTACAAAAATAAAAAAAACATTTTTTTGCACTTTAAAAAAAACTTGGTTTTTTTTTTAAAAAAAACCAAATTGCACACTGGTGTGGCAACAATACATATCCCACATTCAAATTCAAAAAAAAGAGTGGCAAAACAATGGACTAAACCCAACTATCGAAAAGGAATAGGAAATTTTGGAAAAAGCATTCCCTTGCAAACTGGGATACAGGGAAAAAAAAAATTTTTTTAATTTCCAAGTTCAATTTTTTGGAAAAAAAACTGTTAAAGGGCCCACCCCCGGAAACTTCAACGGACCTCAGGGGCAGGTGGGCCCTTTTATACTATTTTTACCTCTCTATTGGACCCTTTTTCAGCCACCACTTCAGGGGAGTAAAGGGGGGGGGAAAACCGCTTCAAAGCCCCATTTGCATTTAAATTTAAAAAACCTGAGGGAAGGGGGTTTTGGGGTGCAAAAACCAAAATGAAGGCAGCCCCTCCCCCCTACATAAAGTAAAAAAACAACTTTTGGTTTTTCACATAAAAAAACTTTTTTTTAAAAAAAAAAACAAATGCACACTAAGGTGGGGCAGCAATACTTTTTACAATTAAAATTCAAAAAACAGGGGCCCAAAAATATGGACTAAAGAAACAAATAAAAAAAGGGGGGACATAGGAAGGGCACCCCCCACCCATTTCCCCCTCGGGTTTTTAAATCATTGTAGTGTGCTTTGAAGCGGGTTTTCCCTTCGCCCCCCTGAAGTGTGCTGGTCGGAACAGGCCCCAAAATTAGAGAGGTAAAAATAGCGTAGGACCCCCCTGCACTGAGGCCCGTTGAATTTTTTGGAGGTGGGTTTAAGCTTTTTTTTGGCCAAAAGTGGGGAACTAAAAAACTCCCAAAAAAATTTTTAACTGAAACCTATTTTAAGCATTTAATGTTTTTTTTCCAAAAATTTCCCTATGTCCTTTTTTAATAGTTTTTTTTAGTCCATAGTGGGGCCACTTTTTTTTTTAATTTTAATGTGTAAAAGTTTTGGGCTGCCCTTACCAGTGTGCATTTGTTTCTTTCAAAAAAAGGGGGCGACATGTATAAAAGGGGAAAATTTTTTGCCCCCTGTTTCTGGCGAAAACTGCGGCTAAACCCGTTCCGAAACCCCGTGGGGAGGGGGGGTAGGTACGGGGGGAAGGGGTTGGGGGCCGAAACCCTTTCCCACTTTTCCAAAAATGCCCCTTTAAAACATAAAGGGGACGGTGAAATGGGCGCCGGGGGGGTTTCGGGGAGGGGACGCGCACTTACGAATACTCCAGGAAATGTATTTTTCTCGGGTGGGAAAAAAGTTGGGGCCCGCAGGGGAGCTCCGACGGGACAAAACCAATTTAAAAGGGCCAAAAGGAGCCGGGGGGGAGGGGGAAGGGGAAGCGAAAACATAAGGGAATGGGGAAAAATGGCTCAAAGCCCACTTTTACAACAGTACACAGCTCTCATTCCGTGAGGCATGGATTTATGATTCAAAAACTCTTTTTTTTCCTTAAGTGTAAAACATTTTCTAAAAAAGAGTTTAAAAACCCCTTAAAAAAAAAAATCCATAAGGGGCAACACCTGAACCCCCTTAAAACCTTTCCACCCTCCCCCAAGATGCCTTCTTGCCAGGGGGCAAAAACCAAAGGGGGAAACCCCACAGTGGGGATCCCCGCTTGTAAGACTGCCTGATTCAACAAAAAACCCCTAAACTGGAGAAAAACAGCTCCAATTCGGCCCCCCAACACTTTTAAGCCTAATAAAAGGCTTCTCACCCTTTCCAGCCACTCGGGGCGCCGTTTTCCCTTCGCCCCCCAACCACAGCGCTTTAAAGGCAAAGGGGACTCATTTTTTTTTCCCAAAGGGCCCAAAATCCCCCATCTCACCTTTGCCCCCCATGGCAGCCCAACCCCAAAATTTCCCCTCCCTTTGGGGCAATAAACCCAAACCTGCCAAGGCTGGGGGTTTCCCGGGGGAAAAAAAGCAAAAAAAAAAAAAAACTAAGGCCCCCCCTTAAATCTTCTACGCCAACCCGGGCCTTTTCCTTCCAAGAAGCACCCCCAACCTTGTGGGGGCCCAACCCGGGGGCTGAGGACGTTTTTCCTTCTCCTTAAATCCCCCCCAAAAAGCAAGACATCCAGCAGTTGGAACGGGGTTTTTAGGGGACATCCCGGGACTCGGATCAAATACCGTCCGGGACCGATACCCACTTCGTTTTCAGAAGCGGTTTTCGGGGGGTGGAAATAAAAAAATCATCTTTCAAAAAATCCGCCATCTCAGTTTTGGGAAAAACCCCTCAAAGGGGCCCGGGAGCAAAAAAGGGATCTTTTTGGGCCCAGGGGAATGAACCATGTGGAGGGTTTTAAAGAAAAATCGAAAGAAAGGGGGAAATTTAATTTTTGAATAAGGGGTCTTCCCGGAATCCTTTAAAAGGGGCGGGCGAACTGATTCCTACCCCCCCCCCCTTAAAAGGCATTTAACTACATTCTGGACAGACCGGAAGGACGGAGTTTTGAATTCGAACGAGCACATAGACCCACTCCACCCCACAAAGCCCAAGCCCGAATTTTGCAGACCCTCTCTTTAAAAGGGGGCTTTTGCATTTTAAGTTTTGTTCCCCGACCTTTCCAAAAGGGAATCCTTAATCTTGGGGCCCTGGGGGTCAACCTCAAATGAGGTCTTGTAAGAGAGAACACCCCCTTCCCCTTTGGGGCTTCCCCTTTCGCCACCCTAGTTCGCAAAAGGGAGAAAAAAATTTTTTTCCCTCCCGCATCCCTTTCCCTGATTTCCCTTGCCTTTTTGGCGCATTTAAATTCCCCCTGAAAAGACTTTACCGACTGGGAAGGGGGACATTAAAAAAGGAACTAAACTCCCGCCTCCGTATCTCCCGGGGAAAAACCCAGAGGGAAAATTCCCCGCGAAAACCGGCGGGCCCGGGGGTGGGCCAAAACCACAACTTTTCCCTTTGGCGCCAAAAAAGTACCCCGGGGATTTTCTCCCCCAAGCGTCACCCCAAAAAACGTGACCCTTTAGGACTGTGAATATGGGGAATAGATTAAGAATTCCCCGTTCCCTTTCGCTCCTTTTTTCCTGGCGTGTCTTTTAAATTACGTAACTGGGGGGTCAAATTTTTAAACTTTTCCTAGTCCCTTTTTTCCTTTCCACCCCCCCCCCCTTTTTTTTTTTTTTTTTTTGTTTTTTTTTTTTGTTTTTTTTTTTTTCTTTTGTTGTTTTTTTGTTTTTCCTTAAACCCCTTCCCCTTCCCCTTTACCCCCCCCCTTTCCTTCCCAATCCTCCCCTCCACCCCCCTTTCTACCCTCCCCCTTTCCTTTCCCCCCCCCCCCTGTCCCCCCCTTTCCCCAAAAACCAAAAACCCTCCCCCTCCCCAATCTTTCCCCTTTCCCTCCCCCTTTTTTTTTTTTTTTTTTTCTTTCTCTATCTTTTTCCCCTTTCTCTCTTCTTTCCCCCCTCCTTCCCCTTTCCCTTAAACTCCCAAGTTTCTATTTGGGCCCCTCGTATATGGGTTTTCCATTTTGGGGGGATACTCACCCCCCTCCCATTGGGATTGCCCCTTTCGGAAATTTTACTTTTTGGCTATTAGCCCCCCCTCTTGCTGGTCTTAACCCGAAAAGGCTGGGGGGGACGGGGCCGTGAAAGCAAATCCCCCCACTTTGGGGGGCGGCGCCCGGTTTCCGGGTCCTGCTCCCCTGTCTCATTTTAAGAGTAGTAAACTGTCCTGTGACCCTTTTCCTGTTGTATTTGATGTTTTTTTTTTTATATCGTATGAAAACTGTTTCTGGTGCCCCTACACCCCCCTGGGCCACTGGCCCTTCCCCTTTACCCCCCAAAAACCATGGCCTTTGCAGGTTTTCATTCCTGCTTTTAATTTGGTTTCTGGCCTTTTTTCTTTAGACCTTTCTTTTTTTGGTTTTCAGTAAATTTACCCTTTTTTGTTTCTTCCAACCTATCCCTCTGGGTTTTGGTTTCAACCCAGGGGCCCCTTTGCCTTTTTTCGGGTGCATTTCGTTAAAAAGTTTTCCGTGTTGCTCCCAAAGGCTAAACAAATTTGGGGTTTCGTCCCCCAATGTTTTTAAAGGGGTTTAATGTTCCCCCAGAAAAAGCTCAAAATCCTCAAACCCTTTCCCAAAAAAAAAAAAAGGGTCGTTTTTGTTTGCCCCCTGCAGGGGGCCCATCTTTTAAAATTTTCAAATCCCCGGGCCCCCCGGGAAAAGGTATTTCCCCCCCCTGGTACCATTGCAGCAATCCACACGCCCAAAAAAAAGGGGGTTTGGGGATCTTTTTCCATAAAAACGTTTTCTGGGGTTTCCCGGGTTTTTTGAGGGCTTCCCCGGGTACAGATTCTGTTACCTGTTTTTTTAAATGGAAAAATTCAGGGGCCCTAACTAACGGGGGCGCCAACCTTTTACGTCCCCAACCCCTGGCAACCTCTCTTTCCTTACCAAGACTCTAAACGCCCTCACCAATTTTTGCCCAGGGACAAACCCTCCCTGTGGGCGATTTTTTAAATTGGCAAATTTAATCCCTATTAAAAATACCTCATTGGCCGCTCAAAAAAGACAAAGAGCCCCATGGGAAGATCAGAAAGTTAAATCCGGACATGCAAAAAAGTGGGTGTTTTGGCACCCCCTCCACAAACCCCGGAAACGAGATTTCACTTTCTTTTTCCCATCCACAAAAGGCCTAAAGTCGGATTGATATATACTCCCCCACATTCCCCTCTTGCCCCAGATCTCCCACGCCTTTAATTTGGGGAAATTCCCCTTTATTCAATTTATGCCCCCTTAAAAATTTTTTACTTTTTCCTCCCAAAAATATATTAAGCCAACCTTCTCCTGGGAAATTTTTAAAAGAGTCCCCTTTCCGTCCGCCCCCATCTGGCCCCCTGGAGTTGAAAAAAGCATTGAGTCTTTCGTCCACGCCCCTCCCCCGGGCCCCACTTTGCCCCCCCCGATTAAGTGGGAGGCTCTTAAATGTGTTTTTTGCCCCCCCCCCCCCGGGGGTTCCCCCAATTTAAAAAAAAGGGGGCCAAATTTTAAAAGAAAGGGCACAGAAATTACAATTTTTCTCATGCGAACTGACCCGTATCGAACTGACCTAATAAATCCACTTTAAAAGGAAACGGACTTTTTGAGATCTTTTTACGCATTTCCCCCACGAAAATTTTTAAAAAAAAATGAAATTTCAAAAACAAACGGCTAAAGTCAATCCTTTTTGCAGGTTCCCCCTACACCTGGGGCAACCAAAAACCCGGCCCCAAAAAAAAAACTTAGGCCCCGTTCCCTTCCGATAAAAAGGGGCCCCCCTTTTTTCCCTCCCCCCCATCAAAAAAAAAAAAAAAATGGGAGTCGCTTGGTTTCAAACCCCAACCCCGGGACATACTGAAAGAATTCCCCTGCAAATTATTTTGGGGTCTTTCAACCCCCCTTCCTACTGCGAGTGCTTTTAAGGGATCAGGTTTTAATTCGGGGAAAGCTCTAAAAAGCTTTTTTTTCTAAAACCCGCTATTTCCCCCCATTAGACCTGCAGTCCCTTTCCTCAAATGGGGAGCCATTTGCCCCCGAGGAATGAAACGGGGCAATCTCTTCTACCCCCCCCTGGAAAAAAAACCCCCGGCCCGGATGGCTTTCACTTTCCCTTTTATTTTAAAAAATTTTGGTGATGCTAACTGCTCCTTTTCCTAGGCCCGGGTTTTTAAAATTTAGGGTTCCCCATGGATCGCATTTTGATCCGGCCTTCCAAAAAGCAAAAATTACAGGGGAAATTTCCCAAAAAAGGGGAAGGGGGCCCGGCCTTAGGTTAAGTTCGGCCTTCTCCCTTTTAAAAAAACGGTGCCAAACTTTTTTGCCAAAATAAAATTTCTCTGCGCTTTAAACCCCCTCTTGGATTCTTTGATCCATTTGGGCCAGGTCCGGGGGTTTGTTTCCCCGAAAAGAGGCAAGGGACAACCCCTTTTTAAAAAAATTCCCATTCTCCAAAAATGTCCCACCCCCCCAAATTCCCCCTGTTTAATTTTATCCTTGGAAGCCCAGAAGGCCTTTTTTATGGTTTTATTGGTCCTTTTTTTAGAGGGGGTCTTGGGGGAACTGGGACTGGGCCAACGATGAAGAAACCCTATCCTGGCCTTATAAAATTTTTCCCCCGCGCAGTCCCGGGGTTAAAAGGCTTTCTCCCCCTTTTCCCCCCTTTTGATAGGGGAATTTGGTTTCCAGGAGGGATGCCCCCTTTTTTCCCCCCTTTCTTTATGTTTCCCGACAATGGACATTTTTTCCTGCAAAAACCCTTTAAGGGCAGGTGTCTCTAAACATTGGGGGTCGCATTTTCCGGCCCAAAAAGAAATTTAAAAGCTCGGCTTTTTCCCCCGACTTCTTTCTTTATTTTTCAAAAACCCCTTTGGGGTAAATGCCGTAGCAATTAGGGTCTTACAAAAAGTAAGGTCCTTTAAATCCCTTACAAAAAACAATATGTTAAAACGTGGCCCCCGGGCCCCGAACAACCGGAAAGGTGCCCCCTGCGAAAGTTGAAAATCCTAACCTTTCCCCTTTTTGGGGCCGCAAAACCCTTAATTTTCCCTTTGGGGTTTTATTTTTCCCGGGAAGCCTGGGAAAAAAACCCTTTAAACTCAACTTTTCCCCAAAGGGGTTAGATTCTAAAACGCGACTTTTTGAGTGGGACAGGAGGGGGGGTGTTTGCTGGATTGGGGTGCATTAACATAATTAAAATGAATGTCCTTTTTTCGGGACTTTTGTATTTTTCCAACCAATTTCCCCGTTCCCCCGCTCCCCAATTTCCCTTTTTTTCCCCCATTACATAAGTTGATCCAATTTTTGTGGGCCCAGAAACCCCCCCAACTGGTTGGGACTCCATACTTACAAAGGGCCCCAAAAAAGGGAAAGGGGGCTTTGCTCTTCCCGGGCCTACAAAATTTTTTTTTAGTGGCAACCATACGGTGTTTTGGACTCTTTTCATAATGTCTCTTCGAAACTATGGGGCCAACTTGAATCTAAATGTAAGGTGCACCCGGCAGCACCCCCTGGTTGCCAACCCAAAATGCCTAAAAAAAAAATCCTTCACCAGACCCATGGGTGACCCAAACCTCTATGCAAATAAAGTAGGCTTTTCCCCTTTTTAAAAAGACCTTTTTTCCGGCCGGGGGGGACCCTCCCCAACCCAAGTGGGAAAACCGGGGGTATCGGACCTATATCCACAGCCCTTTATTCCCCTACTGGGGGGCCCGGGTCCCATCCTCTGCCCTTTTTGAAGAGGGGATTTTCAGGTGATTCAAATTAGATCCTATCAAAACCCCAAGGGGGGCGACCCAACAGTGTCAACCTTAAAGGTTTTAAATTAAATTTTAAAATTTCTTTTTTAAAATGGTGCCCCTTAAAAACCCCACTGGTTACACAGGCCCCTTCCCCACCTTTTTTTGGGGGTGGTGTCGCGGGTGGTACCACTGGGAAGCAACTCCCTCAAAAAGTTTATTGGGTTTCCTTTCAAAACCCCCTGCTATACAGTGGAAATCCCTTCCCCGGGGAAACTGGAAGAGGGAATTAGGGAGGAAAACTTTTTTAACAGAAAGGCTGGGGGGAAGGCAATTCTTTCTAACCCCATAAGTTTATCCTTTTCCCGTTAAAAACCCAAAGGGAAATTAAATTAAAAAAATTTTTTACGCGCTGGTTTCAAAAGCCAGCTTTTATTCCCTATAACCTGGGGCCCCTAACATATCTGGGGTTTGGGCATTTTGCCCTTGGGGTCAATGTCTCATATCTGGTGGGCTGCTCCCAAAGATCAAGGGCCCCACTGGTTTTGGGGTGTTTTGGGTTTTCAAAAATTTTTCAATTCGGGGTTAAAGTGCCCCAAAGAACCCCGCCCCCCTTTAATTTTCTCCAAAGCCCCCCCCTCCCGGGCATCTATCCCCAAAAGCCCCATTTTCTTTAAAAACTTTTTTCTTTGGTGGAAGATAATTAATTTCCGGGGGCTGTGGTTTTTCACCTCGGAGCCCACTATTTCTTTCAAGGCTAAAGGAGGTCCTTGGGACTACAACGTTTTGGGAAAAGCTGCGGAATGAAAACCCCCCCCAAAAAGGGATGAGGGACCCCCCGGTTATGGGAAAGCTGGCTATTTTTTTGCCCGAAATGACCAATTTTCGGGGCCTAAAGGTCGGTCACTGACCTTTACACCCCCTCGAGTCTCTGGGAATCTCTCATGTGGCAGATGGTAGATGGCTGATTGAAGCACATGCTGTTGAGACCGACCACTCTCCCTTAGGTTACCCCTTATTGTTTAATGTTATGATGTTGTTCTTTAATTCATAATGTATATACGAACAGGATCTTATCTTCTACCTTATTATAGCTGAGAAACGACGACGAATTACTTTCATTGTAGCTAAGGCTGCCACTGACTTCTCATTATAGCATACTTTCATGTTAGTGACTGCATATATGATGGCTGTACCAGATTGTATGTTACTGTACTGCTCTGGTTCGTCTCTCATATCTACCCTCTGCAGATTGTTTTATGTACTATACACTCAATGTATTCTGAAGAAGATTTACTTGTTATCCCCAATTTATGCTACTGCTTACATAAATCCTGTTCACTTTTAATAAAGCTCTTTTGAATAAGGAAAAAAAATACATAAATAAAATCAATAACAAAAAATCAATAACGGCGCAAAATCAGGAATTTAGATATAGAAAATTGTCGGGAAATACAGTAATTCAAATTCTGTAAGCACTTCTCATTGGGCGGCAGAAACCAGCCAATCAGAAGAGGAGCGACAGTGAACCATTATAACCGCTGGTGTATTATTGACAAATCACATGACAAGGAGGGACAGTCCAAAATACAGTAAAAAGGCAGAAAAGAGCTGATTGGTTGAGCTAGCGGGGGCTTGGCTATCCCGGCCAATCAGAGTGCAAGCTCCTTTGTCCCATTGTAGTCAATGGAGAGATCGGGGCAATGAAATCTCGGCTTTCAGCTCCGTGCGGCATGATTAAAAAAAATCGTTTTTATTAGGTGTAAAATATTATCTGAAAAAGAGCTTAAACCTTCTATAAACATAAATTACTCAAATCCCTAACAACGCGTTTGTCGCCGAGACCGGCGCTACATCAGGAATTGGGATATAGAGAATTGCCGGGAAATACAGTAATTAAAATTCTGTAAGCTCTTCTCATTGGTCGGCAGAAACCAACCAATCAGAATAGGAGCGACAGTGAACCATTATAACCTATGGAGTAGTATTGACCAATCAAATGAAGAGGCGGGACAGTTCAAAATACAGTAAAAAAGGCAGAAAAGAGCTGATTGGTTGAGCCCAGGCGGCAGATATGAATCCACCAATCATATGTATGCGTCTATTTTGAGTGGAGCAAGAAGGGCGCGATAGAAGGGGCGCCCTAAAAGTTATTACTGTCTATGGGAAATATTCTACTGTAGTACTGTGATTGGTTGGGGGGAAGAGGGGCTCGTCCTGCTCAGCCAATCAGCGGCTGAGCTACTTATCTCATAGAGTTCTATGGGGAAAAGAAATGCAGAGCCCCCGCTAGTTCAACCAATCAGCTCTTTTCTGCATTTTTACTGAAATTTTGAACTGTCCCCCCTTTTCATTTGATTGGTCAATACTCCTCCACAGGTTTATAATGGTTCACTGTCGCTCCTTTTCTGATTGGCCGGGATTGCCAACCCCCACTAAGCCCCAACCCAAATCAGCTCTTTTCTGCCTTTTTACTGTATTTTAAAACTGTCCCGCCTTTTCTTTGATTGGTCAATACTTCTCCATAGGTTAGAATGGGTCACTGTCGCTCCTATTCTGATAGGTTGGTTTATGCCGACCAATGAGAAGAGCTTACAGAATTTTAATTATTGTATTTCGCGGCAATTTTCAATATCCAAATTCCTGATGTTGCGCCCATTCTTGATTTTTTGTTAGTGATTTATTTATGTATTTTTTGAGAAGTTTGAGCTCTTTTTCGATTAATGTTTTACACATAATAAAAACTTTTTTTTTGATTCAATATTTCCATGCCTCACGGAGCTGAGAGCTGAAATTTATTTCTTTTGAGCGATCTTATATATTTTCCCCTTAATTTTTAGTATGATCCACTTTTTCACTACATTTATTCGCTTTTAGTCAGCTTTCATTTTTTCACTTTATTTCTTTCATTTATTGAAAGACAACTTTTTTGCTATTCCCACTAACATGTTAAATGATTTCTCGCTCATTTCCAGCCTGTCTCGAATTGGAATACATGGTTAGGCGCAGTCCTTTGCGCTAAGTCCCCGCAAATGCGCCCCACACACTGGGGAGGGGGGCGGCGGACTTTACACCCGCAACTATGACGCAGCTCGGGCGCCGACATACAGAGGGCAGCTATCACGTTCAAGCGCTCGAAAAAAGTGCGCTCCCACGTGCCGATCTTTAATACATGCGCCCCAAATTTTTTTTGATGTGCAAAACCAAAAGTTGTTTTTGATTTTATGAAAAAAAAATAAAAACTTTACAAAAACATAACAGACTAAACTCTATCCCGCTCCCCAAGATCAACCTGCCGAAAGTACAGATTTTCAAGCGCACAATATAAGGGGGGACCCCAAACAGCCGAAAACATAACCCGGGGGTGGTCTCCTGCTCTCTTCCCCAATTTTTTATTGTAAGTTTGTCTCTTTACCCCTCCCCCCGCCCCCCCCCACCATGTATTTATGCACCCTATGCCAAAACAAAATACAACCCCCCCCACACCCCACTTTTTACCCCAAAAAATTCACACCTCCACCTAAAACCCATAACCCTTTTTACCCCAAATATCACCCACCACTTCAACCTAACACCCCCTAACCTCCCCACCTCCATCTATTACCTTATCGCCCCTTCACCTATAATCTCTACCACCTCCACCTATCACCCCATTAACTCACCACAACCTCCACCTATCACCCCATAAACTCACCACAACCTCCACCTATCACCCCATAAACTCACCACCACCTCCATTTATCACCCCATAGCCTCCCTACCAATCACCAATTTTTGGTTAAGAGTTTTTTCACAGAGGGGATACAGGTATGTTGGAAAAACGTCGGAAAAATTGGAATTAAAAATTTGTTTGTGTGGTAAATTCTACAGAGACAATTTTAGGAAAAAACATCAAGATCCGGGACCGGAAAAGAAAAAAAGGGGAAAGAATCAACTCATGACAAAAAAAGGCCCCATTACACGGGCTCTGCAAAAGATATTTTACCTCCAAAGGATCATAAGTGATATTTACCTGTGTACCCAGGCTTTGCAACTTTTAAAATACTGTCAACAATGACCATATAGCACTGGTGGGAAATACACTATGGCGCATGGGGCCTACCTCACTTGGGGCCCGGCCACAATGAACAGAAGGGGGAGTCCCCACGGCAAGGGATTTTGGACATTTTACAGACGGTTTTTTGTTTTGAAAACCCTCTGAAACCGCCAACAAACTTTTAAACAGACCATAGGAAAAAAACCCTTGCAAACCCCATGCACCTAGGGCGGTTTTGAAAAACACGAAAATGTTCATTTTTTCCGCCCAGTTTTTCATGGAATATGAACAGTCAATGCGAAAGGGGGGGGCTTTTTTTTCCCCAAACATGAGAAAAAAACCCACCCCAACCCCCAAAACAAACAAATTCCGGTCGGATAATCCGACCGGGATTTGCTTCGCCTGGGGACGGGCCCTAACTTAATTTTAATTTCCATCCAGGGCCCTGCAGTAATATCCAGTAACCTGTCACTAGGGGGCCTGTCTGGCCCTGCAGGCCAGAGATAGATAGATAGATAGATAGATAGATAGATAGATAGATAGATAGATAGATAGATAGATAGATAGATAGCTGCAATTTTCTTGACTATATTTTGGGAATCGTGGCGTAAGTTGTACATCGCTGACACCCTTTGCCACATCTTATTATATATATTTCTGGGTTGTACTACCTTTTTTAATTTTTTTAATTTTATAGATAGATAAAAAGATAGTGACAGACAAATAAAAGGAATACAGAGACATTGATCATTAATACAATAAATTCGATGAAAAAAAACTTTAGAAATACTTTTATGTTTTATACATTTCAACGGGGTGCGGGGAACATCAGTGGAGTTTATATTTGGGGGGCCCACCAGGGAATTGTTTTCTTGGGCCCACCAGGGAGTTGATTATTGGGCCCCATGGAGTTATTTTGGGGCTCACCATGAGTTGTTTAAATTTTGGGGCCTACCAGGGAATTGAATATTTCCCACCAGGGGAGATGAATTCTTGGGGGCCCCCCCATGGGAGATATTCGGGGGGGCCCCCAGGGGATTTATTTTCTGGTGCCCACCATTTAGTTTTTTCCCTTTTGCCCACCAGGGAGTTTATTCGGTGCCCCCAATGGAGTTGTTTCTTAGGGCTAAACTAGGGGAGATGACTGGGCCCCCCATGGGTTGATTCTGGTCCCACCGGGATTTTGATTCTTGGGGTCCACCAAGGATTGATTTTTTTGGGGCCCACCAGAGGAGTTGATTTTTGGGGGGCCCACCAGGATTTGAAATTTTGGGCCCCCAAGTGGTTTGATTCAGGGGCCCACCAGGGGTTTAAAATTTTGGGGGCCCCCACCAGTGGGAGTTTTTTAATTGGGGCCTACCAGGGGAAAATGAATTTTTTGGGCCCACCATTTGGGGATGATTCTTGGCCCACCAGTGGAGATATTCTTGGCCCCCAAAGGGGATTTGATTTTTGTCCCCCAGTGGGGTTTGATTTTTTGGTCCCCACCATGGAATTTTCTTGGTGCCCACCAATGGGTTATTCTTGGGCTCACTAGTGGAGAGATTTTTGGGGGGCCCACCATGGATTTGATTCTTTGGTGCCCACCCAGTTGGAGTTGATTTTTGGGGGTCCCCCAAATGGAGTTATTCTTGGGGGCCCATCATGGATTTGATTTTTGGCCCCCCTTTTTGGGATTTTGTTTTCTTGGGCCCACCATGGATTTTAAATTTCTTGGGGCCCCCATTGGATTGATTAGGGGCCTACCAGTGAATTGAAAAAATTTTTGGGCCCACCGGGGAAATTGTTTTTTGGGCCCCACCAGTGAGATGTTTTGGGGGCCCACCGGGGTTTTTGATTTTTGTGCCCACCGGGGGATTTATTTTTTTGGCCCCCAGGAGTTTTATTTTTGGGTGCCCACCAAGGGAGATGATTCTTATGGGCTCACTATTGGAGATAAATTCTTGGGGCCCCCCAGGGGAGTTTTAAAATTCTTGGGCCCCCAGGGGGAGTTGATTTTTTTGGGGTCCACCAATGGAGTTGATTTTTGGGGGCCCACCAAGGAGTTGATTTTTAGGGCCCCCCCTGGATTTGGGTTTCTTGGGGCCCCCCCCACCAGGGAGTTAAATTTTTTGGGAGCCCACCAACACACCATACATGACTGCACATTTCGCCAACTCCCCTGTGGGCCAGTTTGAGCCTAAATACAAAATTATTGTGTCTGAGTTGTCCTTTTGTCTGTTTTAAATTTCTTCCACCTACCTTTGTTAATATTCTTATTTGCCTCACCCATCAACCAGAATTGTAACTTCCACACAATTTTGGGTCTGAAAATTTCAACCAAAATCCGCTCCTAAAAGGGAAATGCATACAGCGGATTGGGCCAAATGTGACTCTTTTAATGTAGCACAGAATCTGCAAACATTACATAAGAAAAGAAACAGTCCAATTGACGGAAGGTTTAGCCATTGAAAAAATTCCGTGAGCCACTTTTATTTCACAAGGCCCCGTCATAATTTGGGGGAAGATACTTCTAAATTAGATTCCCTCCAGGGAAAAAATCGTTGTTAAAAGATGCCTAACATGACCTCGTCCCCAACCACTGTTTGCCTTTCAGGGGGCTTTAACATTCTTAAAAAAAAGACCTGTACCTTTTCTTAAATGCTGTTTTAATTTAAATCCTGTGTTCCCTGTAAAACCCCAAATTTTAATAACTCGTGTTTTTTCTGTTCCACTTTTTATTCCTCCATAATTTTAAAAAAATTTTTGTCAGCTGTGTATCACCATTGGGGAAGATGTCCCTCACATCGACAATCATCCCACAGTGCTGGTAACAGCCAGCTGTCAATTTCAGCAAAAATTATGGAAGGAATAACTGGGGAACAGAACAACACAGAGCTATAAGAAAAATAACTTCTTGCTTACCGGTCTCCCGTCTCCAATCTGTCCTAATCAGCAGCCGGGGCCGCCCTTCCTTTCCACCGCTAAAAACGTTTCCTCCCCCTGGCCACTTGCGCACTGGTTGCCCTTTCAGTACAGAATACAACAAAACTCATCCTCTTGCCCCCTAAAGCTCTCCCACACTGCCCCCCCTTTTTATCTCCTCCCCCACTCTGTCTACCACCCTACCCCTTTTTTCCCTCGCTGATATATCAGTTATTTTCTTCAAAACTGAAAAACCCCCATGCCCTCCCCCAAAATTTTACACAAGCGGCAAACCCGAAAATCTGGGAACAGCTACCGCAGGGAAACAGCACACCACAACCCCAAGTTTTTTTAGGGACTTGAAACACATTTTCTCAGTCCCAAGCCTACCAAATCCTTAAAATTTCTAACCCCCACCTGCTACACACACATCTTCCTCCCTAGGGAACACCCACAGGCCTTTATCTTTTTAATAGATGTACTTTTGGGTGGCGGTTCAAACCCAATTTTATGAAAAACCACCCATTTTTCAAATTTGGCTGGCCGTAAAATTTGCACTCCCTTACCCCCTTTTCCACCCAACACCCAATAATTGAAGCTCTTTAGATTTGACCCTCACACCTTTTTGTTCTCTTTCGTAAGTACTTTTTAAGTGTAAGTCTGTTTTTTTACCCTCTAAAACTGTAAAGTGCTGCGGAAAATTTGGCCATTAAATAAAAGTTTTATTATTAAAAATAATAAAGATGCTTCAGAATTGCTATTTCACATGAAACCCAAGGGTTTACTAAAACAGACATGACAGGAGGTACCACAGGTCCTAATAAAAGCTATTTTCAGAGGAATAGCTATAAGGGGTGCAAAGGAAGCAGACCCGAGTTAGGTAGGTAATCCCCCGGTAGGAGGCTTCCAGTTAGGGAATATGGTAGATAGACCTACGAAGGAAAGGGAGCTAGGCCCCAGGTAATGGTAACAGGGGTACAGGAAAGGTACTGGCTTTAAGGAGTAGCCCCCAGTTAGGGGTCGATAGGTTCACAGGGAAATAGGCTGCAGTATTGGGAGGCTGCCCAGCTGGGTAGGGGAAATAGGGAGCCTCATTTGAAGAAAAATAGGCCCCCCGAAAAGGGAATTGGGGGGCCCACTAGGTAGGGAGTTGGGTACAGCTAGGGAGGGGCCCCCTTTGTAGGGGGTTTTTGGCCCCATTAGTTAAAAATTTAAAAAAAAACCTCACTTGTATCCCAGGACAAACTACAGGCTGGCTTCCGATGAAGCCGGGCAAGCAATGTTAAGTAATTGGGGGCCTTACAAGAATCGGCCGGGCCCTGGCGTTTCAAGCCCAGCCACCTAGGAGAAACGGGGCGGGCCGGTGGGGCTTTTCTCCATTTGGACCACTGGCAGGGGAAAAGATTACAGAAAAATTTTTCAAAATGGGCCCGGCCTATCCCAAAAAATCCCATCAGGGAACAACTACACAAGCCCGGGGCTTAGGGAGTTTAAAGGGTCCTCTACCATCGAAAGATTAAAACTGAAAGCAGGGGAGGGTGAAAGGCCCTTTTGAAAAATTTTGATACTGTGACCCAGGAGATTCAAGGTTAAGGTACGACATGGCTATTAGACAACCAGTATTAATTATTGCTATAATTCATAACAAAGAGTAATTAGTAAGAAGTCAGTAATGCAACTAATTAAATTTCAAGAGACGACAAGTTGCAAAGGGCACCATTACAATATAGTAAAGTGGTTTCAGCTCAAACATTTATTCATGTATATTTTTTCAATTGAAACAAAAGATGATTTCCTTCGACCCCAATTACCTTTGATTTGCTCACTTTTCTACCTACATGCAATACAGCTCTCCAAAAACACCCCTTTTTAAAGAACTCCAAAATAACCAAATTTCTATTTTTTAATCTGCTTTTGTTGTGTGAATTTGTTTAGAGTGGGTTTCATGAATCGTTTTGGGAACATCAGTCCTTAAAAGCTCTGTTTAACGGCGTCCCGATTGCAATATACAGCAGGGTTCGTCAGCCTGATATTAAAAGATTGTTTATTATAATCTATTGTCTTGTTCAGTTGTGTCAATTTCTAGGATATAGTTTTTTTCGGGAAAAATTCTGTTTTTTCCAAGTCTAGAGTTTGTAGTCCTTGTGATCATTACTTTGGTGTTTGTCTAATTTCTGCTGTGCTTTGCCCAGGGTGTCGCTAGGTCCTAGAGCCTTGCTGTTTTTACCCCTTTAACACCACCCACCTCTTTTGACGGCGCCCAAAAGCAGGCTTCGTAAACATTTTATTAAAAATTTTTTGAAAAAGGGGCCAGGTGATGGCCGAAAACATCAACATCACGTCATTAAAAAATTTCCTTGATAAAAATTTTTGGTTTTTTAAAAAAGGGGAACATTCTTAAGAAAAGAAAGGGGTGCGGTTATAATATTGTTTTGAGGGATTTGGTTGAAATTACCTAAACCAAGCACCATAACCCTGATTGCATTGTGTGTTTTTGTAATAGGGGGTGCCCGGTGCGGGTCATTGTCTGCAGTGATCCAAAAGACATTGCTTTCGATAGGGGTTTTTTTGGCTCCCACCCCAGCTGAGCTTGAACAGGATGTAGTTAACAGCCCCTTTTTTTCAGAGCAGTCCTGTAAACACCAGTAAGCGGGGAAAAATTCAAACCCGGGGGGTTTTTTGCCCCTTTTGTTTCCCCCGGTTTCCATGACATAATAAAGGGGGAAATTCAGCTGCTCCTTCAGGGGGATGGGGCCCCAAAATGGGGACCCATGGAAACCCGGGGGGGAAATGTCGGGGATATTACCCCCTGGGGAAAATAAAGTGGCCCCGGGACTGTCGGGTAAAACGGGTCTTGGGGGGAGGATCCCTTTTTGGTGCGAAAAAAACACTGTGGCGGGAAATTTTTAAAAGGAAAAAGGGGAATTTTTGATCACACCCCACCCTTTTTATACGTTGTCCTTCCCCCCAAGCTGTTTTGGCTGAAACCCAACAAACCAAAATTAAGAAAATTCAGGTATGTGCTTCTCTTTTTAATGGGAGGGATGTGGCTAATGACTTTTCAACCCCCTAAAAAAAGGTTTTGTTTAAATTTAATTAGGAATTTCCCTTTTTATTTTGGAAAAAAGGGGCCCAGAAAAAAAGAGTTTTTTAGGGACTCTAAAAAAGTCAAAATTGGAGATTTCTTGCAGGGGGTTTGCGCATTTTTTAAAATTTTTCCCAAAAATTTTTGGAACCCCGTGATCCCCGAAAAAATTCAAGCGTTTCATGGCAAAAACCCAAAGGGCCCCAAAGAAGCTTGTTAAAAAACTTTTAGGGAAAGTATAAAAAAAGCACAAGGCGTGCGATACTCGGGGAAACATGGCCAAGGAAATAAAGGGCCCTTAAAAAACGACCCCCTTTTTGGAAAAAAAGGGAAATATAAAAAAAAACTCCAAACGGGGCCCAAGTAAAAAATTTTAAACTATTTTTTTTTAAGGGTTTTTTAAAGGGATGATAAAAAGGAAGTGACCCCTTGAGGGGGCCAAAAGGAAAGGGGGCCCGGGGGCTTTTCCCAAAAAAAGGGCAGGAGTTTTCCACTCCGCTCAGAAATGCCCAAAGGGTTTTTGGGGGAGGGGGGACGGTATGGGTTTGGTATCATCAAAGATAAAATTTTATGGGCCTTTTTGGGGTTAAAGGAGGGATGAAGCTAAACCTCCCAAACCCCTACTCCCTTTTTTTCTGGAAGACCCCCCCTTTTTCAAGGGGGTTTACGGGAAAAAAAGGGGTATCTTTTTCAAAAAAAACTTGATTTTAAAGCAGGAAAATTTGCCCCCAAACACTTTCATCAAAATACTCCACAGGGGGGACTGACCAAAAAAAGGTCTAAAAGAAGAAAAAAAAATGACAGGGGGCCCCCCTTTTTTCCCCTTTAATTTTAAAAACCCCATAGGAACCTGGGGCCCCCTTCATAAAATGTGAGATCACGGGGGGGAAAACAGTGTCTGGGAGGCTGTGGGGGCTGCGCGGGCCAATTTTTGATCAAAAACAGTTTCAAGAAACCCTGACAGAATCTAGGGAGGGAAAAGGCCCTTTTGATTTGCCCTCTTTAAAAAAAGGGTTTCCTAAATTAGTCACGTTTGGGGGTTTTGGTTTTTTGAATGTCGGGAAATTTTTTTTTCTAAATTCCCCCTGTTTTTATTTTTGGTTTACCGGGAAAAAAAATAAACAATTTAAAGGGGGTTATATTTTGGGTTTTTTTTAATTTGCCTAAAAAATTCTGCACAGCAAAATTTTATCTGAAACAAAAGATATCCCCCTAAAAAGGCCCAAATCAAAAAAAAAAAACCCATTTCCAAATTTTCAAAAATATTAACCCTTTGATATTTAAAAATCTTTTGGGGGTTTTAAAAAATTATAGTTGTTTGTTTAAATTAATAAAAAGAATCCCCCTCAAATACAATTGTCTAATAATTCTGAATAAAACTTTTAGTTATCCCTTTAAAGTGGGGTTTAAAAAAGGGTTTTAAAAAAAAAAAAAAAGTTTGGGAAAAAATAAAAAATAAAATAAAAAAAGAAAAAAAAAATAATATTTTAAAAAAGTTATTTGGGGCCATAAATTACACAAAAAAAACCCCAACACATAAAAAGATATTCACACAACCTTTTAAAAAACCGAAAAACACTTTTTTTATATTCACAATGAAAAATTTATGAAAAAAATTCCACAGTAATTTTTTTTTAAACTTAAAACTAAAACCCCCAAAAATACAACTTATTTTTGCCAAGTCCTCATACAATTTGCATCATTTAAAAAAGAAAAAGAAAAATTAAAAACTTTTTAAAAACACAAGGAGAAAAAACTTTAAATTAAGTGGCCCTTTAAAGGGGGTTTTCTCACTATAGATTTTTTAAAGGCATCTGTGCTGTTTCCCTCTACTTAGATTTTAAAACCCGGGGGCGGGGCCCTCCCCCTTCCCCGTAGGGTGGTTTTCCCCTCACTGAAATTTGTGCCCTCCCACCCCCCTCACTTGTTTTCCCTTCCTGAGCCCCTCTTCCCCCTGGGGGGGAGCAGTGGGGGAGAAAATTTGCCCACAGTTCCCCAAAACCTTTTTGAAATTTGGCCCCGTTTCCTCATGCCTGGAGAAATTTGGTCCCCCTTTTCCTCCCAGGCCCACAAGCAATCCTTGTAACTAGAACCCTAAAATTGGGTGAAAACCCCATTTTTAAAAAAAACCCCTTAGGGTTTCCCAGAAAATGAAAATTGTTTTTTTGGTGCCCCTGGCAGCACGGGGTTTTGGGGCTGACCCAAACCCCATTTTTCCCTTTTTTCCTAATTGCAATTTGCAAACAGCGCTGGCCATGTGCGGTACAGAAAATTTCTTTTTTCCCTCCTTTGTGTTTTTCTCCCCCCCTTGTATTTTTTTTAAATCCCACCCCTAAAGCCAAAATTTTTTCCCACACACAAAAAAACTTTTAATACATAAATTAAAACCCCCGAAATTCCCCCACATAGTGGGTTGAATTTACCCCCAAAGCCTTTAAACACTTATCACCCCTTATTCATTTTAAACCTCAAAATACCTCTACCTAAAATTTGAATAGGCCCCTTTAAAAAAATAAAGTGACTGCAAAATTTATCACATATAACCCCCCCTGTTTCCCCACAAGGGTTATAACCACATTGAAAACCACATGAAATTTTTAAAAAACCCCCAATAAAATGCTCCCCTTTCATTTGATAAAATTACCTAAAAACCCAATATTACCACACCCCAAACCTTTCTCCTTTTTTTCTTTTTCCCCAAAAACATTTTGTATTTCTATCTGTCCCTTTCCCCTTATATAATCTTGGTTTGCCACCGGGGTGTTCACATACTTAACAGCTCAATGTTTTTTAAAACTTTAAAGCACAAAACCCCCTAAAGGGGCCCCAAAATTCTAAAAAGCAAAATTGGGGGGGGAAAAATGCTTTAAAGGGGGTTTTTTCCCATGAATTTAAAATTAATTTTTAATTTAAAAATTAAAAAATAAAAAATTTTTCACCCTTTCCCATCATTCTTAAAAATACTGCACCTTTTTTGTTTTACCTGCTCCTTTAGTGATCCATTGTTTACAGCTCGTCTCCAGGGGATACGACCAGGGCTGAGAGCTTCTCAGTCCTGGTCGCACATGCTCAGAAATTACCTTCTTCTCAGGTAGCTACTGAGTGCTTAAACACCAGGTGCTGTCACTCTATTCCTGTTCTATGGACTAGTTAGTAATAAGTCAAACAGTGCAAATAAAAAAAAGAAACCTCACTGAAGTATGTACATTGATAAAGAGGAAAAAAAATTCACAGGTTAAATTCCTGCAGGGATTTGAACCAAGGACCCTTGTGCTGTAAAGTAAAAATGTTTCCTCTGAGCTACAGTGTAGCTACTTACGATTCTATATATAGAGAGGGGAACATCTCTCCTTATGGAGAGCACCAGTTAAGGTGTGTAGTATTGTGAGTGCAATTTATCACACAAGAAAGCATCTGAAGATCACAAGGCATTATGGGAAAGGTGCTGGACAGCTCACTGCGCCCTCTATAGGTTGTAACAAATCCCCAATTTACTACTGATTCACTGAATCTTTGAGAAGCAAAAAAGGAATAATTGTCAAGCCAATATTGCTATCTAACATACGCCGTTTCGGGGTTTTGCCCCTCATCAGTGTAGAGCAGAGCGATATTGGCTTAACTGGTGGGAGGCAATGAGTGGCTGAGAGAAGGGGAACATCTCTCCTTATGGAGAGCACCAGTTAAGGTGTGTAGTGTTTTGATTGCCTTTTAGTCCACTACTAAGCATCTGCATATCACAAGGCATTATGGGAAAGGAGCTGGAAAGCTCACTGCGCCCTCTATAGGTTGTAACAAATCCTCAATTTACTTCTGATTCACTGAATCTTTGAGAAGCAAAAAGGAATAATTGTCAAGCCAATATCGCTCATCTACATACGACGTTTTGGGGTTTTGCCCCTCATCAGTGTACAGCAGAGCGATATTGGCTTGACTGGTCGTGTGTTATATGGGTGGAGGGAGCAGAGTGCATAAGGGTATTTTATATGAGTGTGGGGAGCAGAGTGTGTAAGAGTGTGTTATATGGGTGGGGGAGCAGAATGTATGAGGGTGTGCTATATGGGTTGGTGGAAAAGAGTGTATAAGGGTGTGTTATATGGGTGGGGGAGCAGAGTGTATAAGGGTGTGTTAAGTGGATGTGGGGAGCAAAGTATATAAGGGTGTTATGTGGGTGGGGGGAGCAGAGTGGATAAGGGTGTGTTATATGGGTGGGGACAGCAGAGTGTATAAGAATGTGTTAGATGAGGGGAAGGAGCAGAGTCTCTAATATGGTGTTATATGGGGGGGGGGGAGCAGAGTGTATAAGCATGTGTTATATGGGTGGGAGGAGTGAATCTGGCAGCCAAAGGTTCTTAGTAATTGCCCATATCCTTTACATAACAGCTGTCACTAGGAGAGAAGCTCAGGCAGCCTGTTTCACATAGCTCAGAGGGGTGTGAGCACAGAACAGTCAATCACAGCACAGGGGTTGTGGCCCGACTTCAGGCTGCAGAAGTAGCTCTAGACACACACACAGATTAGCTAATAGCTGCTATTCTAAATGATTTAGGTAATACAAACCAATTGCAAAAGTGCTTGTTTTTACTGTCACCATCATTACAAATATGATTTTTTAGTGAGAAAACCCCTTTAGGGTCTTTTCAGGCCTGGTGCTTAAAGGGTTAGAGTTAGCTGTAGCTTGGGGACATTTTTAAAGGAAAGCTTTAGGGCAGTTTTAGGGATAGAGGTTCCGGTGACAAGGGCAGCCACAGGGTGCTCTCATTTGTAGATTGAACCCGCATGAGGAATCTCCACCAACCATTCACCTGTCATAATCTGCCTATTTGTTAAATCATCTAGTAGTAAGTATTCTTTTTATATACTTCATATTGTTATTTCTTGCTGTACTCTTCTGTTTGGTTTGTTTGTTGTTTGGAGTTCGCCAGAGTGGTTTCACTAAAAGTCAGAGCCATTGGACCAATAGTGACAAGGGTACAGACTGCAGAGATCAAAACTTTTTTTGATCCAGTGAGTTCAGCCATATCTGACAGCATAACTTACTTTTAGCGACACAGAAGAAGGAAGATGTACATGTTCGAATGTGTCTGGAACTTTCAAAGTTTTTTTTCTGTGCTTATCATCGTCCCCTGTTGAATAATGCTCTTTGTGTGAGCTAAAAAAGTAGTGAGGAAAAAGATTTGGCAGCTACTCAGAGTGCACCTCTGATAAGTGGTTGGCAATTCGCACACCAAAATGGCCAGCATAGACTATTATATAATTGTTTCCATGGAGAGAGAAACGGTCCCATAGAAGATGATTTTACAATCATATTTTAAGTCTTTTTGAAATGGTTGAGTAATACAAGACCGCACTGCAGAATTTTAGATGAATAAATTTATCCTGTGTTCATGAGGTTTTTTAATTGCCCATTATATCATTGCTGCTAAAGATACGTCTATGTAATTACATCATTACCCAGTAGAAACAAAACCTTCTGTTCTTTAGGAAGATTAAATTATAATTTATAATGCAAACATCTAGAATTATCACACTAGATTCTGTAACATTAAAACCCATCTATTATAAAAGCAAATCCTAAATTGAACCCACAGACCGTTTATGAATTGTGTCTCTCATTCAGAATCTAAAACAAAAAACACTTTTGGTCCAGTTAAAATGTTTTTAGGAATGAATTTATCTATCTGTCTATCTATCTATATCTATTTATCTGCTATATTTTATATATAATTATATATATATATATATATTATTTTATATATATATATATAATATTTATATGAGATAAATAGATATTTATTTATTTATACGGCAAAACACACAAAAAAATATAGCAAACAGGAACAAAAAAGGTCTCCAACCAGAGTAAGCACAGTGTCTTGTTACAGTCCATATCTAGTACCGGTAGGTGGCTTGGCTTCAGCCAAATAAACGTATTACAACATACGAGCTTGTGGTGTGGTTTGCGTCCACAATCAGGGTAGCAGAACAGCATCCAGGAGCTCCTTACCAAGCTCCCAACTGCAGCACTCTCTGGAAGGAAATGGCAACAGACTCCTCAGGTTACACTCTTCACCTGAGGTCTGCAGCTAACAGGCTTTTTTAAAGGCCTCAAGGGTCCAGAAAAAACCCGGACTGACATGGGACGGCCTCCCACCCTCGCTACAGCCATCCCAGAAAAGGAGCCCATGAAAGCTGCGTAGTAGCTATACTAACTAACAAACGGGTTAGCAACCTAATGTCGCTAATTACGATTAGAGATGGGCGAATTGATTCTAACGAAGTGGAATTCGTTTAGAATTTCAGGAAAACTTCGGGTTTTGGAACGAAAATCGAAGTTTGGGGTTACTTCGGTGTTGGGAACGGAAGTGGTGCTTTTGAATGATAAAATGGCTGCGAGCCCATGGGTTACATGGGCAAAGCATCTGGGAGGAAGAAGGGCATAGCCTACATGACATATGCAGAGATGAAGCCAATCAGGGACCGGCGGGATTTTGTGACGTCACCGCACTATATAAGTCCGGCCGCGACGCTGGGAGCTCATACGCTCTCCCCTGTACTGATTAGGGAAGGTGCTGGCAGTGCTTTTGATAGCTGATACTAAAGAACTCATTTTTATACAGCGATTTTTGTGGGGTGATGTCTCAGCTTGTCTCAAGAGACTGTCTTCTCTTAATCTTAAATGTTATATTTCGATTTTGTTGGATGGTAATGGATCTGGAATTCCAGTGTGGTCCACTGCTGCTGCATATACATTTTAATGCCATTATCTGTCAACATAGCACATTGAATATCCAGGTGATCTAAGCCAGCTTCCTGTTTATTCATTTGTAAATGAAACAGCTTTTTTACAATACAAATACCACTTTCATTTTTGGTCCCTGCTCAATTTCTTTTGCGGCAATTTACTCAGGGGCTTAGAAGCTTTTGTTCTGCTGTTGTGGTCACTAAAAGGAAAACGTGCGTATTTTCTACCGCCAAAAAAAAATACATTTTTTCCTGTAGCATTAATTCACAGCGAAGGTGAATTAACAGTTTTCCTCTTGTTGACTGTAGCGTTTAAATACACGACCATTGTACACAGCCACAAAGCTCTGTAGGTTTTTGGTGCTTTATTCTTTTGCGCAAATTACATCCAGGGGTTAATTAAGGCGTTGTTCTGCTGCGCTGTGGTGACTAAAAGAAAACGTTGTTTTCATCGCAGAATACATCATATTTTGACCTGTAGCATAATTCACAGCGAAGGTTAATTACAGTTTTCCTCTTGCTCTGTGTAGCGTAAAATACATGTCATTGTAAACACAGCTACAAAGTGGGTTGTTTTTGGACATATGCTCAATTCTTTTGCGCAATTTACATCTGAAGGTCATTAACTAAGTATTTTTTTCACTCTCATTTTTTTTGCCCCAGTTGGTTACTCAGCGCAAAAGAAGAAACTGTTTGTTTTTCACGCCACAAGAAAGAAATTCTTGTAGCATAATTTCATATCCTCCTGAAGGTTAATTAAGCTGTTATCGTCGGCGTTGTAATGCCTTTAACGCAGATCTTGGGGAGGAGACTGAAATAAACTGTTTGTCGAAATACCTTTAGTCAGCTGGAATTTCCTTGGTGGAATTCTTGGTTTGTAAGCATGTTTTGTGCTTTTATATTCAGTAAAATACTCAAAGAGTTTTAAAAGGCAATTACAAGTCAAGAATTATTTCCTGCACCCATTTGTGGAGCGCAATTTATATCCTACTGGGGTACCCCTAGCTTCTTAGTGGGTTCATTTGGCGTCAAATACAGGGTGGACTGTGTATTCTATCATATAAGATATCTTCATCAAACAGTGTCTGTTCTTTGTTAGAAACAAACAGTATGTCTGATTGAGTGTGGCTAGGGTCTCCTTCATCTTGCATTAGGCAACGGCCTACACAAACATTCCAGGCCAGAGGGTAGCAGCAACGCAGGCAAGGGGATGTCGGCAGTATCGGGGTCACTCAGTGATAGGGCATCACATACTGCATTAGTCATTCTAGTGGCCGTTGTTGACTAGCCTAGCAACCAAGGGTCTTGATTGGTTGACTAGGGTCATCCACTTCCTCACCAGCATGACCATCTGAAAACCCTCCAGAAAGAGTCAGTGGGATACGTTCCTTAGTTGGCATCGCGGAAGCGGGTCTAAGCCGGCCATACCTGTCACTCAACATCCGCCCTCTGTCCCATCGGTTCCCTCAGCCAGAGATCTACTTGTTGGTCGGGCTCAGCGCCACTATAATGGCGAGGATGAAACACATTTGAGGGGGGCATGTCAGCAGTCTACTTGGCATGCGAGCTGCTGATCAAATTGGGGGCGCAATATCCCCTGCTTCTCTGCAGTAGGCAGAAAGTATAGCTGTTGAGAAGTGGCTATGGGAGGTCATGTTAAATGTGAGGGCTAGTCAGCTCTGCATACCCAAGACGGTGTGAGGTACAGCACTGCAGTTGACGTGAAACACCAAATAAGATTGATGTGTAGCCGACCGCACTTGGGAGCAGCGTGTGGAGGCAATCGGCGTCTTCATCATCGTCAGGAGACAGGGGCATCAGCTGCGCGTCAGGGTAGCGGCGTAAGCCAGCAAGTGGGTTGTGTGGCCGTGATGTCAGCTAAGGGCTTGTGAAGCTAGTGTCGAGGGTCGAGAGAGTTGTTTAGGGAAGCTCAAGCTGGTACCACGGACGGGTAAAAAACCCGCTTCGCAGCGTTCAAGAAGCGTAGTGGCCACAGAGGGTTTAGCGAATAGGCAGCAGACTAGTACTAGATCGCTCAGTGCGGGAGGCGGTGGCGGTTAAATATAATTGACCGAGCACCTCTCGGCGGTGTGGCAGTTCTTTTGCTAAGACACGGAAGGAGCCAAACCATGAGTATATGTAGAATCTGTGGGCCCCTAGAAAGTGAAGCGTGGCCATGGGAGCTAACGTTGGCACCACGCACTGCGCAGTCAACACATTGCAGCGAGTCAACATCCCGGTGGCCAGGGGATCGAGAAAACGCTGGGCGATCAGATGTGGTAGGACAAGATCCTGCCACCGCACGCAAAAAGCATAAGCAAGCACTGCGTCCCAGTGGGCCACGCATGCCATGCAGCCAGGTCAAGGCATCTCCACCAACATCTGCCTAGAAGTGGAGCTAGTTTTCTCTTTGACATCATTCTCACCGCGTCCAGATGCTCCTAGTTCCTCGTACTCATGGCACCAGGCAGTCGTTAAGCAAGGCGATTGCCAAGAGGGACAAACAGTATGCGATCTCCCAAACCATCCTAAGTGCAGCAGCTGAGGCCGTGAGCTTCCCTGTCTCTTAGTTGTTGGTACTGCAGGCTCCCTCCCTTTCCAAATGGTGGGATCATACTCACCATTCAGAGAAAAAACTAATGGATTGTGCCGAGCCGAAGATGGAGAGTTCAAAGCCGTAATTTATTTTGCCAAAAAGGCAGTTACCAGCGCTTAAGTCATAAATATGTAGACAGAAGAGGTGGTCCCCCGCCCTTGAGTTTATGGGTTTTGTTCCAAGGTGCCGGCAGCCGGACGTCGGAGCTGTAACAGGGGTCGGGGCCATACATGTCCTTTAGGGCCCCACGGGTGAATTGTTTTCCTGCCCAGGCACACCAACAACTTGGACGGGAAAACGGCGCTTTCTCCCCCACGTTGTCAAACTGCGGCCCCCTGCACCAATGTCCCCCCCCTCCTCCACCCCACCTCTCAGCCTACACAAGTATGCCCCATCATACCACTGTGTAGGGCACAACGGTTCACGCAGTTTAAACCTGGCTGCCTCGGGAAAAAGTACACAGGGGGGGAAACTGTTCCGTACAGCAAGAAATCGATGTTGGCTTTCTCCGCGCCAACTGCAAAATTGAAACATGGTGACAGACAAGGGGATAACATGGTGTCCGCGCGACCGAGGGGGAGGGTCCAGCCCCCTCATGGGCATGTGTCAATTGGTTGTAAAAAAGGTTCCTGAAGTCTTCCACGATTTTCAAAAGTTTCTGAAAATGGCCGGGAAAAACTTGCATGCCTTCACCTTCCACAAACCCACGAACACCCCTCAGGTTGCAGCGGCAAACGGCCCCCCCCCAAACCCAAATCTAATATGCATGTTTCCACCGTTGGAATTCCAGCCTGCCATTTTTGGGGCCCGGGCTGTATGAACAGAGAAAGACCATTAACATTTATTGATGATCCAAAAGGCAGAAGGAGTACCCCCCCTGTTATCTTTGTTTAAAACCCAGGGGGCCTAATGCGTGACACCTCCCGTTTTTTTGGGGCCCTTTTTTGGGGAGGCCCAAATTATTTGTCAGTCCCCAGGATTACGGGATGAATAACGTCATTCCACTGCTTCAGCCCTGGAACAGATGCGAAAAATCTGTCGGGCGGGGGACTGGAGACGGGCGACTACATCTCGCGGCCACATGAGCTGGTGGGGACTGAAAGGGGAGGAGGACATTGGAGCAGAAGCATTGTCTGGTGAAAAGAGTGGATTTTCTACCCAGGTGACAAAAAGGGGAGCAGGGCAGCTAAAGGAGGAGATGGGATGAAAGAAGAGGGAAAGACCCCCCAAGAACCGTGGCATATAAGTGGAGAGGAGGCAGGGAGCCCCCCTCGGGGTCATTTTTGCAATGGCCCCACATGCTGATTTCCTGGCATGACAGCTGAAAAAGCAGCATCCCCAGATGGATGACTTCTGGGTCTCCACCCTATTTGGCCCCCCTAACCCGGGCCAAAAAGGGAGCCTTTTTCCCCCGCTATTGAGAGGAAGACAAACTCAAATACTATAGGGAAATCCTCCGTAATCATTGGGTGCTGCCTTGTGCGGCATCGTCCTCCTCTGACAGGTCGACCGGGGGGTTCTTTAGCCTCACGTACTACTGCCGTGGGTGCTGGGGAAGGTGGGGGGGGGGGGGGTAGGAGCAGTAAAACCCGTTCCATCCCAAGAACCTAAAGTTTGGGTCACGGGCACTTTCCTTCACCCCCTAGTGAGGAGGGCAGTCCCACAGCACAGACCTGGGGCAGACCCCGAAAACCCAAAGGGGGGGCTACTTGGATACACCGCCACCCCAGTTAGAAGATCCCGGGCTACTGGGGAGCCAAATGGGGGTGGGGGCCGCAACTTTGAAAGAATGCCAAGATGTCAAAGCAGTAAACAAACCCAAAAGGGGGCTACTTTGAAAAACCTAGAATATAAAGGGATATTTTCAGTTTTTTCACACTTTTTTGTTAAGTATATAATTTCCCGATGTGTTAAACATATTTTGTGCCTTCATGTGAATCTACAATTTTTATAGTCATGAAAATACAGAAAACTCTTGAAATGAGGTGTGTCCAAACTTTTGGTCTGTGCTGTATATGTATATATATCTATATATCTATATCTATCTATCTATCTATATATCTATCTATATATCTATCTATCTATATATCTATATATCTATCTATCTATATATCTATATATCTATCTATATATCTATATATCTATCTATATATTCTATATATATCTATATCTATAATATATCTATATATATATATATATATAATATATCTACATATATATATAATATAATATATATATATATATAATATAATATATATTATATATATATATATATAAATAATATATATATATATATATATATAATATTGTAAGGCCGCAGCTGGAAGAGTCTGCAATGGAATATACATACCTGGCTGGACATATGTCTGGGGAGTCCAGGACGCATGCCACCAAGATAAGGAGCCTTGGTGGAGTGAAAGGCCATTGTTAAATAGGTGTCGACAGTACAGACTGTCGACATACATTTAAGCTGTATGTTAGTATGGCTTCCAGCCATTCCTGAGTCGGCCTTTCATTGAGAGTAAGCATAGAGCAGGGTGGGTGCTTACTCCCCATGGTTCCACTCCGGGATTTCCCGGCTATATATAAGGTCAGCAGGTAGGCTGACTGGGCGTTGGCTGTACCTCCAGTCTACCTTCTGGGCTGGAGGTGTTCACACTGGTGGAAGCCAGTGTCGGACCAACAAGGTACTAGTGAGGGAACTATGACATTATTAGTAAGTGCTCAGATGAGCAAGTGTTTTGTTTATGTCTTGCTTTGCATGTATTGCCATCTGTTTTTGTTCTGCTCATGCAATAAAATCCACAGAGCCAAGGAACCGTTTATACCTGACTTCTACCTCTGTCTCATGCCTGAAAGACTCATGTGGTGATCCCAGAGCTGTGCAAGCTTACAATATATATATATATATATATATATATATATATAATATATATATATATATATATATATATATATATATATATATATATATTTCATTATTAAGGTTGAAGAATAATTTATTTATTGATTTCAGATATAAAATATATATATATATATATATATTTATAATCTGAAATCAATAAATAAATTGTTCTTCAACCTTATTTAATAATGTAAATCAAGCAATGAAATCTGTCCATTCATAACTGTCATAGCTATCTGTCCTCCTATTTTTCTGTCTAGTTAGCCATCTAATCCCATGTCTGTCTGTCTATCTATCTATCTATCTATCTATCTATCTATCTATCTATCTATCTATCTATCTATCTATCTATCTCCTAGTAATCTGTCTGCAGTGCCCTAATGTTAAATTCAGTATAGTTTGAGTTAGTTTACTTTTAATTCTGTACACAAAGTACTTGGCCTCATTTAGCCTCCTTATTCAGATGAAATTCCTAACAAACAGCATTATCACTGGCTTTCTGGCAGTTCTTAAAAGAAGAGACATTGCAGCTGGCAGCCCGGAACGTGAGCAGCTGGTGCAGGAAGAACGAACCACGGCCCGTTACAATACTCGACGCTTCATATTTAAAGGGACTTAATGGCTGACGAGAGTTAATAATAATAAAAAAACAAAGTCGCAAATGATGACAACTAGTAATGACAGCTTTTATGATTGAAGCTTAATCCTCGGCGTGTTCGCTCGCACCATCTGCTGCTGGGTTTTATGTCTTTCTGATTTCAAAGGGCAAGCACAAGAGTCGACTTTGTTGGCAAATACAGACATTTATGAAAGAAAAACCCAGATTTCATCATAAAATAATTAATTTGACTGGGAACTTCTTTGTAGTGAATAAAATGACAGTAATGTGAATCATCACAGCTACACTGGCGACATCCAGTCACTGTAGTATAACCTACTTGTAAGATTACAATCATATCCCAAAAAATAGTGGGCTCCGAATGTAAAAGCTGCTCGGTCCAAGAGTTTGACCCACATGAACCCCCTTCCATATATGTTATTTGGATATATGGATGTTGCGGAGCGGAATGCTCCCATTTGGGATCCCCTTTTATGAGCCAGAGCAAAATCCAATTATTTACTATATAGAACAACCCTTTCAAATTGGGCTAATAGATCAGACAGGTACTGGCTGTATACTTCCCCCATCATTCACTTCCCCATTGTAAATACACATGCATTAAAGGGGTTTTGCCACGATCTAATGTTGACGTGGGATCCTCCAAAATGGGTATTTAATCACTTTTCTAAATATATGTGATTACAAAAAGTGAAGCCTTTGAGAGCTACAGCATTGCTCAGTCCCCCTTAGTTTCCTGACAGTTTACATTAGACACGACCAGGACACTGACAGGAGCTGATCTGGCCGCGCTTGCGTGTTTGCACTTCTTATCTGATGACAGGGAACATGAAGGAGCTTGCAAGGGGCTGGGGAGAAAGTGCAGTGTATGAGTCTGTCTGCTGTATAGAGAATCCACTGATTGCAATCTTATTATTTGAGTAAACTTTAGAGACGCTCACTGCTTCCTCGCTCTCTGCTCACCCCCCTCCCTCTCACCCCTGCAGCATTCATGACTCAGCATGCTAGGTTTATATTCTCCCCTGTACAGATAAGAGGTAAGGAAATCACTTTGTGGCAAAACCCCTTTAATAAGCTGAGTGTCATGGCTACCCAGGGTGGTTGGTATGCACCCAACTCCTGTCTCCAAGATACCATAGAAGTAGGAACAAGAAACTTTTTAAAACCTTCGTAGACCTGACTTTTTTGGCACAAGAGAACAGAACTTGACTCCACTTATTACAGTTACCTTTCTTGGGTCCTCACAGGAGCTCCAATTACTCTGATACTAACAGGACATCAGTTGAGCTGAATGGTAGCGAACCAAGCAGTCCCAGGAAATAATAATACAAAGCATGTATCAAACAGAATACTAAAGAAGAACTCAATAAATAATGGAACTTGAAGGACGGCAAGTCAGATGATGACAGAAACACAGATAAGGATAACATCACGATTAGACACGATCTGGATGAGGAAGAACTGACCAACTGTCTATAAAACTTTCCCTAGATCACCCCTTAATGTTGACCCTAACACCAAATGCCAATAGTCTTCTCTGTCTCTGCAAATATCCCTAAAATAATCTGTAAGCTACAACTGACCCTAACACCAACAAAAGGTCTTCAGAGACAAACCATGACTGAATGTAGCAAAGAAACGCTGACAAAACTGAGAGAGAAAAGAATTTCTGAAAATAGTCAACGTATTGGGACTAACTTCGAAAGGCAAAATTAGAACAAGGAATTCAAATAATTAAGATTCTGGATAACTCGGTACAGTATATAAAGCAGATTACTAGACACAATCTTGAAAGATGGACAATATAATTTGGACCATGCTGCCAAACTAGAAAACTTTGTAGTGTGGTTAGCAATTAGTAACTCCTAGTCTAACAAGCTCAGGCTGCGCAGTATGGTAAGCTGATCTGCTCTAATAGTTGTTTGTGGCGGTTGCATAGCAGTTACCTCATCTCTGATCTAGTGTGAAAGAAAGGAGAGAGAATTCTAGCTTTTTATAACACAAACAAAATTTTTATTGGTTTTATTAAAAAAAAGAGGTCTTTGATGTTACCGTTTTAGTTTACAGTTTTCACATAGCTAATATTTCTTTGCTGCTTCTCTTCAATCTCAGGATTGAAGAGTGGTTCTGTGTACTTCATCATATTAGCCTCTTTGCAATCAACTACAGGCTTTAGGCCCAGTAGGTTATAGTTCTTTTCCAACAGGTTACAGATCAATTCTCACTCATCGCTGGACTAGGGACAACCTCAAGAGATTAGGTAACACCGTTCTAGCCCTGCAGATGGCAACTGATCCCAACAATCCTGTACACTAAAGTATCTCCACAAGGGGAAACCCTTTTTCTCAGCCTCCATTACTATCCCTGGTAAGGTGCTCCGATGACGATGGAACCAGTCTCCATGAGATCTCTTGTCTTGAACAAAAATCACTCTAAAAAGAAAAAAAAACTATCCTGGCCATTTTTAACTGAATTACCAGGCCCCAAGATTAGGCCCACTCTATCAGCCCAAAATGAAAACATCCACCCCTAAAACCCCCCCCTATTTTTTCCACAAATCCCTCACCGACCCTTTTTAAAAGGTTTATCTGGAAATTTGTTAAATTTATTTGTTCCAAAATGAACAACTAATAAAATAGCAGTTTATATAAACCTTCACTGGTTATTCTTTTTACTTTTTGCCCTCCCTTTTTTCATTTAATCAATAGAGAATCAGTTGGAAAGTACCTGCATGTGGGAAGTCTGGTACCCCCAGTATTTCAGGTCGAGTTTATTTTTCTCCAGCATCCTTCCTTTTCCTAAATAGTCCCCCCAGACTGCCCAATTTTTTGTCCAGCATACAATTCATATGTAAACATCCCTGCACTTCTCCCCCTAATTCCCTCCTATCACTTTGTTTAGCTTTCTGCCCCTTGTAAGACCCTTAAAACACAATCCCTCCCTCAGTAAGAAGGTACACCCTCCAATGCCCCTGCAAATCTCCCTGCTCCACTTTTTCACTTGCCTGGTTAGCTTTTTCAGCAAAAACTGTTTTAATAATAACAATGGCAATCCATCAATGTTTGTAACAGGGTAGAAAACCAACATTTCCCACTTTCCTTATTCCTATAACACACACAGCAAACAAAGTACATACATAATTAAATATATAAAACATAATTTTTTATTTTTTTTTTTTTTTTGTCTATACCTACTCCCGTCAAAAATTGTCAAAAGTTGCCGCGGAATATGGTTTTGGCGCCTAAGATAAATATTTAACTATAACTTATAAAAAGAAACCAAAAATTTTTAAAAATATATACATTTATATAAATAATTATATTAACAATAATATATATTATATATAAAATATATATATATATCTAATATATATATATATCAATAAATATAAAGATATATTTAATATTATATAATATATAAATAAAATATTTCTGGTATTTCTTATAATAATAAAATCCTTTTATTTTAATATATTTTGGGGGTGGCCCCACCATATTCCGCAGCTACATTACAATTTGACGGAGAAGGTAACAGACCCAAAAGAATACATACATTAAACACCATGAAAAAGCTGCGTAACAGATGGAGACCACCAAGGTGGGTGAGAGGCCCTGCCCTCACAAAAGCTTACAATCTATTAGGGTGTTAGGTGTGACAAAACAATGAAGGGTAAGAAGGTTATTTTTGAAGGTTTTAACAAAGGGTCCCCAGGCCATGGTGAACATAACACAAAAGGGTTGGTTTTAATGTAGAATTCCGGAGAAAACTGCCACCCTGATTAAACAAACAATAAAACAGATAAGGTTTGCTTGAATTGTATGGAGTTTAACAGAAAATGTGTTGTGCGCCTAGATGAGTGGGGAAGGTGAGGTAGCAATTAGGGAATCCCTTGGTAGGCCAGAACTGGTAGGAAAAATTTAATTCTCCAGAAGCCCCCCCTCTTAGAAACATTAGCGTTGTGTTTTGTAGCCTTATCACCCGTGGTTAGTAATGTTTCCCAGATAAAAACCCAGGTGCCGCCTGTGCAAAAGTCTTGGAGACATGGCCCAGGGAAGTTTTCGGGATGACTGAAAGGAATGTAAAAGGTCCCCCCCTAAGATTGATCCGCGCGAGCCGAGAAGATGCGTGTAGGGGGTTGTTAAGACAGAAAGGAGGAGGGAATATAGGTGGGGTTGCAGCAACTGTGGAGAGCTTTTTAATGGTGAGTTGTGGATGAAAGTTTTATATTGGATATTCCCTGCATACTGAATGGCAAAACCAGTGGCATTGGACTTGGACACTGGTTAAAAGGACATCAGAAAATAAGCTGGGCTTGGAAAAGAACAAGAAACCAAGGTCTGGCTGCTGGCCTTCCAGGACAGATTTTGGAGAGGGAGAGTTTTTTTTGGCAACAGAATAAAGCAGGGAGATACCAATAGTCCACCAGTCGGAAGAAAGAAATAATAAGCCACAATGAAGGGTTTTTTGGTAGTTGTTATTCCACAGTTGGAAAAAAAAAGGACGGAAATATCTGGAGATTGTTTCATGAGGAGCCAAGGTGACAGAAGCCGGTCCAAGGTTAAATGGGATATATGGGGGAAAACGACAGATGTTCAGAATACAAAGGTAATAACCCCAAGACAGCGGGTTCCACTGCTGCCCTAGGTGAGTTTTTTTATGGGTGGTGCCCACACCACCTGAAAAAACAGAAATAGCCGAGGGATGGGGTCGGTTTTAAATAATAGATGGGTTGAGAAAATGAAAAACCCTAGAATTTTCAGGTTTTTTTTTAGTGAAGGTTTTTTAGTTTAAGATAAGAAAGGGGCGGAAATGACATGATTATCAGATACAGCGGGACAGACCCAAGTCCCCCCCCCCACTGGTGTATTTTGTAAAAAGGAGAGGTAGGAGACTGTAATTGTCCTCGGGGATGAGGTGTAGAAAATTGTGAAAATGTGCCATCAAATCGTTTTGAGATGGTTACCGGGAAAAGCCAAGTGTCTGGGCCCCCCTGAAGGTGATATTGTCCCAAATGTTGGTGTGGCTGGGTAGGTGGTGTAGGAATTGAGAAGAAGGAAGGAAAAACCCCCTAAGAACTATTTTTTTCCCCATGAGAAACCCCAACCTGTTGTGATGAGGAAGAGAGGAGGAGGGTAATAGAGAACCTGTAAAATGAGAAACCACTGAAGGAGCGTTCAGAGAGGTAGGAAGAGATACCAAGAGAGGAAGCAAGGTCCCTGGAGGCCAAAATGGAGCCTGGAAGCCAAGTGGCTGAGTGAGGAAGATTGTTTGAAATCAAACATGGGGTCAAATGCTGCCAGAAGATACAATGAGAAGCAACAAGTTAAGTTTATCCCTATGAGATTTTTTTTTGCAGGTCAGGAAGATTCATATATTGAAACTTAGTTTTTTTGCGTAGAGCAAGTTTTTTCCTGTGGGATTTTAGGGTGGTGAAAACCCATATTGCCAGAAGGGTCCCAAGAAAAGAAGAGTTAACAGAAGAGAAAGTGGGTTTTTAGACGAGAAGTAAGACAAGCGTTGTTACTAGGAGTTTAGAGATGAAAATGGAAGGGTTAGAGACTGGTCGGTAATGTATCAATCGCAGGAGGAGGTTCCGAAGAAGGGGCTTTTTATCAGTAAAGGAGTTTATAACACCGTGTATTAAAAAGGAAGATGGAAAAGATACTTAAGTGGAGAAGGAAGAAGGTTGAAAAAGAATTGCAAGTAAGGTGAGAGAGTAAAATCCAAGCTTGGAGAAAATTTGGAACCTGGTACAAAGGATGGAGGGAAAATGGTGTTTGTGTGTCACGGATCAGTGGTTGTGGGCGAGCAAACCAGGAGAAGCCCTGGGAAAAAAATTCTTCTTCTGTTGGGTTGGGTTCCAAGGGCCGAGAAGCAGAACCCTAGAGGACTGTTGGGCAGGGAACAAGGATGGGTGTGTATATGAGGATTGACCATGCAATTTTTTTAATTTTTAGCCCCCGGAATTCTGTCCAATTTTTTCCTTCTTTGAAGTGAGTGGGCCCAGTTTCACCCCCCCCCTGGCAAGCAGCACAGAAGGTCAGTGACCGAGGACCCTGAGCTTTTAGGGCCTGATGGAGGGAAAAGAAGTGGTTGCCCCCACCCCGAACCAGGGCCGTTTTGTGGGTTAGTTTGGTGGTAAGGGTTGAAAAGAATGGGGGGGAGGAGAAAAAAAAAAATAATTTTTTGTTTTGGGCCGCAGTGGAAGGGCAGTGGGGTGGTAAATCCCCTCGAGCATGAAAAATTTTGTAAGTTGGATGAAAGTCTTATGGCAATGGTAAAGCTTTTAAGACTTTCCCCTGTCACAGACGCCCAAAGCACACCTGGAGCATTGGCTGCAGAACAGCCGAGGTTCTGTGGAGGCCCGTGGTGGAGGCCCCAAGTGCTGCCGGGCAAGTCTGGAACTCTTGGTGGTTGCGGTGGGGGTGGGTGAGCGTTTGGGCAATAATGAAAAACAGTGGTTAGGTAGTTGGAGAAGTATTTTTTCATTGTAATGTTATGGACAGCCCCCAAATCCAGGCAGGTGAGAGGGAGAGAATTTTTGGGCCAGTGCCGAAAGACTGTCATGGTGGTTCCCCCCTGTTATTTTTGGAGTTCCTTTGTGGTTTAATGGGATGGATATTTCTTTGAATATGTTATTTTGGGCACTTGTGATCCCAAGAAGTCTGGAGAAGTTATAGGATAGTGAAAGTGATAAATAAAGGTTATGCACCCCTGACATTAAGAGGGCGAAAGGAAATAATTGAGGTTGAAATTGAATGAGAGAAACAACAGCAAACAAGAAATAAAGAAGAGGTTTATCCCCATCCTTGGGGAATGGTAAGAGTCCCTGTAAAAAAGGTTGGAGGATAGGCCCCGGAGGGAAGGAGAGGTTTTTAGTGGGAAAAGAAAAATCCCCCCCCCCCACACCCACCTGAAGAAAGGTCAGAGGGGAAACATAGGGGTGAATCAATGGGGAGGTTGAAATCCAACCCATGAATGAATGGTGTGGTAATTTCAAGTAAGAGAGAAATATGAAGGGCGCAAGGGAGCAAAATTATGACATTCCAGAAAAACTGGCCGGTGAGCCGGGTGTCCCCGTACATATAACCAGCCGACACTGAGGAAAGAGGCCGAAAAAAAAAGTTCCCCCCGCTGAGGTGTAGTGTGGACTCAAAGGATGGGAAAGTGTTTGAAGGTTTTTCCAGGATGAAATGACCCTGGTAAGGTTTGCCAAAGGTTGTATGATGAAGAGAAAGTAAGCCCCCGGACTGCCCACACCCGCCTTTTTCTCTAGGTCTTGGGTGTGGTGAAAGTTTTAAGGTCCCGCCATAAGGTTGTGAGAAGCAGCAAAGAAGCGGTGGGATCAGATTCCCTGGGAGGCATGTTTCTGTGAGAGCCCAGCCAGTTATTAGGGGAATTAGAAAGGGAAACTGGTCAATGAACAGCAGGAGGGAGTTTTTATAATTAAAACTATATAGGTTCCTGGGCGTTCCACAAAAGCCAAAAAAACCCACATTTTAAAAAAAAAGGGGGCACCGGAAAAGACGTAAAACAAAACGAATAGCGATCAGGTATTACACAAGAGTTTTACTTTTATGTTGAAGGTGGGTGGGATGAGCAGTTTAAGAAGGGGGGGCTTGTTGGGTTAGTAGAGAAATGATCCCAACCTTATGCAGCAAGAAGCAGGTAAGAAAAAGAACACGATACAGCAAATGTTATCCATTGAATGAAAATGACGCGAATTTTATGTGCGATCTATTAATGTTAAAACATGTCGGACCCCCTGTGGGTTAGTATAAAAAGGGAAAAAAATAGTATGTATGGATAAAGTACTAAGGATACCACCAGTAAAAAGAGAGAGGCCTTATTGAAATGGATTTAATATTTCACAGGGGTCTAGACTGGGTGGTAAAATATGAATGGGCCAAATGGCTACAATTTTAAAAAGAAAAAAGTAAGCACAATTGTGAATTGAAGAAAAAAATGTGTTATTATAAAAAAAGTGGCTAATATAACTCACAACAAAGTCTACCAAACCCTAGCCCCTTCTATCTGCCCTTTCTGGCCTATATATTTTTTTTGCATGATTCATATTTCATATTCACCCTTATTCCCAATTCCTGGTTCACCTAACAAAATTTCTGGTTTATCACGTTCTATTGGTAAAACCTGACCCTGGACGCCCGCACCACCACCCACACCCCCACCCACCGCCCCCCCCAACCCGAGACCTCACCTCTTCATCAAAATTTAATAAGAGTACCAAAGCTAATTGCAGGAAACCATTGATAATTCCTATCAGTTTGGGGCCCAGGGTTGGTCCCAGAAAAACGTTTGTTGGAAGGTACAAATGGAGCCAACAGAGACGAGAAAAGAAACCTTTCCAATGTGGAGTAATATAGGGTAAAATTGATAGCAAACACCAAAATAAACACAAAGTAGAATAAGAAACACAGAGATTGTTTGCAATCTAGCAATTCCACATTACCATGAAAACCAAAGCATAACTTTTCCAGACATAATAAGTGAGTGAGAAAATGATATAGATCTGGATAGTCCCACAAGTCCCCCCCAATTCACATACCATGAAAAACAAAAAAAAAGCAGTCAAACATTCAGAACATAAAATATTGAAGAGGAAAGTGGAAAATATTAATCTTGTAGTTCCCACAAGTCCCACCCAAATATTCACATACCAATTGAAAACAAAGCAAAGTACATCCCCATACATAAAATTAGTGATGAGAATTATGGTGGTAAGCTTATAGTCCCCACAGAAGTCCCCATAAATTTCACGAAATACCAAAAAAAAGACTACAAAGCAAGTACATTTGCAGCACTATTAATAGTGATGAAGAAAATTGACCGGGTAGCCCTTTGTAATCCCACAAGTCCCAATTCACAAACCCATGAAGAACAAAGCAAGTAACATGTTCAGACCATATATAAGAGATTTGAGAATGAAATGGAGCAATAGTTTACCACTAAGTCCACCAATTACCACATACCAAGAAAACAAACGCAGTACAAAGTTCCAGAATAATATTAAGTAAGAGAATGAAGGGAAAAGCCTGTATTCCCCCACAAAGTCCACAAATTCCACATTACCATGAAAGACAAAAGCAGTAACATACCAACAAATATAAGTGAAGATACTGAATGGAGCTTTAAGTCCCCACAAGTCCCAATTTCCAACAAAACCATGAAAAACCAAAGGCAGTAACAATTCAGCATATATATTTATGAGAATGAAAGTAGCCTGTAAGTCCCCACAAGTCCCAAACAACTCACAAACCATGAAAAACCAAAAGCAGTACATTCAGACATAATAAATGTGAAGGAAGAAGGATTATAAGCTTGTAGTCCCAAACCAGTCACAATTTCACATACCTGGTGAAGAGATGAAGAAGAAATCGTGAATCAGAGGGTTCTGGGGTTTTCCTACCATCAAATTCAAGTTCTGGCTTTATTTTCTGCAGTATATCATATTCCCAGATTTTTCAAATTCACTTTCCAAAATCTGTTTTATTTCCCTTACAAATATGGTTCCACTTTCTATATTGGGTGAAAACTTTGTAACCCAGCCCTAACCCAATAATAGTACCATTCCCTATGTGCCCCAAGAAACATTGAAAAATAAATTCCAATTATTTTTATTGGGCCCACGTGTCCCCCAGCAAAAATTGTGAATAGCTTTATGGTTTTATTTCTTGGTCACTTCCCCCCACTACAGGATTTACAACAGCTAACACCGTGGATTGCTGTAAAGGGAATTTTGCATCATACTCAGCCTTTTTCCTGTTAACACTGGAATTTTAGCCCTATCTAAGCCATTCAAGGAAATGTAGGTGGATGTTTTCCCCTACATTTCCCCCAGAAGCAAATCATTTTTTATTTGAAAACATGGTAAAAAGCTGTGGGTTTCCCTCTTTGTAGGTGATAACGGCAACTTTTTCTTTCCCTGCACCCATTGGAAAATGGTCTCCATGGCGGGCACCGTCTCCATTTTGCTTTATATTTTAAAGTAAAACAAAAGTGAGGAAAATGTGAATCCAGGCGTTATCTCATGTAGAAAAAAAGTGTGCCTTATTCATTTATTCCACATTAAACAATAGTGCAAGGACTGTACCAAAACAAAGATGAAGAAGTGAAGAATAACAGGGAACACCCTTATCCATAAAATTAGAAATTGGCAACTCAAGTACCCGACTCTGGGTCGGTTAAGTGAACCCATTATGTATTGAGAGACCAACCAAAACCAAGGGCGCACTTGATATCTTCCAAAATGCCGTTGAAAAGGAAACGGTTTGACGCTCCGCACGTGGAAGTGAGACTGAGTAGGCGGTCGAAAAAAAAAGAAAAAAAGTGGTGCGCCATCGTGAAGGCTCTATACTCTGGATCCCCTTGAAATAGAACGATAGTACCGGGTTGGTTTTTTGAAATAATCGAAAGTGTGAATTGTTTTATCCTATAAATAATAGAGAAAAACAACCTGTTGTGTAATATGAAAATTGGTCTAATATGGAAAAAAAGAAAAGTGATTATACAAATATTAAAAAGCCGATAGCAAGAAATGGTTATTGTGTTATTATTTTTTTGATAATTGATGGAAGTATGAACAAAATTAAAAACGGTGTTTGTTTGGAAACACGTATACCGCCCAGTTTTTTTACAATTTATAAAAATGGGAACACACTTGAACAATTATAAGTTTGAAAAACCGTTATCCAAAGGCAAGAAATTTAATAACCCTGAAACCGCGTTAGATTTTAATTCAGTTTGTTTTGAAACCGCCGTCCTTGCAAACTATTATTATATGTTGAAATAAATGAAAGGCAACACTATTATATTTTTCACCAATAAACTGCTGGGATTCCCATTTCTCCCTTTTTTGTGATTTTGCTTTAAAATCATGTTGCCCGCTTATTCCCCCTGCCGGAGCCAATTTAATTTCCCCGAGCGACATTGAAGCTAAATCCAGCACAGCGCTGGAAGTAAAGAAAAAGTGGTCAAACTAATCCGCAGAAGTGCAAGGTGGGAGTCTATCCCTTTCACTAAATTTGACCTAATATTGCTTTACAACCCTCCCGATTATGTTATTGCATTCATCCTGGCAACCACCTACTTAAACTATAAAAGTAAAACAGTAGTCAGACATTTATGTTTTGACCTGCCCCTCGGAATTAATCTCAGATTCTTCCTAATGCATCAATTCAGCAAAATCAAAAAAATGCCCGAAGTCCTACTGAAACTAGGAGAAAAAGTGCCCTATTTTAACAAATTTATCCAAAAAGAACAATTTCCCACCAATCAAAGATGAAAATACAGTACACCTAGTCCCCCCCCCGATGAAGTGTACAGAGAACACTCTTGCAGCTAGCAGTGAATGGATTTACAATGATACCCATAGCTTACCCCCACAGTGTAAAGGATCCACCCCTCCCCACATTAAAGTTACTTTGAAAAGAAATACATTCCAGTGCCCCCATCAATTTGCTGTGTACATAGTGACCTTGATTGATTAAAACTAAGATGCAGTCCCCCCAGATTCTATTTCTCTGCTCACAGGTATACACCCAATAAAGATGGAATGTTTCTGAGTCTGAGCTTTGACATTCAAGCAAAACACACCCACTTATTTAATGGACCTAAAATCATTCCCAAAGGAAGTCCCAAAAGTGGAAATTCAATGGATGTCACCCATGGTTTATGCCAGGAATTAGAAGAAAGGGTAACAAATTAAAAATGGTACAATATAAATAAAGAGTTTTGAAGCACCTAAAAACAAAATAAACGATAGTCCCAAGAAAACCCCCCATTAAAGGGCAATCTCCCTCCTCCATTCTTATTTTGGCCAGATTTTAGTTGGTTGTGCATCTTTAGGTGCAAGAAAAGCTAAGACAATTAAAATTGTGTAAAATGTTTTTTAAACGACCTCCTATGTCTAAACCCTGACCTTATTTTTTTTATAAGTGATAACTCCACCTTGTTCTGAAATCCCCCTACCTGTGACCTGTTTAACAAACTAAATGTTAAACCCCAAAAACTATGCCTCGCTGACAGTGGTTTAGGAATTGTGACCTGAAGTTCCCAACAACTTCGGGAGTTTTTTTCAGCAACGCCCCCCTACCCGAGGTGTTTTGAGGAATAATGACCAAAGAGCTCCTTATATTCCCTCCAATGCGTTGCCTGAACCACAACCTCGAGGGCTGACTTGTCAGAATCACTACAAACGTCCATAACAAATAGAAAGGGTCAAACCAAGTAAATTAAGAGGTGCCCCCACAGCTCCAGAAATAGTTACCTGTAATGAAAAGTTGGGTAAAAACCCAAGTTTTAAAAGCTTTATCCCGTTTCCAGACATTTTTGCTCCATAAACACCTACCAAAGAAGAGGTAGGGAAAAACAGAGAGAGAGGCCTTTCCTGCCCAACCATCTAAGCTTAACCAAGAATGCGTAAGTTATCCAGAAGAGATGAAAAGCCATTTGGCCCACCACATATATAAACCAATAGTTAGAATGAGTATTTGGGAAAAAATAGAACAAACGTTTCCCATCAAGTAATACAACCCAGTGTGTGCTAAACACAGTTACATGAATGGGGGGAGGTTTATTTTTAACCAACAATTCCCCCCAGAATGATGAATGACAATTGGTATCAGAATGAAAAAACCTTATTGTACCTAAGGCCAAGGTGAATTGGTGATTCTAGCCATTATGTAGATGGAAGATTATATAGTTCCATCCAGACGGGATCCAAGAAATAATATTTTTTACGAGCCCGAGTATAAGTTAATGAAATAAATTATATAGTAAGTAAGAGGTGATTATCTTCATCCCTTTCATGTAAACACCTCAACTAATTTCAGCCTTCTGACCTAACCTTCCCTAAGCCTAAGCAATGTCTTCTTAAAAATATAGGAACTTTTGTGAAGATTTTTAACACCAACACCAAGGATTGACCCTGCCCGTTCCTGTAATGTTACATTTTCCCTTATTTCAAAATTTAACCTGAAACTGAAAAATTCCTTTGGAATTTTTTTGACCGAATCCTTTAGTGACAGCCCAACTGGGCCGCCCACCAAAAAAGCACTCTGTTTTTTTTCTGCATCAAAGTAAATGTAACAGTAACAGTTACAATCCATGCCTAAAAGAAGTAAAACAGGTCACAAAAATCAATAATTTGATTTGGTACAATTGAACCAGAACAATGAAAATGCACCCTTTTATAAAAAAACAATCATTCTGCAAGCAGGAAAGATTAATGATTTTGCCATATAATTAAACACATGAACTCATTGGGACCCTTGAACATCACTTTTTGCCCGTAAAAGTTTATTATTGTTATTTTGAAGTAAAAGGCATGGAAGCCTCTCATCTGATTGAGCCCGATAGTTAATAAAAAACATTTTTAATTGCTCAGTAAAAAAATGGAAAATAAAGCAATTCCTCAATAACCTCATGTTTCTTTACAATTATATTTTTAGAAGCAAAGGACCAACTAAAAAAAGCTTGTTAGTTTGTGGTATCCTTACCACTTGAGAGAAAATGATTCTGTTTCAGTGTCTATTTATTATTCAAATAACATACCAATATATGTATAGACACAATAGAAAGGTCCTAAACCCCTATGGGTCGAACCTGTCCCATAAAATGGTGAAAAGAGCAAGTTTTGTTATTTTTCTACAATACATAAAACCCATCCATTGCAATGGTTATTATTATTTGGGGACACCAAATATGGGGACCATAGCAATGCTTAACAGCAACCGTAAAAACCCTAGAAAAATTAAGAGATTAAAATTGCCCGTAAACTGCCCAATACTTTTTGTTTAATTGTTTTTTTTTAAATCTTTTACAAGGAATTTTTTCCCTGCCTAAATCCAAATAAAATAAACAAAACTTCCTTAGGGCAAATGTCCCCCCCCAACACGGCAAAGGTTTTTTTTAGGACGGTGGTATTTTTCGACGGTTTTAGTTGCGGTTTTAGAAAACCGGTCGTGAAACCTGCAACAAAAACTCTCCCTACCCATTAAGGATTTATTTTCATAGAAAAAACCCGCTCGTGAAATGTCCCCCATTGAACCGGTTGTTTTTTTCCCCGTACGGTCCGGTTTTTAGAAGCTGCCGACGACCCCGCAAAACATTTAACAATGCACACATCATCTGACCGGATGTTCCTAGATGAAAATAACATTTGAATACCCCCCTATGGTAAACCGCGTCAAAACCCGGGCCGGGGCGTGTTTTTTGGCGTCGGTTTGTATTTTTCGGTACGTTTTTTGCAAAAAAAATAAAGTAAAGAATAATCCCACCGAATTTGGGGTGTTTATTTTTATTTGGAAGGTCCCCTATTGCACTTTTTTGTTTTTTTTTTTTTTTTTTTACAAAGGAGGGTCCCCCCCTGCCCATTTTAATATCACTTCCCTTCCTGGGATCCCCTGGAATGGAAAGAGTAAAAAAACTCGCACCAAGCACATGGCCAACCCAAAAAAGTAACCAACCCCCCGCATGGACATTGATGTTCAGCACACTGATCTCCTCGAGGTGATGTTCCAGTTTTGTAATAGAGTGTCCCCCTATTGAACCTCTTTTTATTTGAAGCCTAAAATTTAAAGCCACCTATTTGTTTATTATGCTGTAAGCAATGCAAACAAGTTGGCTTTGAAAAGTTGAAAGTGTTTTTTGGCCTTTTTGCACCATTGTGGGGAAAATATAATTAATTTGTATTTAAACTATTACTCCCTAATGGACATAAGGCGACATTAAAGTTTGTAAAATATTACGTTTATGTTTTTTTATTTTTTTTGTTATTTTTTTGTTTTCCTTTTCTATTTAATTTTGCACAGTTACCAAGCCTGGCCCCCCGAGTTGGTGGGACAAAGGTCCCGGGACCCCCCCGGGTTACAGTAACCGAATACTCAAGAAATGCCTTTGCAAAAATGGATATCCCAGATTCATGCGAAGGGTTTACTTGTTAAAAAAACCCGGAGGAAATGGAAAGCAGGCATGATTCCCCGCCGCAGCCCGCTGTACTCATCCGTAATTATGTTTATAGTATTTTTTTTTATTTATACTATAGATTGTTTTTTTTATAATTGGTGCCAATATCTCTTTTACTAATCAACAACTTTACAGGCCCTATCCTCTGGACCACACCTCTACCCGTCGCCCATCATATGGTAGTACCTTCCGAAATCTCCGCTCTAAAAATCAGCACTCAGAGCCTCAACAGAAACCATACAGTTCCCTCAACCTTGGCTTCCCAATCTCCCCACATCTCTTCCTGTCCTCAACCTGGCCCCTTGTATAAAACACGTAACAATGAAACTCTCCACTTACGCACCCTGACATATGGGCAAACGACCACCACTACAACCCGCACCACCCAAGAAGTCAGAATAACCGCCCTCGCTGCGTCCCTTGCACACGTCCTCATACTCCACGCCACGTGCCCAGCGAAGTTTCCAGTGGTGCCTGAGCCTGCTTGTTGGGTGAAGAAAGTCAAATCCAACCTTTGCAAGACTTTTCACCACTACAAATTTCAAAATGCCCCATGACCCCTTTCCCACCCACTGCCCTTCACTTGCGGCCCCAAAAAAAAAAAAATATTTCACCTCACCCTCATCTCCCACTACTACACACAACCCCAAAACATCGTATTTGAACACCTTTCCACCTTCCCTCCTCAGGCCCAAAGCTTTTCAAGGCCTCCGGGTTCCCCAACTGACCCTCTGTTGCTGAGACCTGGCCATTTCAACTTCAAAAGAAAGACGAAATTATGACAGCAATCCCCGTCAAAAACAATCCACATTCACAATCCCCCATTAACACCCATGCACAGTTCCATCCCCCCTCACGTCCACTAAATCCTGCATTCCTCCAGCCCCATGACCCGACATCAAGAAGAAAAGAATGTGGGTCCCAGGCTATCCTCCTGTCTTGCCTTCTCTCCCCAAAACCACCCTTAGCTCTAAGTAGACCCCATTTTTCACCCCTTCCCCCAACCTTGTCCCATTCCCCCCCATTGTCTCCAGCTGATCCTCCCCCCACCTTACAACGAAATTCCTGTAACCCTTCTCCTCTCCACAGGTAATTAATTCTACCCTATCATCTTCCCTTTAAACCACGCTGGTTTTTAAGAACTCCACCTTTAACTAAAAAAGGCCACTCTCAGGACCCCTCCTTGCGCCGCCCAACTAAACTGACCAGTCTCCTAAACTGACCCTTTTCAATCTCCAAAACTTCCCTTGAACCGCTTTGGTCCAACACTCGCTGAAATTTCCGCTATCTCTCCGCTAACTTCTCCATTCTTGACCCCTGTCTGTCGAAAATCCCGGTTTTTCCCCCCCGCACCCTACACTCCACAAAAAACTGCTCTTTCTAAAGTTTCAAATGATTCCGACAGCAAAAAAAAAATCGCAAGGTAACCTACCATTGGCTTTTGCTTTCCTACCTGTGATCCTACCTCTGCAAGCAATGACACCTGTTGTAATCCACCCACCATGTCCCATCTCAACTGCCCTCCCCCGCCGTCCATCCGGTATCCATGACACCGGCTTCTCTCTTCATGGTTCACCTTCCTTCCTCTCTTAAAAAAACCGCTCCCCTTCAATTCCCCCCTCATTTTTTTTCCCGGATTTCTAACCCCCTCCTCTCCCCACTTGCTGTCGGGGGAATTTCCTCAATGAAATCCCATTTCTGTGGTCCCTCTCCCCTCTTATCAAACCTATACCAGCCCCCATTTTGGTACAAACCATAGCAGTAGAAATTTGGCTTCCAGTACCACCTTCAACCTGATGGACCACTCTAACTATACACGTTTCCTCCCGAAGATCAATCACTCCAGCCCCCTGCTACAAAAACACCAGTTTGAATTGTACTAGTTCCGTCCTGTCTCTGAAACATCATTCCTCACCTCTAAACTTCCAACTAAAACCTCCCACAAAAAACCTGAACTTTCCCCTAACCATCCCCCCATCGTAAACTAACCGACCCTCACCCTTCTATTGAAAATTCTCTCTCCCTGGTGTGGCAACCACCAATAACTCCCTAAGGCAGCCCAGTCCCCCGGAAGTCCCTGGGGGGAAAATTATACTAAAAGACTCCCCTGATCTGCCCCCCCCCCCCCTTATCACACCCTAAATCCAATCCCTTGCCCGCCTCCTGGTCTACCCTGCCAACCCTCAAGAACATCCACCCCAGAATCCGTCCAATATTCCTCAAACTGGGGAAAACCAACTCCAAACAACTTTCATTGTAAGCCTCGTATTAATTTCCTCGTCCCCCTGACTACTGGTAACTGCCCCTACTTGTTGGTTTCCCCCCCCCTTTTCCTCTCCTGTAAGACTCTTCCCCTCTCCCTCAACCAATCCCTGTCCCCTGGAATATGCATCAGCCCAGGCCCATGTTCCCCATTCCTTTCCAGCCCGCTATACTGATAGGCCCTCCTTACCCAGTGTCTCCCCAGTCCTCTGCAACTGGCTGCCTAATTCCCATACAGAATACAATATAAACTCATCACTCTCCACACAATAAGGGCTTCTCCACAGGCAAGCAACCCCCCCTACATCCTCCCTCCTTTATTAAGTCTTGTCTAACCACCCTAAAACCCTCGCTCTCAAAGTCCGCTCGTTGCTGTTACTGATCAAAGACACACACATCAACCCATCCGAACCTCCCCATGCCCGCGTTTTCCCTCCAAGATTTTGCACGTATGCAAAACCAGTTCACTGGAAACCATGTTACCCCATTGTGAATCAAGCACACTTCCACAGCAAGCCCTCACAGGGGTATGTTAAGTGTGCCTCTGGAAAAACTCAAATCTTCCCCCTAGACAACGCCTCAATCAAGAAATCCCTCAATTGTCCAACCCCTCCAAATTCCTGGTTCCAAGCAGATTTTGGTATCACTGTCCTGCCACTTTGGCACCCCGCCGCAGGGCACTTAATCTTTTAATCTAGTAAGTTGGTATTGGTATGTGCCCAAGGTTTTTCATCCACAATTATTATGTTAAACACCTACCCCAAAATTATTTTATGAAACATGGGCTTGGGTCCAAATGTATAAACCCAAAGCACTTTGTCAACCCCTTTTTGTTTCCACCCAAACACCCCTAATAGAGTAGTAACTTCTTCGAAGCCAGGGGCCCCATCACTACCTACGTGTTCTACCTTTTGTTCAGTAGCTTTTTTAATAAAAGTAATGTCTGGGTTTTGGGTCTGGGCCCTTATTCCCCACCCCTATATTTAAAAGTTGCTATGCGAAAATAAGTTTTTGAGCGCTATAAAAAATAAAGATTAAATAATAATTTGATATTAATGTCATTTTGAATAGACTATTTATTTTTTTACACTGGTCTTCCAAACATAGGCCTAATGCGGCGCCTGTACCCACTTGCCAAACTTTTATCCTTGTTTCCCAAAAGGTGACTTCAGGTTAGTGGCCCTCATTGGTGGTTTGCAGCAAGATTGAGTGCCCCCTTTATACAACAGACATGTATGTGGTTGAGAAACAGGTGGATGTGCAAGAGCAAGGTTTGGGAAAAGCCAAACCATAAAAAAGTCCAACTTTTGCTCCCATACAACCATTTACTTTAACCACTCCTAATTTCTATCCAACATTTGTAGTGATGTAACCCCAAACTAAACCGTTTGGAAGACGTGGCCGTGACCAGAGCTTCATCAAAGTTGGCCAAAAAAACCGTTGTGGAAGGGGAAGCGAAGTGGGTCCCTCCTCCCTCCCCCGTCGCCCAAAAAATTAGGCAACATGCGGTAAATGAAGCTGAATGATTTTTCATCTTTTATTCGCAAGCGGGAACCTCCTTCCCGAGTAAGTAAACTGTACTTAATTTATGTGAAATCATCCTCGCCACCTTAACAAAAATATGATTTTATATAATTATTTTGTTTTTTGTATTTACTCCTAGACAATCAGGCAATGTCCCCCGCTCTTGTCCAGGCCGGAGGTTTTCCCCCAAGAGTAAATAAGATTAACACAAAGCAGAGGAAAAAGTGCCCCCCCCAAAATCCATTCACTGGAGCCCCCCCGATGCCACAGAAGAAGCGGCTGGGTGAAGAAAGAAGAGTTCCGTGACCTCAGGGGAGGTGGCACATACCACCCCGTGGAAGAGAAACTCGGCCTCTTGCTTGCCACCCCGGGAGCTCACCCCAACCACAAGCGATCCCCGTTGCCCCTCCCCACACGCACGTCTTCCAACGATAGGGTGGTTGGGTAGTCAAAGGACCGCCGCCGTAGGAGGGAACAGATAAAGGGATGTGAGAGATGAAGCTCCTTGTCCCTTCCTAAGGCTGGTCGACGCGAGAAACCGATCGGTAACCATATGTTGCCAAGGGGATCTTTTCCGGGTTCGCTGCCCACCGACCCTTCTTCCCCGATCGTTCAATGACGAAAGTTTTATGAATTACAGGTATTTTCGCCGGGGTGGCCAGCCTGTTTGAATCACCCCCTGGCCCCCCGTGGCCCGGGAAGATCGGGTGTTTAATAAAAATCGCCCACTTGTTTGCGGTGGGTTTTTACTACTGGGCCATGCCTGGGTGCCGCCACTTCCACCTGGACTTAGAAGAGGGTCATTTGGCGCGAAATTGCCCCCTTGGAAGACCCCCCTCATTATGTGTAACCCCCCCCCCCGCCCCCCCGCCCCCTGTGGCCCGCCCCTAGTAATCCCGTGTCCCCTCCCCACCTAAACAACCACCCAACCTCAAGCCCCTTTACCACAAAAAACCCCCCCCCCCCCCCCAACTGCCTTGGCGTAACAGAAAATGTGGTGCCCCCAATACCCCAGGGCAATAGCATATGGGTACCAACTAAAACGCTCCACCCTCCACCTCCACAACCAGCAACCACCATCACAACCCTCCCCAATTTCTATAATTCCGTCCCCCTGAATATGTCCTCATCCCCAACGTAAATCCCATTTAGTTGATTAATTTTTTTACCTTTTTTTTAATTTTTGTTAGTGTATTGTGGTACCTTTAAGGGCCAAATTTCACCCACGAACCCTCCGTTTTTGGATATTCCGTTTTGTTTAAATTTTAAAGATTGGGATTAATTTATATTATTTAAGTTAAATTGATTATTAAGTATTTGCAAAAAAATTTATTTAAATGTTATTTATATAAAAAGATTCTAATAGTTTTGCTGGTTGGGAAAAGTGTTTGTAAAATCCGTGTGGTAGGTTGGGGGAACATTTTGGAATTTTGGGAAAAAGTTTTATATTTATATAATAATTTTTAAAATATAATTATTTTACCATAAAAAGAAATTTGTTTATATAGAAATTTTTACAGTTGTTTGGTGACCCCCCCATTTTTAATTTAAGCTTTTTTAATTACAGATTTAATTTTTTTCATGTTAACCCCAAGATATTAATTTAATATATTTTATATATAAGTTCAATTGAAACTATCCCATAATGGGGATTACATCCTAACGTAATGTCCCCCCCTATTATAAGATTAATTAAATTTCTACAAAATATTAAGTTTTAGGTGGGTCCAGAACATCACTCCTCCACCTCTCCCAAAAATTTCTTCGAGTAAATAAAAGCCCAATTGGAATCATATCTTAATGTGTCCCCAAATTTTTAATGATTATTACAAAAGAAAAATTAATATATAGTGATTTTTATTGAAAAAGACCAAATCAAGCATGGAACAATACCACCGGCAAATGAATCTCACAAAAATATCCACATTTAATTTTTGTTAGAATAATTTTTTCAAAAAACATGCCCAAAATAAATTTTACCTGTTTTGGTTTAAAAAGTGCCCACACAGGTACACAGTAAGTGCCATACAGCCCAATACAACTGAATTTCAGCCATCCAGGGGGAGGGTGAATAGCACCTTTTAAAAAGCCGTGGAGGCCATGGCCAAATTGGCCCCAGCGAACGCACCCATTTCGGGTTACTCCAATGAAATAGTTATTTTTTTTTTTTTTGTTTACCTAGAAGGTTGTCCCCCCTCTCACGTGCACTGGCCGAACCCAGAAAGACGTAAGTTCCCAGTGGTGGGAAAGGCCATTATGACAGACTTGGAAAAGCGGACCTTTCCCATGGGTTCAACATTCTTAAACGGTACATAGCTCAATAGTCACGGACATAGTTTGTTGCATGGACACAAGTCCAATATGATGTACCCCTAAGACTCCACCATTTATTCCCCGCGCTTTAATCTGCAATGGCAAACCCGTAAAAGACCGACCCCACTTATTTGGTCAGAATTCCAAAGGCGCATTCCACTACTTTTCGGGCAGGGCTTAATGGCATTAAATGCCCGCCAGGATATTATGCCCCACTCCCAAAAAAACCCAAGTGTTTTCGACGAAGTCGGTTTGGGGAAACCTGGGGCTGCTGATCATCGCCCTACGGGGCTTGATGCAGCGAGGCTAATGCACGACTCTTTTTAAATGATTTTTTGAATGAGCCTAGAGCACACAAAAACAATGTCTTGCTCAGAAAATTCAAATATGGCCACGGAATAAATGGGAGTGACCACGGGGTGGAGATAAATAAATCAAGGGTTTTTTGCACCATCGGGCATACTTTTGCACTAAGTACACTAGTAGCTTGGAAAAACAGCCCAAAAAACGCCCAAAAACCCGCTGGGAAAACAGTGACAAAACATTCACAAACCGAAACAGCGAAAAAAGCCCGGTTTTGTGACAAAAACAGTCCAAAAACAGTCAAAAAACAGCTTGAAATGTCGGCAAAAACAGAGCTATTTTCCCCTTTTTGCCGTGTGTAGCCCCCCTTTAAAAATCTAGTAGAGAAATTTGGGGGCCATTTAAGAGATGGGAATTATTCAAGGGTTTCCATCCACACTAGATGGTCGACTCCTGTTTTACAATGGAGAAGTGGCCGCGCTCACACTCTTCATTCATTTCAATGGGAGTTCTAAGTACAGCTAAGCGCATACGTGGTCACTTCTCCATTCTGAAATGGAAATTTTAGGGTCTCTTTTTAAAATAGATGGAAGTTCCAGAGGTGAGACAACTGTTTGACTGAAAGTCCCAAGCCCAAATTTTTTCACTCTGACCCTAAACCTAGCCCTAATCCTGACTTTTTAACTTGCCTTCAGGGTTTAACTTACTGGTTCCCATTGCCTCCGTTCCCGTGGTGCACTTTATATCATATCTTATGTCATTTCTGGTTTAACACCACATTTGGGTACCCTAAAGTGACATTGGACTGAAAGCAATGTCAATCGAGAAGTACTTATAGCCCGAAATATGAAAATGGGGGGAATAAGGACCAGAGGCGGTGGGGACCAGTAAATCAATCCCCCACAGCAATCAGTCTTTGATCATGGGAAAGCTGTGTGCTTACTGCAGGGGATGTAGCATCGTTCCTGCACCGTGAGTCAGGGCGCTTCATGATGCTTTACCCCGAGAAAACAGTTTGACTGAAAGTCCCAAGCCCAGATTTTTTCACTCTGACCCTAAACCTAGCCCTAATCCTGACTTTTTAACTTGCCTTCAGGGTTTAACTTACTGGTTCCCATTGCCTCCGGTCCCGTGGTGCACTCTGATATCATATCTTATGTCATTTCTGGTTTAACACCACATTTGGGTACCCTAAAGGGACATTGGACTGGAAGTAATATCAGATGAGAAGTGAATTTGTAGACTGAGTACTACTGCCTGTGGGCAATAAGGACCAGAGGCGTTGGGGACCAGTAAATTAAAATCTTCAGAACGGTTAAAAATCCCAGTTAATTTTTTAGGCAATTTTGGTGATATTTAATTTGTTGATAATAAGAGGTTCTCTACTTTGGACAGTTCCTACTTGTAAGAAAGGTCCTTTGATAAAGAGCTTATCACAAATTGCCTGCTTGCCCAGACCCCAAGAAATCATCTGTAATCTTTGGAAAAACCAAGCAGCTAATGTTTCATTTCGCTGCTCAGCCACAATAAGAAAAATTAAGTCCTGGTATTTTCCATTGCTCCTACCAACATCATGTGGTCTACAAGCAAAAAATACACTTGTGACATTATTTAATTTGGTAACAATAATTCAGCTAACCTATTTTGAACATTAAAATATAAATTTATACTAAGATATAGACTCACAGACTTCTACTGGACATGACAACTAACAGGTTATAGGGAAGAACTTCAGTAACTAACTCCATTGTCAGTGTTACTCACCTCCGTGGCATTTTCCCGCCGGTAGTGGTGGCTCCCCAGGCACCAGTTACTCTTCAAGAACAGAGAAAATAGGTGATTTCCAGCACCATACATAAATATAAAAAGACCTTTATTAAATATCCATATGAAAAAATATTTATTCATGTACAGCCATAGAGTAAAAATAGCTAGTCGAACCACATGCGTGTTCTTGGATATCCTGGGCTGTTGGATCCACAGCTATTTTGGCACATGGGTAAAGACCTCCAAGTCCGTGGAAAATTATCCTAGTCTACAAGCAGGAGGGGTGAGCACCATTGTTTGTCTCAAGTTTTGATTTTACTGTTTACTACAAATTTCCTAAATGGGGTCTTATTACTGTGCACTATGATGGCATGTCCATAAGATATGTCATTAAAGTCTTTTAGGTACGGGTCCCACCTCTTGGACTGCACCTTTTTAGAGAACGAACCCCCCAAAGGGGTCAGCTTAGAAAACGGAAAGCCAATCACGCTTGAGCATGACTTTCCATTTTGTTCCAAGTACACATGAGTGGTGTGTTCAGCTGTACTCCTCCCATAGAACAGAATGGAGAATCATACGCAAGCGTGACCACTCCTCCATTCTAAACCTACACTTTCGGGGGCTCATTCCTGAGATAGGTGCAGGCTCAAGAGGTGGGACCCGCAGACTTTGATGGATTGCCTATTGATATTCTTTCAAGGTGCATGGTGGGAACACCCATCTAACATCAATGCAGCTTACCTCACTGCTTTTTTCTCTCTCCTGCAATGTCCTCTTTTCAGTGACCCTGTCTCCAGGTAGTCTTCCCACTTTTGTTCTGAACCCAAACTAAGGGTGTATTCCACATTGCAGCCGCCCCATGCAGATAAAGCTTCGCCCACATGTTGTCGTTAACGGTTATTTTCAAGTAATAATAGTCTTTTCTCTAAACCATGTGGCCATTGGTTACTGGATGTGGTTTTGTCTGCAGTGGTGGCTGGAACGTGGAAACTCACCCTGTACCTCTCGAGTGGCACCTGTGAACATTTTACAGTTTTACTGGATATTGTGTTAAGAGACGATCATATATGAAGCTCTGTGTCACAAAAAAGAATTGTGAATCCTGGAACTAGTGAGATTAAATACAATTCAGTTATAGGCATGATATTGTACACTAGTACAAGTTGAAAGCTGGCATAGTGAGTTTAATTGGAGATGGAGGGATTAGGGTGGTGATTTGACTGTGAGTGCACTAATGCACTTGGAAACCCTTTTGCGTTCTTTCCAGTGTTTGGCCATTGGTACTGTCACGACGCACGTATCTGCTGCTAAGGAGCAAGGCTTGGCAGGGGTTAATCCCTCTGGCCTGTCGACACACCCAATCGACTGCTGGGGCGGTATCCGGGCCCTCCATTTAAACCTCCTCAGTCCTGTGGATCTTTGCCTGTGAAAGGTTATCCCTGTGCTTTTCCCCTGTATTGCCAGTTTGTGTATTCCTGCTTACCTGACCTCGGCTTGTTTTTTGACCACGTTTTGCCCCATGATTTTGTACCATGTTCCTGTCCGTGTTTTGACCCTTGGCTTGCTTCTGGTGATTCTTTCGGCTTTCGTTTCTTGGCTTTGGCGTACCCATACCGTTACCGACCCAGACTGATAGACTCTGCGTTCTCCTGACGGCCCTGCACTTAGTAGCATAGATTCTGTCGTCCAGTTGGGGTCTGCCATCTGGGGCAGCACGCCAAGTAGGCAGGGACAGTGGGCTGGGTGGCAGTCAGGGCCCACTGCACCTCCTCTGACGTGACAGGTACATTATGTGCCATATACTGTATATGACCGGGGCTGTCTGGCGTCTTATCAGCCCAAGGACTGGCGCAGCCCTGTGCGCTCGATGTATGAGCAGGCACACTCTAAAATTAGGCGCATTATCAGGCGACCGCGGCACTTTGTAATGCGCCTGGATTGGGGGTGTGCTGGAGGCGTGTCACACTACAACCGTAGTATCCTGCACATTTATGACTTTAGTATGGCAAATCCAGGCACCTTACTACTGGAACAGGTAGACCACTTTAAAAATGGCTTAACTGAGCCTAAATTGTCGCTTTCAGTAGTAGCTAGAAAGCATTAAATCTATGACCTGCAGTAGACAGGTTCATAGATTCAGGCACATTCTACGCTACTAATGCACGCAAAAAAAGGTACCGGGGCACCAAAAATCATACATGTCACCTATTACGTTTATTAGGAGATCACAAAGTGATTGAGACGCAGTAACAGCTTCCCCATTTGTTTACTACGGGTCTCAGGGGTTGGACCAAACAGCTGACCTCCCTTTATGCTCTCATATTGGGGGTTTTTTTTGGGAGGGGATACCTGCCATCCCTATTAGGGGGGCTATTTTCACTTTTTTTTTTAAGACACCCTTACGAATATCTTTCATTAATCTTGATTTGTACCTTGTTGCTAGTTTATAAACCACTTGCCATACAATTACAGTACAAACAGTGATTATGCGGTGAGCGGTATTATTTCCCGATGTTCTGATGCTCCTGATTTGCACGCATTGATGTTGTCATAGCAACCACCTGACAAAAGCTGTGAACTTAAAGAATCTCATAAAAGCAAAAACTTCATTGTGAATTTGATCACGCTCAAATGAAAATATTGTTTTCTGGTTCATCTGCTTTCAGGCACCTGAAGAGCGTTTCTACCAGGGATGAGCAAGCCGCTGCATAGGGCATGACTAGAGGTGGCCGTAATGTATGGATTGGGACAACAAAAGAAATAAAACACAAAACTATGGTCCTACAACATTATTACTCCTCAAAATCTAATAAACTCCTTCTAGCTCTGCATAGATTCAAATATTACATGTGTTAAGGGATTGTCCAGCAAAATGGACTTTAAAGGGGTTGTCCAGGTAATTCAAATTTACTGCTGCCTTATGAAAATAAAAAACTAATACTCACCTCTCCTCTGACCTTGGATCCATTGATGCATTGTCCTCACTCTCTGATGGTGTATTGTTATCTTCTAGTCTTCTGTCGAACGGTATGTCACCACTGCAGCTGCTGATTTCCCATTGGCTGGCGTAACTGTTCGGAAGTAAGTGCTCCAAATGGTGACATTGCACGTGACTGCTGCAGCCAATCAGTGGCAGGAGTGTTAATATAACATTCTACAGAAGACCAGAAGATAACAGAAGACCGGGAAAGGCGAGAACGGCACATCATTGGAGAGAGGAGAGGAGTTTTTTCTATTTTTATAGGGCAGCATTATGCTTTTTAAAAAATCATGTTGTTTCATGGACAATCCCTTTAAAAAAGGGACTCAGAAAATCAGTTGAAAACATGTACTTGCAGGCACTTCGTATCCACAAAACATAAAATGTACGATTTTATTGGAATTCCACTTTAAAAAACAGATATTACGCGTTTCGAGCTATCAGTAAGCTCTTATTCATAACTTTCGTAACATTATTTCAAGGTTGATTGGTGGAAAGGGCGTCAAATGTCCTATGAATCTGGATACAAGTGTTGGGAGACATAGCGCTATGCACATTATCAGGTCTTCTTTTACATTCAATTACCTAGTTAGAGCAATTAGCCCAGTCATCCTACTTCTGCAGAGCCTCCTCACAGGTATGCACCAGTCACTGGCTATAGGACACACCCTGCACCTTTATTATTGTGGCTGCTACACCACTACCTTTCACAAAATTCCCAAATACTATAGCTGCATCCACACGACAAAGGACAAAATACTTGTCGATTTCTTAAAACCGCGTAGTCGAATGAGTATTTGGAGAATATTTCAGTTTTTGTTTTTGGCACATATTTTAGTTGGATTTTGACACGGTTTTAGGATTCAGTTCTTCAATTATTTTTGCTTCATAGAGCACTATTGAGTTTCTAGACATGGATCCATGCCAAAAAACACGCTCAGAGTTTTTCATGCCATCCCATTGACTTCAGTTGTAAACTTTCTGCTGTTTTCTGAGTGAAATACAGCTGAAGACTGAGAGTGTTCTAAGTTTTATGAAAAAAAACAGCGGTTTAGAATTCAGACCTCAGTAAATCGTGTGGACTACAACATAGATTTTCAACTGAGGTCTCTGGGGCTGGTTTACAGTCAGTTTTTGATGGTTTGTCAAGGCCGAAATCCGTGTGATTTTCCTACTGGTAAAGCTTGCCATGTAGACGGACCCTATGGTTACACACCTGCAATTTGCACCTCAAGCAGTACTTTGCACAACACTGGAGTACAGCCCCAAGCAGCATGGTGTCAAAAACACTCTAAGTCCTTGTTTAAAGGGTCCTTTCTCCTTAAGGGCTTGTCCCCACAGCACCGGTTTTCAGTGACTTTTACAGACTGTTTTTGGATTTAGAAGCCGTCTGTAAACCGACTGTCAACCTTTAACATTGATTTAAATAGAAAATCCATTCAGCAGTCCACACTGCACGGATTTTCCGGTGGATGCCTTTTTACACCGCCGGCGGTCCGAAAAACTTAGAACATGTTCGTTCGTCCGCACGGTTTTCAGGCAGAACATGAACATGTGGGTGCGAAGGGGGAGGGCTTAAATCCGCAAACCACGGAGAAAAGCAGTCCCTCTGCCTGCCAAAAAAAAAGACCAAATACCGGTCAGGAAATCCCCACCGGTATTTGGTCTTTTATTCTTAGTCGCTTTTATTTTCTGATCTTAGATTTATTTTTTTTAACATTCAACGGTGTTTATTAAAAAGCATAAAAACCATTACAAAGGAATTTATGGATACAAAGCATAATCAACTAGATCAAGTTTTTGAAATGAAAGGAATAAACCAGATTACCTGATACACAGCATACAGATTTGAAATAAATCACATGTTGCTGTAACAAATAAGAAATAAAAGACAATCGTCAAAAAAAAGAAAAAAAAAGGAAAAGGTTTTGAACCAATACGCGAAAACACCAAATATCGACAATGATAAAGAAAGAATGAAGACACACAAAAAATAATATACCATAAACAGATGCTAAAAAAAAAAAAACTTTAAGGTCATAAGACAAATAAAACAAACAACACAACAACCCACACTCACTATCATACAGACATAAGAGGAGGTGTGGGAAGGGGGAGGAGAGGAGAGGGGAAAAAAAAAAAGAAAAAAAAGGGGGGAACCTTTTTAATACCCACATATGTATATATATACATACATATACTTATATATACACATATATATACACACACACATACATATATACAGCTACACACACATACATACATACACACCCATACCTAGGGGGGAGCGGACGAAGTAGCTAAATGTGCGAAGGGAACGCCCATCCTAAACTACGAGGGAGCGAAAAGCAGATGAATTTAGAAATTGGAGCCTCTGATGTGACCAGGAGGTCTTCCATATGACAAATATGAGAAACTTCTGTGACCCATTCTTCCAAAGAAGGGGGATCTGACGACTTCCAGTGTCTGGGAATGACAGTCTTAGCTGCCTGCAAGAGATGTCGAATAAGGGATCTCTTAAAAGTAGAAGCCCCAAGGTCGAACATAAACAGCAAGGCCGCTTCAGGGGTCTTAGGGATAGAGAGCCCCGAAACTTCCTTGATGGAGTGAAATATCGCATTCCAAAAACCTCTTAAAGAAGAGCAATCCCACCATACAGGTAGCATTGTTCCTCTAGCCAACCCACAACGCCAGCACACCTCAGGGACCGATGGATACCACTTATGAAGTAGTTGGGGTACCCTATACCATCGGGTTAGAATTGTAAAACTAGTCTCCTGGGCCTTTGTAGCTATGGTGGCTTTGTGGGTAAGACTGAAACATTTATGCCATTGTTCAAGAGTGAAATGTTTACCAATCTCCCCCTCCCAAGCAGAACAATAAGCAGGAAGATTAGACTGATCAGGGGTAGAGAGCTCAGTATATAAAGCCAAAATCGAATGTCCCGGAGGCGAATACTGGAGACACATTTGCTCAAACCTAGTAAGAGGCCTCTGGGCTAGGAAGCAAGAAAGTGCTGCTATTGGAGGTACTGAAAAGTGGAGGAAGTATGGTGGGGAGGCTCTGCAGATAACTGGGAAAACGGGGCAAGTTTGCCACCTACTGTCACCTTATTAAGGCGTAAAGCGAGTGATTTAGAGCTTCCAAAGAAGGAGTGCGGGCCCATCCCCGGTGGGAAAGTGGGATTATCAGAAATTGGCATCTAGTAAATTCCGATATGTTCTATGTGAACAAAAAACAAACCGAGGTTATAGTGTTCCTAACTGAGTACGAAAGATAATATCGCTTCTCAAGAGAAGCAGTCCAGACGCGAGAGACAGTAAGGAGATACCACGCGCTATGCGGGTCCAGACTTTCCGGTCGTCCCGACACACCAAGTCTAGGACCCGAGCATACGCAGTGGCCAAGTAGTATCTCTTTCAATCGGCAACCTCAATCCACCCATGCTCTTGTGTCTGGTTAGCACAGTAGAGGAGAGCCTAGGTCGACCCAACGGCCAGACAAAAGTTGTAAAAAGACGCTGCACCCTTTTCCAGAAGGAATTCGGGATATAGACGGGTATCGTCTGTGTCAGGTATAAGATACGAGGCAATATTGTCAGCTTCAAGACATTAACCCTGCCAAACCAGGACAAATCACATTTGGTCCAGGATGCTAAGTCCTGAGAGATGAGGCCAAACAGGGATTCAAAATTAAGAGAGAGGATCCTTGACAGATCCGCAGGGATGGTAATCCCCAAATAGGACAAACCACTATAGGGCCATGTGACGGGATCATGCAGTTTAAGGTGATCCAAGACAGAAGGGGATATACCAATGTTTAACGCTTCAGACTTAGAGACATTTATTTTAAAATTTGACCAAACGGCAAACTTGCGCAACAATGACATAAGAGGGGGGAGAGAATTGACCAGATCCGTAACATATACCAGAAGATCATCTGCAAAGGCGGAGCACTTATATTCGGATCCCTCAATCCTAACCCCTGTTATATTCGGGTCGTTGCGGATTGCCGAAAGCAAGTTCTCCATAATTAGGACATATAACAGAGGGGATAAGGGGCAGCCCTGTCGTGTACCATTATGAATCGAAAAAGGCTCCGAAAGAGAACCATTAATTTTTTATCTGGCGGAGGGAGACTGATAGAGGGCTGAAATTTTGGAAATAAAGGCAGGTCCTAGCCCCAGATGCCGAAGAGTAGAAATCAAGGAAGACCAAGAAATCCTATCAAAGGCTTTCTCGGTATCCAGGGATAGGACCATTAAACGGATTTTACGCGACTGGGCATAAAGAATAATGTCTAGAGTTTTCAGCGTATTGTCTCGTGCCTCCCTACCCGGGACAAAGCCCACTTGATCGGGGTGTATAATGTCTGGGAGCACAGAGTTCAATCCAGTGTCGGACTGGGGGTCTGGGGCCCACAGGGGAGTTGATCTTGGGGGGCCCACCCTAATGTACATAAAAATATTATTGGCCTCTCGGTCATAAATGCGCCCATTTTACCACATAATGCAGTGTGCAAAACAGAACTGTATTGTGTAGTACAATGTAGTCACACATTTGTCAGTCTAACACATCATAGACAAAGGGCTAAGTAGCTCCATCCATATCCCCCTCCACCCACATACAATATCCCCTTCCACGTTTCCCTTGGTCACGCACCTCACCACCTTCAAAAATACACACCAGCAAGAAAGTAAAAGTCTAACTCCTATCATAGGGTCAGGTGTTCCTTCACTTTTATTATCAGGGACACATGTACGCTGCCACTATACCCGCGCCGATATAACCTACAACACCACCACATGGAGACAACATAGAGGTCAGACACCAGCTCAGGTATAACCTACAACACTTCCATATAGAGACCACATAGAGGTCAGACATCAGCTCAGGTATAACCTACAACACCGCCATATAGAGACCACATAGTGGTCAGACACCAGCTCAGGTATAACCTACAACACCACCACATAGAGACCACATAGTGGTCAGACACCAGCTCAGGTATAACCTACAACACTGCCATATAGAGACCACATAGTGGTCAGACACCAGCTCAGGTATAACCTACAACACTGTCATATAGAGACCACATAGTGCTCAGACACCAGCTCAGGTATAACCTACAAAACTGCCATATAGAGACCACATAGAGGTCAGAAACCAGCTCAGGTATAACCTACAACACTGCCAATATAGAGACCACATAGAGGTCAGACACCAGCTCATTATATACTCTACCAGACACCGCCATGATAGAGACCACATAGATGGTCAGACACCAGCTCAGGAATAACCTACAACACCGCCATTAGAGACACAAGAGGTCGAACCAGCTAGGTATAACCTACAACACCTCCAATAAGCCACATAGGGGTCAACACCAGCTGGGGTATAACCAAAACCCCCCGCCATTGAGACCACAAGGGGTCGACACCCTCAGGTAAAACCTAAATCCGCCATATAGAGACCCATAGGGGTCAGACACCACTCATTCTAACCTCAACATGCCCATAGAGACCCATGAGGTCAGCACCGCTCGGGTAAACCTACAACACTGCCCTATAAGACACATTTAGGGGTTAAACACCATTCAGGTCACACACTTACAGGAATACAGCACTGACCAATATAAAGTAACATAACCCCTGACATGGGGGACTCCCGGGAAGACTCTTATCTGATGATCGTTCTTTCTCCATGAGTCGTTTTATCCCTTTTTTTTTTGCATCCATTCCCACCCCCTGATGATTGCCCCGGCCACCACTCATCCTCAAAAAATTAACACAAATATCTTAGAATCCTAAATTTTCCAGCATCTCTTTATCTATTCCCACCTCTGTACAAACTACCCAGTGGTGGGAGAGCGGGTACAAGCCATAACTTAGAGGCCTAGTACCCTAAGCGGTTGCAGGGTGGGGAGAGGGCTAAGTCCCTGGAGATAATGCTACAACTATGGGCTTCTGCTCTCTCAATTATATTACCAGGTAGACAGGCAGATAGGGGTCTCCTTTCGGTAGTATATAGGCAGTTAGGGGTCTCCTTTAGGTGGTATACAGGAGTTAGGGGTCTCATTTAGGTGGTATACAGGCAGTTAGGGGTCTCATTTAGGTGTTATACAGGCAGTTAGTGGTCCTGGTCATTTAGGTGGTATACAGGCAGCTAGGGGTCCTCCTTTATCTAGTGTGCCAGGTAGTAGGGCCCCCTTTAGTTTAGGTAGTCAGGGCCCCGTCTAGGTAGTTAGGGCCCACTGTAGATCGTTAGGGCCCCGTTAGACAGTCATGGCCTCGTGTATGTAGTTAGGGCCCCCTGTAGGTAGTCAGGGCTCCCTTCATTAGCCATGGCTCCCTTCCATTAGCCAGGGCCCCCTTTTTAGGTAGCCAGGGCCCCCTTCCATTAGCCAAGGTCCCCCTTTTAGGTAGCCAGGGACCCCTTCCATTAACCAGGGCCCCCCTTTTAGGTAGCCAGGGCCCCCTTCCATTAGCCAGGGCCCCCTTTAGGTAGCCAGGGCCCCCTTCCATTAGCCAGGGCCCCCCTTTTAGGTAGCCAGGGCCCCCTTCCATTAGCCAGGGCCCCATTTATGTAGCCAGGGCCCCCTTCCATTAGTCAGGGCCCCCTTTATGTTTGCAGGGCCCCCTTCCCTTAGTCAGGGCCCCCCTTTAGGTACCCAGGGCCCCCTTCCATTAGTCAGGAACCCCCTTTAGGTAGCCAGGGCCCCCTTCCATTAGTCAGGAACCCCCTTTTAGGTAGCCAGGGCCCCCTTCCATTAGTCAGGGCCCCCCTTTAGGTAGCCAGGGACCCCCTTCCATTAGTCAGGGCCCCCTTTAGGTAGCCAGGCCCCCTTCCAATTAGCCAGGGGCCCCATTTAGTAGCAAGGGCCCCCCTTTAGGTATGCCAGGGCCCCTTTAGGTAGTCAAAAAACAAATAAACAAACAAACAGCCATTTACCACGCGCCCGCTCCGGCTCCCGGCCGCTCCGATCTCCCCGCCGGCCTCTACTGCCGCCCTGCATAGGCGGCGCGGTGATGTGACGTCATCGCGCCGCCTACGTCAGCAGTAGGGGCCGGCGCCCGGCAGGCTGAAGGCCTAACATCTTCAGCATTCCAGGGAGATCAGCGGAGCGCAGCGCTAGTGGCGCTGTGCTCCGCTGACACCGCGCAGCCCCGGGAGCCGGGGACATTAGTCCCCAACTCCCGGGCCGGTCTCTGAGCGCTCGGGACGCAGGTCCCGGGCGTTCAGTGACCGGATGCGCGGCCGGGCCCCGGGGAGCGACGGCAGTGCCGCCGGGGCCCACAGCGGCTCGGGGGGGCCCACCGGGGGATTCACCGATTCCCCGGCGGCCCAGTCCGAGCCTGGTTCAATCTATTTGCCAAAAATTTTGTATAGATTTTGAGGTCCACATTCAGCAAAGAGATTGGGCGGTAACTGCCGCACTAAGATGGATCCTTGCCAGGCTTGGGTATGAGTGGGGAAGGGGCTGTCCGATGAGACATAACTGAAATCACGTAATAACAAAGGGGACAACTCCTCATAAAATGTTTTATAAAATTTACCTGTAAATCCATCTGGACCCGGGCTTTTCAGTCCCGGCAGGCCCGAGACAATAGAGGAGAGTTCCTGGGTTGTAAATGGAGAATCAAATTCAGAGAAATCAATATCAGAATTACTCCGAAGGGGGCTGGGGAAGTCCGCTTTCTCAGCGGGGGCGGGAGAGGACTGGAGGTTATACAAAATAGAGTAAAAGGCGTGAAATTGTTCACTTATGTCACCTGTCGCATGGACCAAATTACCCTTTGCAGACCTAATTTGAGGGATATGGGCCCTCGCAAGCATCCTCCCACTCTTATTACCATATTCGTAGAACCGGCTACGTCCGACCAGGAGAAATCGCAGCCAGGAGGACTCCAGTAGTTGTCTAACCTCTAATCTTGCGGCGAGCAACTCTCGTAACGTCTTAGCGGAAAGGGAATTTTTGTGTTTAAGTTCTAGAGAGGCGACCCTAGAAAGGGCGGCAATCAGTTTAGATGCCCTGTCCCTCAGCCGCGAGCCATGCCTGATCAAGACCCCCCCGAATGACACATTTAGCAGCTTCCCATTGAACTATTGGGGAAGATGTATCGTTCGCATGATCCCGTACAAAATTCGCAATAGAGAAACGTCCGCTAAGCAGACAGAATCCAATAGCAAGGACTCGTTTAAGCGCCATGACCAGGCAGGTCTCGAGGAGGAAGGAAGTGTCATGGAACAATAGATAGGAGCATGGTCAGACAGGAGAATAGTGCCCTCCGAGGTCAAAGAGACCCAGGGAAGGGCACCGTGAGACACCAGAATATAGTCTAGGCGACTATAAGAATTATGGGGATGGGAATAAAAACTATAATCCTTATGATTGGGATGCTGCAGTCTCCGAGCGTCACAAAGTTGGAGCAGGGCATAGGCCTTTTTAATCGATTTGATCCGGAATAGGATAAGGCGGATCTGCCCGAGGAGTTATCAAGCACAGGGTCCAAGGTGGCATTCAAGTCCCCACATAGAACCACTGTACCCTGGGCCAACAGGAGCAATTTCTCAATCAAATTACTAAAAAAAAACAGCCTGTCCCCGATTAGGAACATAAGCATTAACAATTGTAAAGGTGTGACCCTCTATATTAAGAATCAGAAAAATATAGCGTGCACTGACATCTGTCCAACACGCCTGGACCCGGTGAGCCAGGGATTTGTGGATTGCTATTGCTACTCCCCTGGATCTGGACTCTCGACAATTTGAAAATAACCACTCAGTATAGTATCTATTGCATATGGTAGGTGCATATCCTTCCTTAAAATTTGTTTCTTGAAGGCACAAAATCTTAACTTTTTGTTTGTGAAAATAGTGAAGAATTTGGGACCTCTTGCTGGGAGCATTAAGTCCTTGCGCATTGAATGAAGCAAAGGAAATATCTGACATTATATATATTAAAAAAAGGATATAGAAAAAAAAAAGAGGGGGGCGGGGAAAATTAAAGCGGAGGTGGGAAGAACAGTCAGGAAAGCGTCACGCACTGACGGACAACTCACACACATACAAATACAAAACCAAAAAGCAGGCAGAAAAAAATAAACCTGCAGCTAAAACTAAATAGGAGACTAGTGAAAGTCAGTAGCCCCAAAGGCTAAATAGAGCCTATATCGGGACACAAGAACAAATGTACCTAGTAGATCCCTACCAATAGTACTAAAACCTCTTGACCAGCATATATAGAAGACAATTTAAAGAGGAAAAATCGGTCCTAAAAAATAACTTTTATTAAATATAATTTAAAAATATCGTGATCTATCTCAAGAAACTCACAAAACACTGTGGGAGGCAAACAACAACCACATGGGTGGGACCAGAGTGATATACAAACCTGGCCCTATAAACCTAACATACCCCTACCTAACTGAAAGAGATACAGGATAATCGCCCGATAAGGGCGTTCCTGTCCGCAGCCTTCCCTTATTCAAAAACACCATGTTATTCCTCATGGTCCCATCCCAACATGTTTCAATCATCCATGACATCATCAGGGGACAGTCTGGAAAGATAAAATTGGACCAAGTATCTGGGTATAGTAACAAATATATCGGGACAAAACCCTATTGGGGGGTAAAAAAGCGGCACGTAAATATAAACGAAGCACATCCAAGCTTCATTGCTAGTTAAGAAAAAATGAGTGGCTGGCTAAGACAGGTAATATCCATGTGTTACACAAAGTGGGAAAACCTATCAAAAAGATATAAAACATCTCCGAGCCTGAGGAAAAAACATCACTGTACAAGTACAATACAAGAAATGGTCAATCAACATCAACAGAGAAAGGCTGCTGGAGTCAAAGGATACTCATAGACCTATGGGGACAGCATAATGTCCTCAGGGGGGATTAGATTTAGTTGAAGAATCGGTGCGGTGGCGACGACGTTGGTTTCTCCGAAGATGAAGTCCCTGGACATCCTATGGTTTCCAAGATGAAGGTCTGCCAGCATAAAAGTCCATGGAAGGCCAAGGAGGGAGAACAATATTCTGAATATCCAATCCTTGCAGGACAGAGGGGATGTCGTCCGGAGAGCGGATAGTAAATGACCTGTCTCTGTCACGGATATGAAGAGCAAAGGGGAAGCCTCAGCTTTAGGGAACGCTGCGCTCCTGCAGAATGTATAGGAGAGGTTTCAAGGCTGCTCTCTGGGCCAGGGTAAGCTTTGAAAGATCATGGAGTAGAAGTATAGGAGTGTCCTTATAAAGAATTTTCTGTCGTTGACGGGCATGGCGCAGAATATCATCTTTCAACTGATAAAAGTGGATCCTGCAGATAACATCTCTCGGCTTTTTGGGATCCAAAGCTGGGGGGCGAAGAGCTCTATGAGCCCAGTCAATTTCTATCGGAGTAGATGAAGCTGCCCGTGAGAACTGAAGAAATGTCACTAGGCGCAACTGATATTATTGCGCCTACTCCTGTTCTCGAGGTCATCAATATGCTGCTGCAGCACAAATATTTGGGAAGACTGTTGAGACTCAGACGACTGCAGAGCTTGAATAGAAAGCGAATTAGATTGATGAGACTAATCCAATGTAGACACTTTTGAATTTAGGGAAGATAGTTCAGAACGGAAAACGGAGAACTCCTGCTTGCATTTATTCCTAACTTGCCTGGCCACGGCCGAGATGTCATTCATGGAGGGCAAGGAGTGCATGAACCTCTGCAGGTCAGACAGTGTAACTGGCCTATTTCCCTCAGCAGCGCTGGGAGATAGTCCCGATAAAGTTTGAGAGACATCATGAGTGACAGGTATGGACGGAGAAGCAATGGAATGGCAGATTTTAGATTTGTTTTATTCTGTTGTGTATGATTTTGGGGGCGGCCAGTGTGCCTAAGTTGCTTTTAATAGCATTTAGAGAGACGCTTTACAGCAGCTATATAGACATATGAGCCTGTGAACAGGAGTGGACCCATTGACTTCTATAGGATAGTTAGCTGGACATGCTCTGTGACCTGGGAAGAATTCAGTGTGCAGGGAGGAGGAGAGGGAATGGTGGATCCTTTGTTATCTATACACATTGGTGTCACATTTCAGTATAATCTTTTCTGTGCTGATAATAAGGAGACTGCTGAAAAGTTTTCTCTAAAGAACAGGAAGTGACAGCCTATTAGGCTATGGCCACACAGCAGTTGTAAAATGCCGGGCGGATTCTGGCAGGGCTGCGGCACACATATACACTCACCGGCCACTTTATTAGGTACACCATGCTAGTAACGGGTTGGACCCCCTTTTGCCTTCAGAACTGCCTCAATTCTTCGTGGCATAGATTCAACAAGGTGTTGCAACGATGCTCAATTTGTACCAAGTGGCCCAAAGAGTGCCAAGAAAATATTCCCCACACCATGACACCACCACCACCAGCCTGAACCGTTGATACAAGGCAGGATGGATCCATGCTTTCATGTTGTTGACGCCAAATTCTGACCCTACCATCCGAATGTCGCAGCAGAAATCGAGACTCATCAGACCAGCAACGTTTTTCCAATCTTCTACTCCCAATTTCGATGAGCTTGGGCAAATTGGAGCCTCAGTTTCCTGTTCTTAGCTGAAAGGAGTGGCACCCGGTGTGGTCTTCTGCTGCTGTAGCCCATCTGCCTCAAAGTTCGCCGTACTGTGCGTTCAGAGATGCTCTTCTGCCTACCTTGGTTGTAACGGGTGGCTATTTGAGTCACTGTTGCCTTTCTATCAGCTCGAACCAGTCTGCCCATTCTCCTTTGACCTCTGGCATCAACAAGGCCATTTCCGCCCACAGGACTGCCGCTCACTGATGTTTTTTCTTTTTCGGACCATTCTCTGTAAACCCTAGAGATGGTTGTGCGTGAAAATCCCAGGAGATCAGCAGTTTCTGAAATACTCAGACCAGCCCTTCTGGCACCAACAACCATGCCACATTCAAAGGCACTCAAATCACCTTTCTTCCCCATACTGATGCTCGGTTTGAACTGCAGGAGATTGTCTTGACCATGTCATACATGCCTAAATGCACTGAGTATGCCGCCATGTGATTGGCTGATTAGAAATTAAGTGTTAACGAGCAGTTGGACAGGTGTACCTAATAAAGTGGCCGGTGAGTGTATATATATATATATATATATATATATATATATATATACACGTACACACGCACACCACTGCCAGTGGCACACTACTGCAAAAAGGGCAATACATTACGTGGAAATATATATGTGTGCCGCAGCCCTGCCAGTGGCACCGAGGTTTGCATACGTTTTTTCAGAAATGTTTTTTGTGCAGAACCAATACGTTATATTTGGTGTTTATGATTTAACCTATATGGGGAGGAAAGGGTGCCTCCAGTTTGGTTTTCTGCACCCGCCCACTCTCCAGCTCGTATAAGAAGTGCACTGCAGGTTTGGTGTGTTTTATTTTTTCTCTCTGTATAATGGAGTCGGTTGACCCAGTGAGAGGCCTGGAATTGGCTCTATTGAGAGGTAAAAGATAGTACAGGACTTCCTGATTTGAGATCACGTTGAAAGTCGTGGGCAGCTTAACCCCTACAGGACCCGGGGGGGGGGGTTTTGTGACACGTTCGTTTTTCCCTCCTCGCCTTCTGAAAGCCATAACTTTTTTATTTTTCCACCTACATAGACACATGAGGGCTTTTATTTTGCGGGACAAGATGTACTTTCTAATGGTGTTATTCACTATACTATAGAATATACTGGGAAACCGCAAAAAAATTCCAAGTGGGACAAATTGTGAAAAAAAAACGTATTTTTGCCATGTTTCTGGGTGATTTGCTTTTACGGTGTTCAATATTTGGTAAATATAATGTGTTATCTGTATTCTACAGGTTGTTACGCATCCGGCAATACCAAACATGTAGGGTTTCCGTTATGTTTTGGTACCGTAAAAAAAATTCCAAACATTTTCTATTTTTGACATTTGCGCCGCGGCGCCAGTTTGTGCGACCAATAACTTTTTTGTACTAACACCTACGGACGTCAGTGAGGGGGAATTTTTTGCGGGCTGAAGTGTACTTTTTATCGCTAGTAGTTTGGAATGCATGCAACTTTTTTGATCATTTTTATTCCATTTTTTGAGTGACGTAAAATGACCAAAAAACGCAATTTTGGCGTTTGGAATTTTTCTTCTTCTACAGTGTTCAGCCTACGGGATTAATGATGTTATATTTTAATAGATCTGACTTTTTCGCCCGCGGCAATACCAAATATGTATAACTTTTATATTATTCTTTTATTTGTAAAATGGGAAAAGGGGGGGTGATTTAAACTTTTAATACTTGATTTTTTTTTGTACTTTAAAACTTTATTTATTTTTTGTTACTGTAACATTTAGTCCCCCTATGGTGCTTGATCACTAGGGGGCGCGATTGTTAATACAACCTAATGCATTGCATAGGCAATGCATTAGGGTGTACAAAGATGGCGGTTTCCCCACTTCCTGTCTGCGGATGGAAGTGGGGCAAACCGGCCAGGGTAAGTGACGGGAGCCTTCACAAGGCTCCCCACCACCATGCCCGGTCGTCGGATGACCGTACCGATTGGTGCGCGGCACCGATCGGCGTTCATTCAGACGCCGCGGCCATCTTTGCCGCGGTGTCTGATGGGTAAAACAGCGCCAGCGGGCGGAGCCACCCGTCGGCGCTGTTACTGCCGGGTGTTAGCGGTGATTTGCCGCTAACACCCGGCCGCTGTGCGGGGGGGTCGCGGAGCGATCCCCCTGCAAAGCCCCTTAGCGGCCCTGGGACATACTCATACGCCCAGGGTCGTGAAGGGGTTAAACATCTTTTGATCAAAATATGTGAACCGAGAATCTCAAAGTTTTTTCATGTATAACAAATGGAATTCACTGAAAACTGCTGTCTGCAATTAGACACCCTCTAGGAGGCAGAGTCTAAGGCTATGCCTACAAAGCACAGTAAGACCATTGGATTTTTGGTGGATTTAGTATTTAGAATTTGCCAAAAATCTGACGGTACACTGTGCTGCATAGAGAGCAATAAAAAATCCCTGCTGTAGTCTACACAGCATTTTACATCCGCTGGATTTTAAAACATGTTGGATATCCGGCCCAGATTTGCCATCAATCCCGTCTATTAAATGTAAGTGGCCGATGGCAAATCTGAAAACCGACCACGGATTTAGTGCAAATATGCGCCAAAAACCGCTGTCCAGCCGCCAAAATCCGACAGCCAATGTTAAAATGCTGTTGGATTTTGGATGGCATTTTAACATTTACTGTGTAGCTATATCCTAAAGCTCCCTCTAGGTTTTCACCAGCACCCGCCACAAAACAGGATGGACTTGGCTGCTAGAAACCCAGGTTGCCTCACCAAAGTGGTGTAGGAAGACAAACGTGAGTGGGAAAGACAGACAGAATAAATTAGGGAGAACAGAGGATATAGGACAAAATAAAGAACAATCAAGCGTGATCAGGCTAGCTGAGGTCAAATGTCAGGAGAGTTTGTAGTAATCACATGGAGGAGCAGAACAATAATGGAGAAACAGGCCAGGGTAAAAAAACAGAAAATAGTACAAAGACCACAGGCAACAAAAGGCAAAAGAGCCAGGGTACTGGAAGAATCACAGGCATGGAGGGCACAGATAGACGGGTTAAAATACTCCACCTCAGCCATCGAGGGAATGCAGTGAAGGGCATGAAAGAGTCTTAAAAGGACAGATTGCAGTTTCACGAGGCAGCAGAGACTCCACAACAGACACAAGCCCTTTTTCAGGCTAACCAGACACATCACAGCCAACAGCGAGCTGCTGAAACTGCCCAGCAGACTGAGGCACCACTGCAGTCTTAGCAAGGCAGACGAACAGCAGAGACTCCACAGCACACACAAGTCCTTCTTCAGGCTGACCAAATTTCTCACAGCCAACATTGAGCTGCTGAAACTGCCCAGCAGATTGAGACACCACTGCAGTCTCATCAAGGCAGATGAGCAGCAGAGACTCCACAGCAGACCCAAGATCATCTCCAGAAACAAACAAAGTTTTAACCACACACACAGACAACAAGCAGTTAAATAGAATAGTGGGGTAATTCTGCTAGCAAAACATAGAAAAAGAACACAAGAATATTGGTTAAGCCCAGTCCTTCACAGCTTTGCCAACGCTCCATGATCCCTAAGAGTAAGTTCACATGGTGTCTTTGCAGGGCGTAATACAGAGCTTAATTGGGCTGCAATATGCCCAAATTGTGACCCGCAAATACGGTAATTCATAGCTCTTATTAAGAGCTATGATTATCTGCTGTTTTAGCCGACATGTATTACGCGCCGGGAGAAAGAATTAACATGTCACTTCTTCCTGACACTTACGCGTGGCGGAAAAGGGAATTTCTATTGGAACTGGCACAGACCATTTTAGAAGTATGCACTGGCCAGCAAGTACTTCTAAAACACGCCCCAAAAACGCTGTGAGAACTCAGCCTAAAACAGAAAATGATGTAATTTGATTGACAGACATAGCCTGAAGAACATTGTTTAAGGCAGAAGGGGGCAACAAATAGATAAATCATTGCCATCATTTGACAGAATTTGTTGTATCTGATACATAAGTCACAAGTTGTTACTATGTGGAGTTGGACAAATGACTCATTACGAGCTGGGGAAACTGATCGTGTAACAGACTGATATGTCTGTGGGGTTCCAGGGTGAACGAACGGACGCAGTGGTCTACTGTACTCAACTTTCCAGTTACCTTTATGTTTTATGTTATCCATACTTCTTGGTGACACAAGGGATTAGTCAGTTCTTAAGTGTTGTTTATACAGTTGAAAGGAATGTGAAGAACCAGGTGATCACTTTGATCAAATGTCTATGTTGCTTTAAGGAAGTAAGACAAAACCCACAGTAACAACAGGCGGCTTCTTAGCATACTAATGGAAGAAGCACATAAAAGTAGGAAAAGGCTTCCAAGCGCCAAAAAATACAAGGTCTGATAACTAGTAAGATATACGTTGAAAACCATTTTTAAGATTTGCCACTATGCGGTGCCCCAGTCTCCCCTATCACTGCTCCTAGGAGAGAATTCCCCTGTTATACAAGGTGCAATGAAAAATGCCACATTTTTTTTTCAAAGGATTTTTCATGTCATCCAAACATATTACCTACTACCTACTGGCATTTCCACTACTGGCAAACCCCCCCAGCCCGCAATAAAAATGCTTTGTGCTCTTTTTGTGGGAATTCAAATTTAAGGGGAGTTAATTGTTTGGTATAGATGACATGTTGACTGATTTCCGCAGGTTGGTACAACTCTGAAAAGACTATAGGAGGACATGTATGAAAACTGTCTAGGTCCAAGACGTTCTTTGTTGCCCATAGCAACCAATCAGAGCTCCCCTTTCATTTTTCCAGAGCACTATATGAAATGAAAGGGGCGCTCTGATTGGTTGATATGGGCAATAAAGAAAGTCTTAGATCTAGACAGTTTTTATACATGTCTCCCATGGTGCTCTGAAAATATGAAAGGAGAACATTTTTGGAGTTTTTATTATGTTTTAGTATGTTAAAAAAAAGTCTTTATAAAATGTATAAAAAGAATTTAGTTTGTGCTGCAGTACCATTTTCTGTGATTTTTGCTTTTTATTTTCCATTTATTGACTAGGTCTAGTTGTTTGTGGGCTGAAGTATAGTTTAATTTGTTACCAATTTGGAAAACTTGCGCCTTGTTGATCACTTTTATTTTAGTTTTTGGGGGATGTAAAGTGACCAATTTTGATCCTGGGCAGGACTGGGACAAGGTATTCTGGTGCTCTAGGCAAATAAGGCATATAGCTCCCGCACTCCCCCCTCCTTCAGTGACAAATGCAGCCCACTCCATGCCTCTTTGAGATCCCTTTTTCTGCCTGGGATTAAGTGGCATCCTAGGTGGTCACCTACCTTCGCCTATCTGTCATTCCTGCCCTGATTCTGGTTTCATGGGTATATACGGTATTCGGCATACAGGATAAATAATGCTGTATGTGAATAGATCTGGCCTTCACAGATGTGGCAATACAAATTGTTTACATTTTTTTATTTTTAAACATTTTTTTACTTTATTGACTAGTGCTTTTAGTCCCCATAGATTACTTGACAAATAGGGAGAAATTGCTTGTACACTGTTATTATTATTATTTATTTTAAAGCCCATTGATTCCAGCGTGCTGTACATTCAAGGGGGGGGGGTTACATACATAACATAAGTCAAACAAGTACAATGGTAACAGTAAATGACTAACAACTGGTACAGAAGGAGTGAGGGCCCTGCCCATGAGGGCTTACAGTCTACAAAATATTTCGCATTTTGTTATTTTTAAGAATTCTAAGATCCTTTGAAGATCCATGTCTTGTGTGTATAAAAAGTCTGTGAATTTTCAGTTTCTTGTATAACATCAGTCTGAAGAAGAGAGCTAGCCCTCTCGAAAGCTCACCACAAATTATACTCAGTTAGCCTCTAAAAGGTATCGCCTGATTTCTTCCCTATTCTACAAAAAAGGGGGGAAGAGATAGAAGGTGAGGGGCAGACATGTTTGTGGGGTGGTGTAGGAGCAGTGGGGTTATTGTAGGTTATAAGCAATATTGAAGAGATGGGTTTCCAGGTTGCTTTTGAAACTGGTGGAAGTTGGCTGAGGTGTTGGGGTAATGAGTTCCAGAGTGTGGGGGAAGCACGAGAGAAGTCTTGGAGACGGTTATGTGAGGAGCTTATAAGATTAGAGCAGAGATGTATGGAGGGGAGAGGTCATGGAGAGCCTTGTAGTTCATGGTTACTAACTTGAAGTGAATTCGCTGGGCAATGGGAAGCCAGTGAAGGGATTGACAGAGGGGAGAGGCAGAGGATGATTTGAAGGGGAGCGAGAGTGCTAGATGGGAGGCCACAGAGAAGGGTGTTGCAGTAGTCTAGGCGGGAGATGACAAGGGCGTGGACTAGTGTTTTTGTAGTGTCGGAGTTGAGGTATGGATGAGGAGTTGAGGAGCTGATGCACAAGGTATTTTTTGGGTTTAGGCAGACAGAGGTAAGGTTTTGGATGTGTGGTTTGAAAGACTGAGAGGAGTAAAAGATTATCCCAAGGCAGCAGACTTGTGGGACCGGTGATAGTGTAGAGCTGTTGACAGTGATATATCAGATACAGGCAGTCCCTGGGTTACAAACGGGATAGGGACTGTAGGTTTGTTCTTAAGTTGAATTTGTATGTAAGTCGGAATAGGTATATTTATTACATGTAACTCCGGCACAAAGGTTTTTTTTCAGTTTTGTATAATGCAGGGAAGGGTTTTTACATTTGAATTGCTGTCTGTTTCCCTATTAAGAAGATTTCACCTCATTTTCACCCCATGTGCTGCTGTGGCATGCTGGAACTTGTCGTTCCACAGTTCTAACTACTGTGGAACATAGAACTACAAGTGCCAGCATGCCCCATAAGTCTCCATTTGTAACTAGGGGACAGATGTAAGTCGGAACGGTGTAAGTCAGGGACTGCCTGTATAGGGATAGAGTGGGATGGTGGAAAGATGAAATCCGTTTTCTCCACATTTAGTTTTAGGAGACGGGAGGAGAAATAGGAGGATATGGACGACAGACAGTCTGGGATCCGGGAGAGCAGAGAGTTAATATCTGGGCTGGAGATGTTTCGTGTTGTGTGTTATCAGCATATAGGTGGCACTGGAAGCCATGTGTTGCTATGAGCTGACCCAGGCCAAGAGTGTAAATAGAGAAGAGTAGTGGGCCCAGGACTGACCCCTGGGGGACACCAACAGAGAGCGGGCGGGAGGGGAAGGTGGGAGTGAGAGACACTGAATGTCCGATCGGGGAGGTACGAGGAGATCCAGGAAAGGGCCAAGTCTGTGATGCCACAGACGGAGAGGATTTGTAGCAGGAGGGAATGGTCGACAATGATCGTCTGCAACAATAATATATTGAGGAACAGTGTAGAATAACGGCTCTCCTATTACACCCTGCTGTATTGATTAGGTCTCCAGCTGCCATAACAACCAGTCCGCATCCATGACTATGTCACTGTTCCCTAATCCCTAAAACATCAGGTCATATTTAACGTAACCTGGAGTTATCTACAACTCAGGCTGCTAGCTGCAGATCCCGGTTATAACTAAGAACTGTTACCTGCTGTGTAAGAAACAAGCTCAGCAAAGAAGCTCACTCCATTGCTGATGGCATGCCACAAATATATGGCAAATGTCAGTAAAGAGTTAAGGCTCTTTTGTACATGTGAATGAGACCTAGCACATTTTTTTAGAGGTGTTATATACTTCCAACTATTGGGATGAAAGTGCAAAATTTTGGATTTGAATAATTTTTGGGCAAGTTTGGTTATATCTTGCCACCTGCAAGCAAAATAATCTTAAAAATCTGCTGAGTGCAATAATGAGAGCTACTGGTGCACTGACAAACCTCAGTAGGATGCAACAGATATAGAGGGGTCCTGATGTAAATAGTCAGAAGGAGCATTTACATTCTGCCATTCAGTTGGGCATATTGTTGAGTGTCCAAGAAATTGCAGCAGCAGCTGTTGAATAAAACCATGCAAAATCTCCACACACTAGTCCCATTATAGTTATATGGTAAGGAAAAATAAAAGGACAACAGATCTGACAATTTTTTGACTGTGTGAGGTGGTTTCTCATTAGTGTCACTTACTGGTTAAACAAGGAACACCATGGCTCAGTGGTTAATACTGTTGCCTTGTAGGGCAGTGATGCTGAAAGCAAATCCAACCAAAAAGCAACATCTGAATGGAGACTGCATGTTCTCCCAGTGTTTTTTTTTTTTTTTTTTTAAATAACATTTTATTGACCTTAAAATTGATATTGCAGAAATCTGGAAGTTTGCTTCAAAACACGAAGTTTTATATATTTTTTTTTAAAAAAAAATATTACAAAGACAATGGGGCAGATTTATCAATAGTGTCTAACTCTTAGACAACGTAAAGTTAGACTAGACAGTCTTACAATGCGCCACATTTATCATAGTTTTGATAAATCTGGTGCAGGTTAGAACTGTCTAGTCTAAGTTTGTACCATCTGTAAGTTGGCTTACTTTTACACCAGAAAGTGCGAAAAAATTTCGGTGCATTTTTTGGTCACATTTAAGGCACGCCCCCTTTCTGATGAAACCACGCCCCTTTACGAGCCCACGCCCCCTTTGTTGGACGAGGCGCAGAAGCATTTGAAACCTTCTAAAAACACATAGTAAATGTGGCGTAAAGCTTTTAAGACATTATTTTTTGGCGTAAATTGAGCCAGAATTCTGGCGCAACTGCCTTGATAAATCTACCCAATATCTGCAGAACAATCATCGAAAGTGAAACGATCTCTCCTTGAGGAGAGGAACCAATAAATTGGTCGGTGTGAGGGTTTACTTGCCATTCAGACCTCACTGACTGTTTTGCATAAAGCAAAGGCTTATGGGAAAAGAGCTGAGGAGCTCAGTTCACATGTAGCTCTCAGGAGCCTTGCAATGTGAAAGGGATTTGAGCCAAACCAGTTAAGTTCATCTACAGACAGCTGTTTCGGGGTATTTGCCCCTCGGCAGGGGAGTGTAGAACTTACTGGTTGGCTGGGTGAGAGGCAAGAGTGGCTTCGAAAGTGGAAAGATCTCTTCTCGAGGAGAGGAACCAATAAATTGGTCGGTGTGAGGGTTTACTTACCATTCAGACCTCAATGACTGTTTTGCATAAAGCAGAACGATCATCTTAATAGAATGCAAAACCTAACATAGCAATATGGCAGTACAATGTATAATTTTTTTTTCAACCTCCTAGTGTGTGTATGGATTTCCTTTGTACTTCCTTGGTTTTCCTGCACATGGGAAAAACTGTGAGTAAAGTTTTTTTTTCCAGCTATTTTACACATACACAGTTTTGTTAGTATCCTAGAAACTCCATTAACCCCTTAAGGACCCGGCGTTTTTTTTTGGTGAGACGTTCGTTTTTCCCTCCTCGCCTTCTGAAAGCCATAACTTTTTTATTTTTCCACCTAAAATAGACACATGAGGGCTTTTATTTTGCGGGACAAGATGTACTTTCTAATGGTGTTATTCACTAAAACTATAGAAAAATACTGGGAAACCGCAAAAAAATTCCAAGTGGGACAAATTGTGAAAATTTTTTATTTTCGCCATTGTTTGGGGGGGGTTTTGCTTTTACGGCGTTCAATCTTCGGTAAATATAATGTTTTATCTGTATTCTTCAGGTTGTTACGATCGGCAATAAAAAAACATGTGGGTTTCCGTTATTTTTTTTGGTTTACCGTAAAAAAATTCAAACTTTTTCTTTTTTGAATTTGGCCACGGCGCCTTTTTGTGCGCCAATTACTTTTTTTTATTTAAACCTACGGAAGTCATTGGGGGGCTTTTTTTTTGAGGCTGAGTGTATTTTTTTATCGTAGCAGTTTGGTTTTGCATGCGACTTTTTTGATTCATTTTTATTCCATTTTTTGAGTGAAGTAAAATGACCAAAAAACGCAAATTTTGGCGTTTGAATTTTTTTTCTTCTACGGTGTTCAGGTACGGGATAATGATGTTATATTTTTATAGATCGGACTTTTTCGGACGCGGCGATACCAAATATGTGTAACTTTTTTCATTATTTTAATTTTTATTTGTTTAAAAAGGGAAAGGAGGGTTTATTTGAACTTTAATACTTTTTTTTTTTTTACTTAAAAAATTTAATTAATTTTTTTTTTTTTACTGTAAAATTGAGGCCACTGTGGTACTTGACCATAGGTGGCGCGATTGTTAATACAACCTAATGCATTGCATAGGCAATGCATTAGGGGGTACAAAGATGGCGGTTTCCCCACTTCCTGTCTGCCTTCCTGTCCCAAGGCTCCCCACCACAATGCCCGGTGATGGGATCGGCGCAGCATAGCTGCGCTTATGCCAATCACCGCTCCGATCGGGGCGTGGCACCGATCGGCGTTTAAATTTTAGACGCCGCGGCCATCTTTGCCGCGGCACCTGATGGGTAAAACAGTGCCGGCGGGCGGAGCCACCCGCCGGCGCTGTTACTGCCGGGTGTTAGCGGCTATTAGCTAACACCCGGCGGCTGTGCTGGGGGGTCGCGGAGCGATCCCCCTGCAAAGCCCCTTAGCGGCCCTGGTACGTACTCATACGCCCAAGGTCGTTAAGGGGTTAAGCATCGTGGTCAGTTCTGATAGCAGTGCTACAAAAGGAATTTGTTTCAATTGCCAGATTGGAGTTGGGAAGGATTTTTTTCCTAAAATAAGCACAATTGATTTTTACCTTTGGATCAACACTATAATATAAAAGGCTGAATTGGATTCACGTTTGTCTTTTTTCAGCCTTAAAAACAAGGGGCGACATGTATGAACTGGACTGCGCTAGTTTTCTGGTGTACATTAAGCCCAAAAACTGTCGTAACCCTGTTCTATAGATGTATGAAACGTGGCACAAAACTGTCGTACAAACCCATACGATGGCTGATACAAATGTTTGCCCCATAACACTTCATACATACCAATCTATAAGCAAAAGTTGGTCAGCACATTCAAGGCAATGTGTAAAAAAACTAAGCATATAGTAGGTGCAGGCTGGTGTGGCAGCAAAAAGCAATGCAAATACAACACAATATCAGCAGCGCTCTATAAGCACTGAAAACAGTCAAAGGAAATATAGGAATTTTTTCAAAAAGCATTTCCGCTACTTAAGAATACATGAAAATTTGAGGTACATTTTTGATCAAAACTGTAAATGCCGATCTAACACAACATAGATACCATTGTATCATACATTATTAAGCCCTTAAGCTGAACGCCTGAAAAGTAGTTAATGACCAGAATTTTTTTTTAGTTTATGCCTCCTTGTGTTTCAATAGTTGTAACTTTTTTTATTTTTTCAATGACGCAGTTTTATGAGGCCTCAATTTATTCGAGACAAATTTTACTTTATGGGGGAATAGTTTAAATTCACTTATAAATAATTGCAGAATCTTTTTTTTATTTTTTTGCAATTTTTTTTTTAAAATGTTTTACACCATTCACATTTCATACTTAATAACTCGTTAGATTAATTCTACAGGTTATTACAGTCGTGTGGATACCTAATATGTGTAGGGTTTTGTGTGTGTGTAATGTATGCACAATTATTTTTCATTAAATATTTTTTTCTTTTATTTTTTTTATTTTTTTTTTTTACACTTTTTATGCTTTTTCCTTTTTTTTTTTTTTTCTTAAATACCATGAAGGGAGAAATGTTTTACTTTTTTTTATTTTTTTACACTTGGTAAGACGGTGGGCGATTGTAAAGAAATTAAAAACAGGTGTAAAACTGGCCAGTCGGTGCCAGGTTCATACATGTTGCCGTAGGTTACTGTATATGTAACTATGAGATTCTTGAGGACAATGGGGGATATGGATGAACGGGGCTGTGACAGTTTTCTGGCTTACTTTGCGGCTGAAAACTTGCCGTAGCCCTGTTCTATCGATGTGTGAACAGTTGTATGCCAAAACTTGGTGCAATTTGCACCAGACATGACAAATTTGAATGTGCCAAGCTTGCGGGGGTGCGTTGCAACAGAATCGTTCATATGCTCCAAAGTTTGGTGCGAAACATACTAATGCACCAGAATTTGGTGCATAACTGTCGTACAAATCCATACCAATTTCAAAGTGGTATGGCTTAGACAAATTTTTCCGTAGAACAGGACACATGTATAAAGCGCTGTGAGACACTTTTATACATACTTACGCCTTCTACACTGCTCTAAAGTAATTTAGAACTGGCGTGTTGGCGCCAGGTTTCATGCATGGCGCCCAATAAGTTTAAACTGGCTTATTAGCTGCCATTTATAGATGTGAATGGTAAATGGTCTAAAAAAAAATTTGAAATTCTTCAATAAAAGAAAAAACAATAAGCAGGCTTCATATAAAAAATATTATGGCAGATGGAATGCAGAGAGGTAGTACCAGAAAAAAAAAATCTTGATTCTGAATTTAGTGCTTTTCCTTTCCTGTGGCTTTGAGGACACTATTGTCCTCACCAGAGAGCCACTTGTTTGCAGGGAAGAGGAGGTAGACATCTCTAATACTCATTTAATTACCACTTGGGATCTCCTGGGACAGTTCAGAGTTCGGCAATAGTCTTGTGAAAGGATTACCACTTGATCAGTGTACTACTTGGATGGTTTCCAGAGGAACATATCATATGGTATCCTGGTCGGAAGACCCTCAGCTCTCTCTTCTGGCTCCAGTCTTTCCTCCTTGGTTTTCTCCCACACTATTAAGCTGTCAGCTCAGGGTCCCACTTGTGTGTACATTCCACTGAGTGATTAACAGGGGGAATAAATGAAGTTTACTTATACCTTCCCTGCCATAAATAGCCCTTCAGTCTTGCAGGCTTAAGCAAATAAGTAATTAAAATGTTTGGTACAAATAAAGTGCTGAGTAAAAAGGAAGAAAAATGTCAAGTGTCAGTGTCAGAGCATGTTTATATGTAAGACTGAATCTCTATTTTTAATCATCACTTCATTTTAGGCCCAAACAGTGCTGATCAATCTCCTAATATAACTTTATAAGACAGTCTCTAGGTTACGGACAAGATAAGTTCTGTAGGTTTGTCCTTAAGTTGAATTTACACTACTCACAAAAAGTTAAGGATCTCTGGCTTTTGGTTGAAGTTTCAGGATGAACATAAAAATTCTTGAAAATTATTTAAAAGGAACTAAATGAGACCATCTCTTAGCTTTAGAATGCAAGTGTCCAATTGTTCAGTGTTTCAGAGCTTTTTGCACAACTTGCTGATCTCTTTCAAGGAGCTTAATGGCAAAATTCACAAAAGGTTTTTGATCCCTGAATTGCCCAATAAATTTGAATTGGGATTTAAGCAGGCCTCCTCATAATACTGTTCACATTTTGACATCATGAGACCAAGACAACAACTTACAAGTGATTAACAGTACTTCGCCATTGGGAGGCTTCAAGCAGAATGCTCTCAGACGAAGTGTGTCATCAGCAGGTTGTATCAGAGACACAGAGAGACTGGAAGAGTCACAGAAAGGCAAAGAAGTGGACGTCCTTTGGCTCCATCACACACTGACGACTGCTTCATTGTAAACAATGCCCTGAGGAACCAGAGGATGAATGCCGCACAACTCCAGGCACCCAAGACTCAAGTCAGACCATTCGTAACCATTTACATCAGAGTGGTATGCGCGCTAGACGACTGGCAAGGGTGCCTGACCGGTACCAGACCTAGCTGATGCATAGAGCTCCCCTTGACGTCTCCAGCATTGGTGGCGGCCATCATTTCTGCTTAGACAAAATCAACGTTCTTCACTGAACAGCACTGAGGACCACTGGTTCCTTGTCCAGCGTAGATGCTCCCTGGCCCATGCAAGACGATGATGCCTGTGTCTGGTGGTGGTGTGGTCAGGTGCCCTTGCTGGTCATCTAGCACACAGACCACGCTGATGTAAATGGCTATGAAAGGTTTGACATGAGACTTGGTTACCTCTCACCTCCATTAAACTTGCCTGGAGTTGTGTGGTATTCATCATCCGGTTCCATGGGGGGGTCTTAGCAACAGGACCTCTGTTCAAAGTTTATGACATAAGAATAGTTTGAGAAAATAATAGTTACTGTTCAATGTTATGTTCAATGTGCTGTTTCATCTGAGTCCAATGTAGAGTAGAGCTTCCACATTTTTGTAAATATTGTATTATATATTTTCATGGGACAGCACTGAAGATATGACACTTTGATACAATCTGAACCAAATATGTTTATCTTGGTCTCATCAGACCACTGGATATGGTTCCAGTAATCTATGTCCTTAGTCTGCTTGTCTTCAGCAAACTGTTTTCTGGCTTTCGTGCCCATCATATTTAGAAAAGGTTTCCTTCTGGGACAACAGCCATGCAGACCAATTTGATGCAGTGTGCGGTGTATGGTCTGAGCACTGACAGGCTGACCCCCAGTGCTTTAACCTTTGCAGCAATCCCAGCAGCACTCAAACGTCTATTTTGAAAAAACACTCTGTGGATACGACGCTGAGCATCTGCACTCAACTTCTTTGGTCGACCATGGTGAGGCCTGTTCTGAGTTGAAACTGTCTTGGAAGACCACTGTTTGGTCTTGGCCACCGTGCTGCAGCTCAGTGTCAGGGGGTTGGCAATCTTCTTATAACCTAGGCTATCTTTATGTAGAGCAACAGTTCTTTTTTTTTCAGCTCCTCAGAGAGTTCTTTGCCATGAGATGCCATTTTGAGTGTGAGAGAAATAACACCAAATTTAACACACCTGTTCCCCATTCCATACTCTCGGATCTTCGCCGGTTTCAGTATTTTGAAACCAGCGAGACTTCAGTGGTACACTGTGCTGCATAGGCAGCAATGAAAAACCTGTCTGTAGTCTATACAGCATGGGATTTTAACCGCCACGGTTTGCCGTCGGATTGACGTATATTGTACGGGCTGACAACAAAAACTAAAACCAACTGCGTTTTTTGTGCAAATATGTAACAAAAAACGCAGTCCTGCATAGGACAAAAAGCCGTCGGCTTTCCAATGTTTTTTGTCCTATACTGTGTGGCACTAGCCTAAGTGAAGAGAAAAAAAACTGAGAATTTAAGTTTAGCGATCTCTTCCACCTCCATCTCCAGCAGCATCTTCATCTGACTTTGAAGGTGAATACACTTAATTAACCCAGTTTATTTCATTACATTCTCTTGTTATACTGTACACAGTATATTTATACAGTGTACATATTTGTTAATAAACGTAAAAAGAAATTGTAGTGTTTTTGAGGTGTGTTTGAGGCACGGATTAATGATGTTTCAATTCATTTCTATGGGAAAATTTGCTTTGACATAAGAGCAATTTGAGTTAAGAGCAAGGTCACAGAACAAATTAAACTCATATCTCAAGGTACCACTGTGTTTATTAAAACAGACATGCAAGGAGAGGTACCCTACCATTGGCCATCTCCACCAAGAAAAGGACCAGGGACCCTATTCTTAGGTTTAAACATTATGTGGATATTGATATTTAAGAGTTGATTGTTTTATTACCCGGCTCCTGGCTTGGTTGTTTACCCCACCTTCCTGACCAGACTCATTATCCTTTTTCTTAGGACATGAGGGTTTGAACGCTGTAACGCTTTCTCACACTTGGTCATTCTACAAGTTTTTTCTCTTTTTTTCCATGACAAGGTCAGGCTTTATGTCATTAATATGTACATATACATAAACTCTGTTATTTACTTTTTTACAATTATTTTACTGGCAATAAAATTAGTTTTGTAATCGTGTCACTTTTCCCATCATGGACATTCATATATACTGTAGGTGAATTAAAGTTTTATGGTCATTGAGGACCGGGCTAAAGGTTGGGCTATTGATGTTTCTTGTAAGAATATTTTTGGGCTATTGCTGTTTCTTGTAATAATATTTTTGTGTATGTGCCTGTGCTCTTTGCTATTATTTTATTTTACATACTGTGCCTTCCATAATGTCAGTAAAAGACCTCTTGGGGCATTTTTACACAAGTTTTTTTTCTGATTTCTGCTGTAACTGGGGTTGTAACTGGGACTGGTATATTAACCAATACTTTTTCCAGAGATCTTGGTCTGATCAGACACAACAGCATCTGAAACTACTGAGCCTTGGTGGTCACGTGACTGCTGGTATCAGGAGCAGTCATGTTGAGCATTGCATATACAGTGATCGGGAAGGCAGGGATGATAATAAACCACCCCTGCCTTCTCAGTGGAGAGCCAGTTATTGGAAATAGCCAGCTCTCCACTAGGGGATGTTCACATGGCGTGTTGAATATGTTTCTCGGATCCGAAAAACATATTCAAAAGCGCTGCGTAAAACATGCAGTACACTTTGGTTGTGTGTTGGATCTATTTATGCTGCAACAGAAACACACCCTATAGTTTTAAATAGGGTGTCGGCTGTGTCCAATGGATCAAGAATTGACATGTCAATTCTTTGAATGGATCTGAAAGACGTATCAGAAAGACGCATGTAAAACACACACCGGCGATCACTTCTCTGAATGTCAATACATGTTTTACATTGAAAGCAATGTAAATCACCCTGCACATTGTTAGATGCGTGTTTGGATCCTTCTTAGCGTCCGAAACACGAATCCAAATACATATATATATAAGAAATGCCATTTGAACATCCCCTTAGTTTCACAACTTTCATGCAGAGATATAAAACCACCGCCCAGACGTTTATTGTCTGTAGGCAGTTGGCAAGTGGTTAAATCATATGGTGGAAATCCTCTAATAATCCTGTATGCAGTATAATATTTTGTATAATTACTTATCTTTACATGGGTGTGTTCCATTTAGCTGTTTGTTGTTTGTGCATAAAGAATAGATACCGTTCACAGCAATTCATGTTTTTTTGCAAATATGTCAAGTACGGTAGGTCTTAGATTGCTGACGTTCTGTATAAAACCTTCTGAAGTGCTTGAGTTACATATGTGCTGAATTTAATGCAGATTGGTCCAGTTATTTCATCATGCATAAAGAACACACTAAGTAACAGATTTTGGTGAAATTCTAATGTTTGTGAAGATATCGAAAATGGTAGTTCCTAATGGGCTGAAACGGAGTCTAAAACCTTACAGAGCATCTGATTTACCTACAGTGCCCCATTTGGTGCAGATTGGTTGTCAATTGGCCATGCATACAGAATTCCGTTTTTTTGCGAATATCGCAAAAACAGTAGGTCTTAAAGAACTAAAACCTGGTCTAAAACCTTCCACAGCACCCTATTTACCTATGTGGCAACCTTGTTGCAGACTGGTCCGGTTGTTTGACCGTGTATAGAGAACACACAAACATCAGAAAACCTTTTTATGTATATCGATAGATATAAATTCTCAGCATAGTAAATACGAAGGGTATTTGGCCATAATACTGGACACCAATCAGCCATAGCGTTAAAACCACTTAAAGCTGATGTGAAGAACAATAATTATCTTATGACAATGGCAAATGTCAGAGTTTAGACTACTGGGTCAGAGTATCTTGCGTGTCCATTACTTACATAGAAAGAAGGCGCTGGGATGGACCAGGTGAAGAAGGCAAATATCCTGCTCAGAAACTTTGAGACCTGACATCATGTGAATGTTTCTGTGACATGTACCATCTACCTAACCAATGTACAGAGCAAGTGCATCCCTTTATGGACAGTGGCAGAGACCTTTTTTTATCAGTATCATGCTGATGCCACACAGTAAGATTGTTCAAGAACGGTTAGAAGAACATGAGTAGAGTCCAAGGCATTGACTTGGCCTCCTAATCTCCAGGCCTCAATTCAATCGAGCAACTATGGGATTGGAAGGGAAGAAAAAGTTCACTCAATGTGTAGCGAATGGCTAGGGTATGGATCCTCTGGACCACCACAAGTGGTGGTATAAGCCACGTAAGGGAGCGGAATCTAAGTAGTCTCCTGGTTTCCACCAGAGCCCACTGCAAGGCAGGTTGGACTTGTGGCAGGAGACTACTAGGTCGCTACCTCTGACGCGATTTGCTTGCGGTGGCAGCCAGGGTTCAGCATGGTACAGAATCGGCAGGGAAACTCGTTCTCGGGGACAGGCAGAAAGGTCAGGGCAGGCAGCAGGCAAGAACTGGAACTCTGGGAACGCTTTCTCTATGGCTCAGGGCACAATAGATCTGGCAAGGCAGGAAGGGAGTGGTCAGAATATATAGGGCCAATGCCTGACAATAATCCAATTACCAGAAAGCTGGCCCTTTAAATTTTACCGAGCCGACGCGCATGCCATAGAGAATGGGGATGCGTTTGCCAGCCGGCAGAGACACTCAGGGAAGCAGGAACATGGTGATGGGAGTACCTTAGACTACCAATAGAACCAATATGCCTTCAGGCTAGACTATGAAGATTAAAACATAGCATTTATTGATATACACTAAAAAGGACCTACCCAGTCCCTGATGCACCCTAACAATTAAGTACCTAAGTAAAAAATGGGGTGTCCGCCCCAACAAGTGTGAACCCACACCGTAACCTAAGCTGCCTGACTCTAGACGACCCTAAAAATAATTGCAGGCAAAATTACAAGGCAAAAGCCCCAAAACAGACTGAAAATATGGGGCCAATAGAAAACTAGCCTAAGAAGCAAAAGGACACACATATACACAGAGTGTACCAAGCGTATACCGTAGGTTTTTGATGTGAATAACTATGCCGGGGAGAAGGAGAATCTGCAGCTGGAACGTGGGTGCACCCACGGCCCGAAGTGTTACCCGTGGCACAATGTAGGCTGCACCTCACACCTTACAGGACTTGCAGGCCAATACCACAGGACACCTTCAAAGTCCACATCTTAATGGTTTTGATGCTATGAAAGGGGCCTACACAATGTTAGGTTTTAGGCTATGTTCACACGGCTTAATTGCGGGACGTAATTACGCCCCGCAATTACGCCGTGTGGACGGGGGCGGGGCGGGAGCGGGGGAGTGAGCAGGAGGCCGGCACTTCGCCGGCCCATAGACTATCACTGCTAGCGGCGCGTATACGCCGCTAGAAAGTGACAGGTGGACGTAATCCATAGTTCTCTATGAGAACTGTGAATTACCGTAATGAATGGGCCGTTTTCGGCCCGTAATTGGCGCACTTCGGCGCGTAATTACGGACCGAAATACGGCCCATTTTAAGCCGTGTGAACATGCCTTTAATGTTATGGCTGATCGGTGTGTGTCGCTACTGTTGTATCCACACTGTAGCTTTATTCAAGCAGTAATCCTGGATGACGAGAGTTCTGTATTACATGTTTCCATTAACATACAGTATATTACAGTATTCGCTCTCCACGTGGCTGGTGATGCCCAGTGGTATACACAGTCACTTTGTTAATGGCTGATTTAGACGTTCTATCATGTGTGACCGATGTTCATTTAGATACACAAAGCTTTTATAGTATTGTGCTCTGTATGGACGGATTCACATCACTGTTTCCCATGCAGGAACATCAAGGATTAGTGCTAGCCTGGAATTTTTGGAATGGTTCCACTGAGTGATTCGGAACATTTGACAAACTTGGGAACCACACAACCTTTTCCATACACCCGGCTGCAAACCTCAGAAATGTTACGAGCTCTGTGAAGTTAAATTTACATTCTTGACGGTTTAAGTGTAGACATCTCCATGCAAATCCTACATGTGAATAGAATAGTCATTCTTCAACTTCTGATTTGTAATGATAGTGCTGTTGTAAATACTTGCTGGTTGCTACTGGAGCCAGTCAACAGTGTTGTTTGTGTGTGTGTGTTGACAGACACTCCCCTACTGCTTAGCCAAGCTCCTCTAAGGCAATACTGTCTGCTGCCTTGCATTCTGGAAAAGACAGTTTTTAGTATCTTATATTACTATACAGTAACCGGTGTAAATACTGTATACATACCATAAAAGTGTCACTTTATGCACATGGCAGAGCAGGGTACAAAAGGCTGTACAGCGCCATGTGGAGACCCCAGCGGTGTATGGGTGTTATAGGTGAAAGTGTTTCTAGGCGTATTACTGTGTAAAGGTTTTTCTTACTATGATGATTAGCTTAACAGGTAGGAAAAGGTACATGAAGACTATTACCGAATACATTGCTGTTTTGATTTGCTCTTATCTTATTGCTCCAAGTTGCCTACTTGTTATCTCAAGCACAGTAGCCTGTTTACCTAAATTTTACCTATGTTTTAACCCTTAGAGCTCTGTAGCCTTGTGTACTACAATTTATAGATCTCTCACAGTTATCTTATTGTAACAGGAATAGCAGAGCTGATATGCCAACCACTGCTGTAGAACCACCCACAGTCTAAACAGAAAGTGTGAGTCTGAAGCTGCCTGTGACTCAGTGAAAACAGCATGGTGAAAAAAAAACGTTAATGATGATGACAAAGCACTTTAAAACTGGCACCAGGTTACATGTGCAGTCTGCAGTCAATCAGAGAGGGAAAGTTGGGAATCCTGGGAAGAAGGTAGAGGCTGTAGGCACTTGAAAGGAGCCGCCATTAAAAGCAGATTTTTGCAGTTGAGTTAGAGGATTCTGCTCCAGCATAGAGGAGTCACCTACCCATCAGCCTGTGGTGGAGTTGGGCAGGCTTAACTCCATCTATTGACGTTGAGCATTTCAGGTCGTTCGTCTGCAGCGACGTCTTTTGACAACGCTGCAGACATCGGAGTTTGCGGCGCCCGGCGGTGCAGCAGCTCTGAGAACGGGGCTGGACTACACACTGTACTACACAGCCCTGTTCCCAGTGCAGCCTCTGCAAGTACCGTGGAGTGGGGAAACCTCCGCTCCCCGGTGCTTTAACCCTTTACTCTGTCGGGTGCCCTGATCACTGCCTGTGTCAGACTGACACAGATTATAATATATCAACATATATAAATATGCTAATACATTACCAAGTGTAAAAAAAAAAAGTAACACAGTTCTCCCTTCATGGGATTTAAAAAGAAAAGAGTAAAAAACATAAAAAGTGTTAAAATAAATAAATAATAAAATAAAAATAAATATTTAATAAAAAATTAGTGTGCATACATTACACACACAAAAAAAAACCTATACATATTAGGCATCCACACAACCGTAATAATCTGTATAATTAATCTAACAAGTTATTAAGTGTGAAATGTGAATGCTGTAAAAAGAAATTATAAAAAAAAAAAATATTGAAAAGAAATTGAAAAAAAAAATCTGCAATTATTTATAAGTGAACTATTCCTCCATAATGTACAACTCGTCTCGAATAAAACAAGGCCTCATCCAACTGCGTCATTGGAAAAAAAAAAAGTTACAACTGTTGAAACGCAAGGAGGCAAAAACTAAAAAAATGTTCTGGTCAGTAACTACTTTTCAGGTGTTTGGCTTAAGGGGTTAAAGGCAGAAGATCAGACAGATAAGGCTCACTTACAAGTATAGAGAGAAAGAAAGAAAGACCCTAAAGAGACATAAATCAAGAGAACAGGCTCAAGGAGGGAAGTAGAGAGAGAGCCACAATAAGAAGATTGAGAAGCTAGCATCCTTTGAGCTGACCTCTAGTTGCATTCCTGGGTTAGCCTCACGGGGCCTGGGCCATACTGTCACCTGGATGGTTCACAAGTGCTGCAGTGAATTGAGAGATGCATGTAGGGACAGCCCCCTGAAGAGAATCACATGTGAACAGGGAAAGGGAGACTGCCTGCAAGAAGTGGTTGTAACCAGAGTAATTGCTTTATTAAAGTTAACATGGTAAGTACAAGCCTGTTAAGACCCCAAGCTGAAGAGTGTCTGTGGTTAATTCCTCGCCAGCGCACTACACATCTCAACAACACCACCGCTAGAGCGAAAACATCCCCATGTGCACCTAGGTGCACCTGTCTCATCAACAGCTGTATTTAGCTCTTGTATGGGGTTCTTTAAAAATCCCATAGATAGAGACACTCAATTAGTCAAAAATAAGGAGATGCAATCAACACTATAGTTTCGTCCCCTTCAGCTGTTCTCCTCCGCGGAATGTTTGTATAATCAAATTAGTAAGCGTATTATTTTTTTTAGCTTATTCCTTTAAATTTCTATAAATGTTTTGTCTCTAAGGCCATGTTCACACGGCTTAAAATGGGCCGTATTTCGGTCTGTAATTACGCGCCGAAGTGCGCAAATTACGGGCTGAAAACGGCCCATTCATTACGGTAATGCACAGTTCTCATAGAGAACTATGGATTACGTCTCCTCTCCCTGCTTGGCGAATCCGCCGAGGGGGGATATAATTGACATGTCACTTTCTAGCGGCGTATACGCGCCGCTAGCAGTGATTGTCACTGGGCCGGCGAGGTGCCGGCCCCCCGCCCCCGGCCACACGGCGTAACTGCGGGGCGTAATTACGCCCCGCAGTTAACCCGTGTGAACATAGCCTAAGAATGTAATTTTTATAGAGTTTTTGTAATCTTTTAACCACTGTTCTTTTGTATTTTATATATTACATTAGGTTTGTTCCTTTGTACAGTATAGGTGCCAGGAGGCAGGTGCACCCTGGTGGCAGGTGTGGGAGTCAGTGGTTGATCCTGATGCCTAGTGGTGGTGTGCTGGGATGTGTAGTGCGCCAGTGGAGAAGTAACTACAGACATTTCAGCTTTGGAGTCCTTGCAGGTTTTCTTCACTCACAGCTGAAACAATTTACAATTGACAGATCGTTGTTACACTTCAGCACATTACACTCTTTTTAGTCCAAACCCAATTTGCAATTGTACCTTTAGCAATTGCCCTGAAGCCAAATATACTTGTGCGAGCTCTTTACTCTTGAACCACATCCCAGTCCAGCTGTGCGGCCTCTCTCTGTCTGTCAGACTGTCCTCTACCTCCAATTCAGTGATGCTTCTTGTGCTTGTGGTATTGCCCTCTCCTGCTCCTGCTTTACAGCTGCCGAGTGTGCAGGTGACTCCCAGCTTAAAGGGGTTTTGCTACTAAATAAATTTGACGTGGGAGGCTTGCAAATTAAATAATAGACATTTTCACCATTCTTCATGGACCATTTTTGTTTGAGCTGTTCCCTTAGTGATCCATAGTGTACAGCTTGTCTCCAGGAGATACGACCAGTGACGCGAGCTCCACAGTCCTGGCCGCAAATGCTCAGATATCACCTCTCCTCTCAGGCAGCTACTGTTAGTCTCTTCCCTGCTTAGTAATCACACATACTCACTGCTGAGCAAGTGTTCAACCCCAGCTGCTGTCATTATACTCCTGTCCTCTTTACTCCTTAGTAATTAGTCAAACAGTCCATGTGTATGTGCAATAAGACCAAAAAAAATCCACATTTGCCTCCTATAGAAATTAGAACCTAGGACCCTTATGTTAGAAGACAGAAGTGCTATCCACTCAGCTACATTGTAGCTACTCACAGCTCTTTACATTTAAAAAAAAAAAAAAGACCTTTGTTTGACTAGAGTGAGCACACTGTGGAGAAAGGCATGATGATGTCAGCCTGCTTGGTCACGTGATATGCAGTTCAAATCCCACACGCCCCTTTTTGAGCACATTGAAAGCTGAAGCAGGACATAACAGGCATGAAATGACTTTGTGGCAAAACCCCTCTAATAGTAGGTACCTACTTAACATAATTATAACTGAAACTCAAGATGGCAGGCTCCTACTTATATCTCTGCAGCCCCTATTCCTTCCCAGAGTCTCTTGGGGCTTGATCTTGCTGATTGGCTGCAGACTGCTGAGTTTATGGTGCTTAAAGCACCGGTACCCCAATTAACCGTACAGTAATCATGACCAATAAATATACATCAACAATGACAAAGCCACTTGTAGGGAGGTCGTACAACATACGCCTTGCTAATATGAACCCAGGCACAACCTTGAAGAGAAATATAGCCTAGATTTATACACCCTTTAAATGCCACTGAGCTAGACGTTTTGCAACAAGGCGGGTGACTGGGACAGAGGGAATTTAAGGTTGTCACAGGCGATGGTATGGCACGAGGGTATATGGTGGCCCTTGTTCCCAGGCCCTGCCTGACCGCAAGAATGTTCCCTGCTACCCAACCCCACACAACGCCCACAGCTGAGACAGTCACTGCAAACGTAGGCTTGAGGGTAACAGTTGCTTTACTAGAAGCTGGAACGGTTGGTATAATACAGAGTAATACTGGTACAGTCTCTCGTGGGTAGGCCACAGTAAAATACAGCTTTGTTAAGGAGCAATTAGGAGTAATCAGAGTCTTGGAGCTGTATGAGCACTTTAGTACTTGTAGAAGAGATGCAGGTATACTCTGGAAATAGTAGTTTTAGAATCTTGAGACGTTGGGAGTAGTAGTAGGGTAGTAAAGAGTTGTTATAGACCTGATCCAGAGGTAAGGCCTTCAGCTGCCAACGCACACTGGTTACAGGTGGAAGACGCATGGACCACTGACATGGAAGCCAGGACGAAATTAGTCGGAGTTGGGGGACCCTTGAACAAACTACCGACTGGACAGTAGGCTCTTAAATAATATATACTGGTAGTCCTACTGGAAACTGAAGCAGGCCCGTGGAAATCTTCGTTGCTTGCTGGATACAGGTTAAAGTTAGAAGTTTGAAAGATTCTAGGCCGCAGCCAGGCTGTGTGCTCTCTGTGGAGTCTAGTGCTTCACTCCTTCCTTCTGGAACTTTCCAGCTCAGACCATTATTCTGAGGCTGCAAAGAGAGCTCCCCTGATTGGCTGACATGGTTGGGCCACTTAACCAATCAGGTTACTAGCTGATTTAACTCCTAAACAGGGCACAGTAAATGCAAGAAATACTGTAGGAGAAACACACAAGAGCAATTACAATAGAATGAAATAAAGAAATGTCTAGGATCTAAATATATGAGCTTACAGTGAAACTAGGCATAGAGAGGTGGGCTAGTGAGCAGTTGTAGTCAGGGCCGCCATCAGAAATTTCAGGGCCCCATACAGGTGAAGCATCTGGGCCCCCCCCCCCCCCACGTCAACCCCGCCCCCGCGTCAACCCCACCCTCTGCCAACCCCATCGCCCCGCCCCCGCGTCAACCCCACCCTCTGTCAATCCCATCGCCCCGCCCCCACTCACACACAGCCTCCCCCAGCCTCACACACACAGCCTCCCCAGCCTCTCACACACACACAGCCTCCCCTCCCCCAGCCTCTCACACACAGCCTCCCCTCCCCCAGCCTCACACACACAGCCTCCCCTCCCCCAGCCTCTCACACACCCACAGCCTCACACACACAGCCTCCCCTCCCCCAGCCTCTCACACACAGCCTCCCCTCCCCCAGCCTCACACACACAGCCTCCCCTCCCCCAGCCTCTCACACACAGCCTCCCCTCCCCCAGCCTCACACACACACACAGCCTCCCCCAGCCTCTCACACACACACAGCCTCCCCACCCCAGCCTCTCTCACACACACACACACAGCCTCCCCCAGCCTCTCACACACACACAGCCTCCCCCAGCCTCTCACACACACACAGCCTCCCCCAGCCTCTCTCACACACACACACACAGCCCATCCCAGTGTCACACACACAGCCTCCCCCAGCCTCTCACACACAGCCTCCCCTCCCCCAGCCTCTAACACACAGCCTCCCCTCCCCCAGCCTCACACAGCCTCCCCACACACAGCCTCTCACACACACAGCCTCCCCAGCCTCTCACACACAGCCTCCCCCAGCCTCACACACACAGCCTCCCCTCCCCCAGCCTCTCACACACACAGCCTCCCCTCCCCCAGCCTCATACACACAGCCTCCCCCAGCCTCACACACAGCCTCCCCCAGCCTCACACACACAGCCTCCCCCAGCCTCACACACACACAGCCTCCCCACCCCCAGCCTCTCTCACACACACAGCCTCCCCCAGCCTCTCACACACACAGCCTCCCCACCCCCAGCCTCTCTCACACACACAGCCTCCCCACACACACAGCCTCCCCAGCCTCTCTCTCACACACACACAGCCTCCCCACCCCCAGCCTCTCTCTCACACACAGCCTCCCCCAGCCTCTCTCACACACACACAGCCTCCCCCAGCCTCTCACACACACACACACACAGCCTCCCCCAGCCTCTCACACACACACACAGCCTCCCCCAGCCTCTCACACACACACACACACAGCCTCCCCACCCCCAGCCTCTCTCACACACACACAGCCTCCCCCAGCCACACACACACAGCCTCCCCACCCCCCAGCCTCTCTCACACACACAGCCTCCCCCCAGCCTCTCTCACACACACAGCCTCCCCACCCCCAGCCTCTCTCACACACACAGCCTCCCCCAGCCTCTCTCACACACAGCCTCCCCCCCCCAGCCTCTCACACACACACAGCCTCCCCCAGCCTCTCACACACACACAGCCTCCCCACCCCCAGCCTCTCTCTCACACACACAGCCTCCCCCAGCCTCTCTCTCACACACACAGCCTCCCCCAGCCTCACACACACAGCCTCCCCCAGCCTCACACACACACAGCCTCCCCACCCCCAGCCTCTCTCACACACACAGCCTCCCCCAGCCTCTCACACACACAGCCTCCCCACCCCCAGCCTCTCTCACACACACAGCCTCCCCACACACACAGCCTCCCCCAGCCTCTCTCACACACACAGCCTCCCCCAGCCTCTCTCACACACACACAGCCTCCCCCAGCCTCTCACACACACACACAGCCTCCCCCAGCCTCTCTCACACACACACACAGCCTCCCCACCCCCAGCCTCTCTCACACACACACACAGCCTCCCCAGCCTCTCACACACACAGCCTCCCCACCCCCAGCCTCTCTCACACACACAGCCTCCCCACCCCAGCCTCTCTCACACACACAGCCTCCCCCAGCCTCTCACACACACAGCCTCCCCACCCCCAGCCTCTCTCACACACACAGCCTCCCCCAGCCTCTCACACACACAGCCTCCCCACCCCCAGCCTCTCTCTCACACACACACAGCCTCCCCCAGCCTCTCTCTCACACACACAGCCTCCCCCAGCCTCTCTCTCACACACACACAGCCTCCCCCAGCCTCTCTCACACACACACAGCCTCCCCACCCCCAGCCTCTCTCACACACACAGCCTCCCCCAGCCTCTCTCACACACACAGCCTCCCCACCCCAGCCTCTCACACACACACAGCCTCCCCCAGCCTCTCTCACACACACACAGCCTCCCCACCCCAGCCTCTCACACACACACACACAGCCTCCCCCAGCCTCTCTCACACACAGCCTCCCCACCCCCAGCCTCTCTCACACACACACACAGCCTCCCCCAGCCTCTCTCACACACACACAGCCTCCCCACCCCCAGCCTCTCTCACACACATACAGCCTCCCCACCCCCAGCCTCTCTCACACACATACAGCCCATCCCAGTGTCACACACACACAGACCCCCCACCCTCACACACACAGCCTCCCCACCCCCAGCCTCTCACACATAGCCTCCCCACCCCCAGCCTCTCTCACACACATACAGCCTCCCCACCCCCAGCCTCTCTCACACACACAGCCTCCCCCAGCCTCTCTCACACACACACACACACACACACACACACATACAGCCTCCCCACCCCCAGCCTCTCACACACACAGCCTCCACAGCGTCAGCCTCTCTCACACACACACAGCCTCCCCACCCCCAGCCTCTCATACACACACACAGCCTCCCCCAGCCTCTCTCTCACACACACACCACACACACACACACAGCCTCCCCCACCCCAGCCTCTCACACATAGCCTCCCCACCCCCAGCCTCTCTCACACACAGCCTCCCCACACACACAGCCTCCCCCAGCCTCTCTCACACACACAGCCTCCCCACCCCCAGCCTCTCTCACACACACAGCCTCCCCACACACACAGCCTCCCCCAGCCTCTCTCACACACACAGCCTCCCCACCCCCAGCCTCTCACACATAGCCCCCCACCCCCAGCCTCTCTCACACACATACAGCCTCCCCACCCCCAGCCTCTCTCACACACATACAGCCCATCCCAGTGGCACACACACACAGACCCCCCACCCTCACACACACAGAGCCTACCAGCCTCGGGGGAGGGGGGGGGGGCTTTACTGGGGCCCCACATTACCTCAGTATAAGGAGGGCCCGCGCTATTTTAATACAGCTGCAGCAGCGTCGCTCTATCACTTCCTTCCTGTTCTCCAGCGTCTTGTGTGATCGCAGTCGGCCACTCCTCCCTCTGCCGGCAGGAGTCATTGAAGCCCCGCCCACAGGCAGAGAGGGGCGGGGCCGACTCTAATCACAGGAGACGCTGGAAGGAGGTGACAGAGGCTGCTGTAGCTGTAAGTAAATAGCGCCGGCCCCTTCACAGACGCAGAGCCGCGCGGGCCCCTCCTCACACAGAGAAAGAGGAGGGCCCAGCTGCTCCGGTCACAGCGCGCAGTGCGTGCATGTCATCAAGCGCAGCTGTGACCGGACACGCAGCGCGGGCCCCCCTCAGCGTCGCCGGGCCCCAGACATACACAGCGGCGCAGCGCCGCACTCATCATGGTACAGAAAACAGGCCATAGGTCTGTTCTCTGTACAATTACTATGAAACAAGGGGGCGGTACCTGCCGGTGGCGGCGGGCCCCCCTTGCTTCTCAGACTGCCCGTACCCCCCTAATGGCGGGCCTGGTTGTAGTGGCTGTAAGCTAGTTATGAAACAGGCAGACGGGACAAGGTTCTGTTTCAGGCCACCACAGTTTACCTGACTAATACCACAAAATGCAATATGCGCTCGAATGTTAAAAAAGAATAAATATTCTCATCAGCAGTAGAAAGTTTTAGGTGGATGTGTGAACTAATTTTAAGGTGAGCTTTGATTGTTTTTAGCCAGATATTAAAAAGTGTATGCAAGTGAGTGTACAGTTTAGCAAGTGTCTATCATGATTGTCAAGCTTTAATAGGACAAAATCCAGGTGCCATTATAAACATGAGAATGGGGTCTTCCCTGCTGATTACAAGATACATGAGTCCTTCCCTTTAATGTGACTTTGCAGGTTGGATCCACATATTGCTTAGAAGTGGTGACACCTTCTAAAGACATTTTTCCTTGGAATTGTTTACAACAGTTGCTGTATGAGCATTCAAGTCTTGCGCATGTAACCCTGGGGGAGAACAGATTTCATAATAGCTGACATCTAAATTCTCAGTGCTTTAAGTATGCAGATACCAGAAATACTTTAGTCATACAATTTCAAAGAAAGTGTAGTAAACAGTAAAAAGAAAAAGCTATACGATGTGTAGTAACTTCCTTCTGCCATATAGGGAAAATATAAGCATTAGATCCATTAAAGTGACCAAAGGACAGTGTCTTGAGGCCAGAGGGTCATAGGTTAGATCCAGTGTTGGACTGGCAAGTCTAGGTCCCACCAGTGGAGTAGAGTCTTGGTGCCCAAAATTGGAGTTGATTTTTGGGGCACACCGATGGCATTAATGTGGGGGGGGCCCACATTTGAGTTAATTATTGGGGCCCACCAGTGGTGTTAATGTTGAAGGCCCATAGTGGAGTTGATGTTGGGAGGCCCTCATTGGAGTTTTTTTATTGGGGCCCACCAGTGGTGTTGATGTTGTGGGTCCACATTGGAGTTTATTTTTGGGGGCCCACCAGTGGTGTTAATGTTGAAGGCCCATAGTGGAGTTGATGTTGGGAGGCCCACAGTGGAGTTTATTATTGGGGCCCACCAGTTGTGTTGATGTTGTGGGTCCACGTTGGAGTTGATTATTGGGGCCCACAGTGGAGTTGATTATTTCGGCCCACTTTACAGTTCATGACTGCACAAACTACACATGACTCTTGCTTTCTGCCTCTCTTTCTCTGCCTTTCACTTGGAAAAGCAGTCCCAGACTCACCATACCCTGAGGTCCACGATGCCCAGGGGCCCTCCGGCAGTTTACCTTTCTCCTCTGTGTTCAACTACTCCACTCTATGACTGCATTTTTGGAGTCCATACTACAGCTACTGTACATGATTTTAGCACTCTGTCTCTTGCATTCTACATCTCTTTCTCTGCCTTTCTACTTAAAAAGTATCCCAAGCCTGCCATGCCCAGGAGTCCAATATGCCAGCGGGGGTTTCTTTTGTTCTATGTGGGCTAGTAAGAGCCTGGTTAGATCATCACTATCCAATTCACTTGTGAATCAGTAGCGTTGGGGTCAGCACTGGTCTTCCACAACATATGCCATACATTTTGGCCTGATACTCCAGACAAGTGACACTTTAAACTGTCTCTACATCCTCAGTATTTTGGTCAAAATGCAAGCCACTGATGGTCCAGGCCAGAAGACATCTGTTGCCTGACATGCTCCTTTTGTCATGGTTCTAAGTATCAGGAGCATACATTTGAGATACAAAAAAGGGGAACTTTTGCTTTGCTGATGCACAATTACTGTAATTAAAGGGGTTGTCTCACTACATTGATTCATCTTACCTCAGTCCTGTTTTCTTGGTTTCATTTTGAATACAAGGGTGTGTTTACCGGCTTCTACTAGACTGCAGTAGAAGCCAAGTCTGTAGCTATAGCAACCAGTGCTGGCAGCCTATCAGGAGAGATAGAACAGGTCTGTAGCTATAGTGACCTGAGGAGCTGATGCAGCCCATACAAGAGTGGATATCAAGGAATAGGTAGGACATGTTAATGGACATAACACCACCGCCACTTTATTAGGTCACCTGTCCAACTGCTCGTTAACACTTAATTTCTAATCAGCCAATCACATGGGGGCAACTCAGTGCATTTAGTAAATGTAGACTGGTCAAGACAATCTCCTGCAGTTCAAACCGAGCATCAGTATGGGAAGAAAGGTGTTTTTGGTGCCTTTGAACGGGGCATGGTTGTTGGTGCCAGAAGGGCTGGTCTGAGTATTTCAGAAACTGCTGATCTCCTGGGATTTTCACGCACAACCATCTCTAGGGTTTACAGAGAATGGTCCGAAAAAGAAAAAACATCCAGTGAGCGGCAGTCCTGTGGGGGGAAAATGCCTTGTTGATGCCAGAGGTCAAAGGAGAATGGGCAGACTGGTTCGAGCTGATAGAAAGGCAACAGTGACTCAAATACCCACCCGTTACAACCAAGGTGGCAAAAGAGCATCTCTAAACGCACAGTACGGGAACTTTGAGGCAGATGGGCTACAGCAGCAGAAGAAACCCACCCGGGGGGGCCCCTCCTTTCCCGCTAAGAACAGGAAACTGAGGCACCAAATTTGCCAAGCAAAACGAAATTTGACAGTAGAAGAGTGGAAAAACGTTGCCTGGTCTGATGAGTCTCGATTTCTGCTGCGACATTCGGATGGTAGGGTCAGAATTTGGCGTCAACAACATGAAAGCATGGATCCATCCTGCCTTGTACAACGGTTCAGGCTGGTGGTGGTGGTGTCATGGTGTGGGTAATTTTTTCTTGGCACTCTTTGGGCCCCTTGGTACCAATTGAGCATCGTTGCAACACCGTGTGGAATCTATGCCACGAAGAATTGAAGCAGTTCTGAAGGCAAAAGGGGGTCCAACCCGTTACTAGCATGGTGTACCTAATAAATTGGCCGGTGAGTGTATATTGCAAAGGGACTTGTTTTTGCAAGATTTTTAACATAAAAAGCGACTCTTATAGTGAGAAAACCCCTTTAATGTGATACACAAAGGAAGCCACGATTACTGAGTGGGACAATGGGGGAACTGATACTTAGTGGGGGCAGTAAAAGAAGCACTATAGCAGCAATTGGGACAAGAAAAAGGGCAACTATTACTATGCCAGCAGTTAAGAGACACTTTTTATACTAGGAGTTGTCTAAAAGGGGCATTATTACTGTGAGTGGGCAATTACAGGAGTACTATGAAGCCCAACATGGGCAATATCACTGCGTGTGGAACAAAGGGTAATAAAAAAAAATCTACATAATATTAATATCATCTTAATATAAATGATATACCATTTCGGGTATATAATGATCTGATAACGTATACTGAACAATTTGTAATTTCTATCTTTTGGGCCCCAACTTTGAACTCCATTAAAATGAAACTAAATAAAATGTAAAGGCCTGGTGGCTTGTAGGTAATTTAAGTTGCATGGCAGCTTGGCTTATTCCTCCATTGCGTTCCTATATTGTTTTGCACATTGTCATCTGTGTTGCATGTTATGTCGATCAACGTAAGCCGCAGTGTCCCTGAAAAGCAATCTCTGTGAGCGCTAAACGAATCACAGACCTCTCCTCGTCCTTCCCGAGTGCAGACGTCCACCAAAATGCTCATTCCATAGAAGCATACATTTCATTGGGCAAACCTGCATGACTTTTTTCCTTTGTATCAGTCCAAACTTACATAAACAGTGGTATGGCACGTGTGTAACACAACCACATCATTGATTAATGCCTGATGTTTTAAAACGGCACAGTCAACTCTGATCATTGTACTTCACAATGGAATTTCCCAAGCATTTCAAGGGTCATGGTTCAATGTCTAAGTTGAAAAAGTTACACTGAACATATTTTGCCATTATATCTTAATTGGCAATCGCATGTGTACCACAGTTAAGGGAATAGGCCATGTTAACTGTCAGTTTTATGGTTAAATAGACTGAACAGAAAAATAAAATACTTTAAAAGAAGCTATATCCACTCCAAAACAGCAAAACCACCACCTTTCAACAAAAATACAGTGATAACAAAGCGTGTTTTTGAACAGTTCTGGGTCAAGACACTAAATCATGCTGCCCTACCTTCCACTCTCCCAGCAGGAAGTACCAGCATGACCTTGAAGAACAATGAAAAGATACATTAAAATAAGCTAACCAGCTGCATGTCACCAACTCCTTGTCTTTCTAAATGGTATAGGGGGTGTGGGCTACTAAAGAAACAGTTTTGGGAACATTTTTATGTCAAACAGTTTTGCTGTGTAATAGTATATGTACCCAATTTAGGGTAAATGTCATTTAATCCTCACCAGAGAAGTATATTAACCTTTTTTTTTTTTCTCTCTGGATTATGGAGATCGATTGACCCAATGAGAAGTCTGAATTTGGCTCTATTGAAAGAGTAAAAAGATAGTGTAGGGACCACCCGCCTTGAAGATCCCGTTTTGTAACCGGGGGTGGCTTAAACATTTGTTTGATCAAAACTGTGAAACTAAGACTCCTCAAAGTATTAGTTTTCATGTAATGGATAGATAGCAATAAATCATCTGTTAGAGGTTTCACCATGTGTAAAAGCCCTTTTAGCAAGTTTTGGTGTGCCACTGGAATGTAATGCGTTGTACAGGCAGTCCTCGTACTGTACACCGGTTCCGAGTTACATCTGTCCCCCCCTAGTTCAAACGGGAGACTTATGGGGGGCATGCTGGCACGTGGATTCCATTGTTTCCACAGTAGATAGTGGCTTGTGAAATGATAAGTTTCAAGCATGCCACAAGCACATCATGAGGGTGAAAAATGAGGTGGAAAATCTTGCTAAAACGAAGCAAGTGCAGAGACAGCAAAAAAATGAAAAACCCTTCCCCTGCACTATCCCGAAACTAAAAAAAAAAATAACCTTTGTGCTGGAGTTACATTTAATAAATATACCTTTTCTGACTTACATACAAATTCAACTTAAGAACAAACCTCCAGTCCCTATCCCGTTCATAACCCGGGGATTGCCTGTATATATATATATGTGCCGCAATCCTGCCAGTGGCACCCAGGTTCACATTGTGTTTTAACGAACGTTTTTTTTTTGTCAGAACTAGTACGTTGTATTGGACAGATATTGGCTTTTAATCCATCCACATCCCTGATATAACAAAAAAATAAAAAGAAGAAAATATCACAAAAGATCAAAAGGAATAAACAAAATGGGGAGGAAGGGAATGCCTCCTATTTTGTTTCTTGCACCCCGCACACGCTCCATCAGTCTGTTACTATCAAGTGCACATCTTGCAAGGTTTGGTGGGTTTTTTTTTTTATTTTTTTTCTCTCTGTATTATGGATCCGTTGTACCCAAAGCAGAAGTCCCCTGAATTTGGCTTCTATTGAGAGGGTAAAAGATAGTGTAGGACCACTCCGCCACTTTGATCACGATTCTCAGGAGCTGAGCCAGCACGTATGCCAGCAGCGTGCCTAAAACAACAGCTACATATAATTTATTTCGTTCATCCAACACTGTATAAACAAACTAGGACGAATTCTCTCATAGTCTTATTTCTCATGTAATCACTTACACGACCATCCAAAGCACTGCCCCTATTGTGTTCAGTAAACCCTGGAGTACATCTACTACCAGTTGATTGAGTCTCACAGTGCGACCACTTCTAGTAGCCAAATCTTTGATAATGTATATCTCAGAGGATCGTCAGGTTTGTTATAAAATTTCACTTGTAACAGCAAGACATCCACCCCGTGAAAACTTGGATGCATTCGGAAACATGTTATGTGACTCATTAGAAGATTGTAAGCAGCTCTGTTCACACACACAACCTCAGACACACTACACACAATACAACACACCTACACACACACACAACACACACACAAACACATCAACACACACACATACAACATGACACAAAACATCATCACACACACATACACACACACACTATCTTGCTGAGTCTTCGAAATCTCTGATGCGTCGCGAGTTATCTTATTATAGAAAAACAATAACCACACACACACAACAAACAACAAACAACAACAACACACACACCACAGAAACAACCACAACAGACGGTCAAAACATACAACAACAAACACACACACACACAAAAACACACACATTGCCTCCACACAAAAACATCACACACACATCACTGCACACTACAGACCCAAACACACACACACACTCAACACACACAAACAACACACACACAACGACACACAACACAAACACAACACAAAGACACAACACACATACACAAATCACACAACACAACACACAACACACACTCACATACACCCACACATGAGGATGCTGAGAGCGTGGTGAGTGAGCTCGAATCAATCACACATTATATCAACACATCTACACACTACACAAACAACACTTGGGAGGAGGGAAAGTGAGGGGGGGAAGAGTAGTGATGTTCACACTATCTATAGATACACAATCACCACACACAACAAACACAACAACACTAGAAACACACACATACACACTAACAGCGGGGTGTTATTGTCGATGAATAGAGGAAGCTAGGGATCTGTTTATAGGATAGTTGGAGTGGAAAATGATGTGACTCTAAAATTAATGACACACAGTTACATGTGTAGTGGGTGTTATCGTGACACGTGTGCGCGCACATAGAATGTTTAGAGGTGAACAGTTTATAGGTTGGGCGAGTCAGGAATTGGATCGGCGATCATTGAGAGTAAATGGTGTAAGTTCAGGTTTTAGTAGTTTTCATCTATTCTTGTAGACACAGATGTATGGATTCTTACATTTATTTGTAGAGGTACTTCAGTCAAAGGTAGCAAGGTTTTACTTCATTGTTAGAGAGTCAACTAGGGTGGTATTTTTGGATATATGGTTAGGTGCTAGTTTGAATGAGGGAGGTGTGTATGCAGTAGTGGAGTAAGTTCTAGTTGACTAGTGAGTCTAGGGATCTGTAAGGCAAGTAGTGTAGTACAGGGAAGGAAACAAAATAGTACAGTACGGAAATAAGATTATAGAAGGAGAGAATTACTTCTGTAAGACGAAGATCTTTGATAGGTCTGTGTTCAGTGAAAGGGGAGGTTGGTAGAAAGGATTTGGTTGAAGTGGGGTTATTTTTTGATGGTGTGGATAGAGTGTGTCAGTGTTTTGATGCACAGTTTACACTATTAATTATTTTATTCATGAGTTAGGAAAGTGTAGGGACATTATAGTATGTCTCGGCTGATGCATTCTAATTAAATTAATACTTGTGTTGATTTTTGACACACGATTTGGAACACATCTGATAGGAGGTGGGCGGTGTGGTGTATAGAGAAAGCACAGTGTATTTATTGTATAATAACCATGAGTTATGTCAGATTTTTTATGGTTGCTTATTATCTAGATATTGTGCGGGATGCATTGTTTCTTGGTAACATACACACTAGAGGCTTTTTGTGATGAGGGAGATTGTTGTAATGATAGGTTATACTGTCTTGGGGAGGGGGGGATATGAAGTACACTTTTTTTCGATTGGTGAAGACAATGAGATTGGGAGAGGTGCACATGGTACACAGAAGTTATGTCATTAAGAAATGTATTTAGGGTGGGAAACAGATGGTGTTACCACGAGAAGTGTGTATATGGTGAGGATAACCCTTACTTTTGAAGGATTTAGGAAAGGTTTATATGGAGGAGTGTGAGTGGGTTTAGGTTGGGGGGGAGATGGGTTTTTTTTTTTGTTTGTAGGTGGATGTTGGAGGTGTGGGAAGAAAAGTGGTGGGGTGTTGGTTGTGGTGGGGGTGGTTTTGGTGGGTGGTATGGATTGGGGTATTTGTTTGGAAGGAAAATTTTGTTTGTGTTTTATATGTGGGAATGAAGAGGGAATAGTAGATGTTTTAAAGTTGTGTGATATTGGGGATGAGGAGGGAAGAGTGATGGTTTTAAAGTGGTGTGATATGGGTTATGAGGAGAGAAAGAGTATGGTTTTAAGTTGTGACACTATGTGATGAAGTAACATCAGTGCGTATTCACAGCAGGGAAACATACTACAGTCTGACAATTCATATTTATACAAGTCTTCTTATTGTAGAAAGTGGATCACAACAGATTGAGGGAAGACAGAGCGTAGTGAGCAATCTGTGAGTAGATTGAGATGTGTATTGTTCTCTACATAGTTGACAAGATCGAGGACTAACATGAGAAGTACTGTGGACTCTTATGTACTACAAAGGAGTGTAACCTTAGCGTGGGTCTGATTATGTTACGACACACACGGTGATGACAAGAATAGTGATGTATATGAAAGATGTGTACTTGTAACATATCTAGCAGACAACACTATGGCACATGAAGAGTCAATATCACGCGTCACAACCTGTAGAATCATCTTAGTGTCTTATGTGAGATAATGTACAAATGAGAGGATTGACATTCAGATGAGGTCTGTATGTTGAAAGACAGTGTTAGATAGTGTATACGTCAGTAATCATAACGGTGATGCAACAGACAGTGGGAGATTTTACATCTGATTGTCTGCGTTGGAGTAGTGGGGTAGAGAGACATGAGGAACAGAAGAAAACATGACACATAGGGGTATTAAAGTGTAGTATTATGGACATATTATGGACAAAAACAGAGTAAGAAAGACGTCTGAATGTCACACACTCAGAAGATTGTATCAGATCTATGATGAACAACTACAAACAGAGTCATTTTGTTTGACACAAGTGACTGGATGTCGACGATATTTTGGATATGATATATCGTAGTATACTAGACAGAGACAGACGATCAGACACAGTGTTTCTATTATTTTGTTAATCTGATGTTGGAGAGACTCGAGACAGACACAGAGAGTGACATATAGTGATTTCAACTACGTTTGAACATAGAGTTATGCGTACACACATGGCAACGGTAGTCAAGCAACATAACACATATACAAACAAACAGCACACCACATTTCATGAGTCAAGTTATCTCACGATCAACAACCATATGGTTATCTTTACTCTAAGGTGAAGGGTTTTGGGAGAGTACAACATGGTCTACAAGAAGCAAGAACACTTACACATTGCACTTAGAAGTTGTTATTTGAGGTGGAGGACTGAGATGGCAGACACACAGGTTCTTGAGTATGTTGAGAACACTGTTAGTATTTCTAGAGTCCAATGAGTGTTACACACATGGCAAATTAGGACAGATGATGTGTTCAACGTGTGCGTTATTAGATAGAGTAGGTGCGCACGAACAGTTGACGGCACACAGGTGACATTAGTAAGACCGAACAGTTATGTATGTTTATCTTCTGTTTGTTGATTATGGTGACTGGGAGTGACAATGACGTGTGAGGGAGAAAGTCAGTGTTGGTAGTTAAAGAGTGACGTGTACATCATTCATAATTTCACTTGGAGCTGGCACTTCGAGTACACAGGAGAATGAGTGATGTTACGTTTTAGGCGAAGTGTGTCTTGATATAAATTGGATTCAGCTGAAGGTACAGAACGTGTCAAACAGTCTAGACACAGTTTAATGATGTGTACACAACTACGTCCTTGTTATCTCTATGGTGAGACTATAGGGAAGAAAACAGAAAGTAGATTGGTATGATTTAAAGTTGCTAGCTGTCTTTAGAGTGTCTTGAGGAGACACACATTCTAGAGTGGAAGGTCTCAGAGAACACAGCATTAACACATGATTTTAGTGGTGTTATTTGGAGCACTAGACACAGTAAACATTCATTGAGCTAGCTGCGTCGGAAGAGTCTCAGTGTTGACTCAAGGAACACAATGGGATAATATGACGATGATGAGATAAATGTGAGAGTCACAAGAACTTGATAGTCTTTTAACATTTAGTGTTAGTAGGAAATTTGAGTACACAAGAACCAGAGGTATCATCAGCATTTGTTGTGGGAGACACGTCAGGGAGTAGATTCTATGTAAGATATACAGCGATCTAACATGAGCAAGAAGGCACTAGGATATGTGGATTGGTTACAATCACATCAACTTGACACATTATTAGTATTTATTACAAATGGAGTGAAGGAAGTGGGCACAGAGTAGACATACATGTTATACACAGGTGTGTGATTGTAGAAACATGTTCTCATAGACATCGTAGACAACAGTGACAAAAATAGTCAAGAGTGATTGTTAACAAAGTACTGAGTACACTATTGTGGTATGAGGGCAAAGGCTTAAGTCTTTGGGATCTGGGAGAAGTGGCATAGACATGTTATACAACATTGTTGGAGGGTTATGAGTGGTATGGACACAATCTGCTGCTGATACATTGATAGAGTCAAGTGACCACTGTAGATTAAAACAGTGTACAGGATCGTGGGGTAGGATGGACAGAAGAGATGATGGAGTGAATTCACTAAGGACACTGTGGATTCGGACACAATTGAGTCAGACTCATGATGAGCAAGAGACAGTACAAACATATGCATTATGGTTGCACTCTATAGTATTATGATCACTCTATGATGGGGGAGATAGTCTAAGAGTGTCATCAGTCATGTGAGTGGTTGATCACAAGTGATGTGGAGCGATACATGCGAACAATCACATGTAGGAGGACGGCGTGTAGTCAGCACATCACACAAGAGAGATGTTACTTATAAGAGATGTGTAGTCTGATAATCAAGGGATGCAAGGGAGAATCTAAGATGACACAAGGAGACAACTCAGACTGATGTATGCTTACAAAAGTATCATTGTAGATATCGTCAAAACACTGAGACCAGATACAGACACGACAGCGTCTGGTTTTGTGTTAGCGAGTTTGTAGAGATATCTAATAGAGAGGAGGTTGGAGATAAGGACAGAGTAGGATGGTCAGTCTTAAACATACACTATGTGTGTACACTTGGGATGTCACGACTCAATGTAGGACACGAATGACTGATTTGAACTTTGTTTATTAAACTAGGGTAAGATAATGTAGAGGAGGAGAGAAAGTGATGGTGTGGAGTTACAACAACACAGGTCTGTTGGGTGAACATGCGAGTCTCAGCGTTACTGGACAACTGACGTGAAGAATGGGACAAACATATATGATAGACTATTATAAAGTGTTGACAGTATATGATGATCAACAGGAACGAGGAAAGTATGACTTACAGTCATGTGTGATAAGACACATGACTAGTAGTACATAATTCTGCAACTTTAAGATGAATATATGTATGAGGTCAAGGTACTATAGTGATGAACACAGGGTGTATGATATAGTTCTAAACACAGTTGTGTATACAGAGACTATCTATGTATCTATCGACTCGAATAGGAGGCTGACACACACTTGACACAACGAAGATTATGAAAAGACTGTGTTCAACCAGACATGTATGGTGAGAGACACAACACATCTGTTGGATGAATTAAAGAGAAGAGTATGGTGTTCTCTATTTGAATGTGAACTGTGATGTTTGTATACTATAACATGTCAGAGTCGAGCACAATCAAGATGGAGCACTTAAATTGTCCAACAAATTTTTAGACTTATCTGGTATGACGATACATAGCACGAGTGAGTGAGGATCTGTTGGACAAGTGAGATCTGTCGTAATAGAGGATCAAAATAGAGGCATCGATTCGTAGAATGATGACAGTTTACTGTTCAAAGTTTTGGACAACATTATTGTGAGGTCATGAAGGACCAGTGAAGACACATGAATAGTAGCTCAAAAGATGTAATCATCTACGTTATGGATTGTTACAACTTTAAGTGACAAGATCAAGGGGGGGGGGGGGGACAAGAGGGATAGGAGGGTGGAGTGCAGATGAGCTAGTGAGTGCAAGGCGGAAGTGATACAAAAATCCTAAGAACTCGAAGACAACAGGGGTGTTGGGGAGCGGATGTAGACACAGGGTGAAGAGACTTAACATATTTTTTTAGGAGAGGAGGGGGGGAAGGGCTTTGCAGATCAAAGTTGAGAATTAATGAAGTAGGGTGTCTAAATGGGGGAGAGGGGAAGGGATAAGGTAGAGGTGGAGGGCACTGAAGGTAGGAGGGGAAACGGGAAATGTGTGAGAGGATGGAGGAGTCAGAACACAGGGGAGGGGGCCGAGTGACAGAGAAAGGGCTAGTGATGGACAAATCAAACAGGAGTTGTTAATACATGGGTGTATTTGGGCAAACTGTGTATGGGGGGGGTGATTATGGGAGAGCATTGGCAGAGGGGTGCAAAGCAGTCAAATGACTACAGGATGTACACGCAGGGAACAGGGTGTGAGGTACTATGGGGGAAGACAGAAAATTGGGCGGGGACGGACAGACAACAAGTAGAATATGAGGGTAGTGAGGAGGTGTGGTGTCTGGTCATATATAGAAATGAAATAGCGACAGCGCACGGTTCAAGCACATAAAGGATGATCGGGACAATGGTGGTGGATATAGAGAGAGTGGGTATAGGGGGCGGTGCGTGGGTGTCATCTACGACATAACTGACGGGGGAATTTTAAGGGGGGTGACGTGGGGTTTACTTGGGGGTGGGAGTGGTTTCTACAGTTGTTGGTATTGTGGGGGTAGGACTACAGGTGTGGTAGGGGGGTGTGGATTTAAGGCGGAGGAGAGAGACTATTGAGTGGGTGTCTAGCACACGTTGGAAGGGACACGTACGGGGGGGGTGTTATTTCAGGAGAATAAGGACTGAATGGGGTATGCACATGATTGTGACTCACAGGCACAATAGTTCTGGGTAGAGAAGTCCATGGAAGGAGAGAGTGGGGGGAATTACGGATATACAGGGTTGAGTGTGAATGTATGTGTACACATGCAGAGTAATTAAGGGCTGTCACACTTGGGGGGGGAGTACTTATACACAGAGCATCTATAAGTAGGAGGGTGGGCATATTCTATAGGGACATGGATCTGGAGGGTGGAATAGTTACAACGAATGTGCGAGGAGCTTTGGACATTGAGGGATAGTAATTGTATTTCATTGTACACAGTAATTGTAATTAACAAGGTACACAGTAACTATTTGTATAAGGGGGCATAAGTACTCGGGGAACAATAGGTATTGGAGGTGATACAGTTAAGGGATGCAATATGTGGATTTGCCTGGGCTGGACTTAGGGGTGCAAGTTGAGTAGATTGCGAGTGGTAGAGGATAGTAAGGTGAGTTAGTTGAGGTGGGTGTATATCAGAGGATAGTTATTGGGGGATATTTATAATCTACACCACATTACTATTATGATCTACTAGTAATGCGGTATTAATAGTGGTGGTGCAAGTAACTAGAAGGAAGATTATGGTTTTAGTAAGGTGGAGTCTTATACACCAACGGAAACTAGTCAATAAGAAAATTGTGTGGTATATAGTAAGGGTGAGTAGATATGATATGTAATTAGATATTAATGTGGGAGTATGCTTTTGGTGAGATAGAAATCAATTGGATGTGGAATGGGTGCACTAGTCAAGGAGGACCAACTATCTATTCTGCGGTGGGGGCGACTTGTTTGTTTGATTTGTATTTTGTCAAAGAAGTAGTTTTCACTTTGGGATTGATTCTTGCACATGGTCAGTATAGTAGGGGGCTATACTGAGTGAGACAATTGAATTTGGTATAGTATGATAACTCATGGGTTTATTTGTAAGAATATTATAACAGTTAAGTTATAGTTTACTAGATGGTAGTAACGTGGAGTACATACACGGGTGACTTATTAAGGAGTATTGGGGGGGAGTAAGGGGATTATTGGGGGATAGTAAGGAGTTATGGGGATGGGGGATAGTAAGGGAGTTAGTGGGGGGGATATTAAGGGAGTTATTGGGGGATAGTAAGGATTTATTGGGGATAGTAAAGGAGTATGTGATAGTAAGATTTATGGGGATGAGTAAAGATTATGTGGGGGATTAGTAAGGTTTTATTGGGGGATGAGTAAGAATTTATGTGGATAGTAGGATTTAATTGGGGGTGAGTAAGGATTTATTGGGGATAGTAAGGGATTTATTGGATAGTAAGAGTTATTGGGGGGGGATGAGTAAGGAGTTATTTGGATGAGTAAGGGAAGTATTTGTGGGGAGAGTAGGAGTATTTGTGTGGATGAGTGTGAGTTATTGGATGAGTAAGGAAGGGTTGATTGTAAGGGGGTGGTGAGTAGTAGATTTTGGATGAGTATGGAGGGAGGAATTTAAGGTGGATGGTGGTGTGGTGGGGAGGGGGGTTGGGGAGGGATGTAAGGAAATGTGGGAGTGGAATGTTTGGGGGGAGTAGAATAGGGGGGATGTGGGGATTTGGGGATTAGTGGAAGTTTGTATATGTAATGAGGATAGAATAGTTATTGTGTTAAAGTGTGTGATATATAGATAGAGAGAAGAGTGATGGTTAAAGTGTGTGATATATGAGATGAGGAGAGAAAGAGTTATTTTTAAAGTGTGTGATTATGATATGAGGAGTGAATGAGTGATGTGTAAAGTGTGGATATGTGATATAGTGAGATAAGAGTGATTGTTCAAGTTTGATATTGAGATGAGGAGAAAAAGATTTAAGTTTTAAAGTGTTTGATATATGAGATGAGAGTTAAATATGATGTGTGAAAGTGTGTGATATATAGATAAGAGAAAGAGTGATGTGTAAAGTGAGTGATTATTGAATGATTAGAAAAAGATTTATGTTTAAGGTGTGATTATGTAGTATAGGAGAGGACGAAGAGTGATGTGTTAAAGTAGTGATATGTGAGATGAGTAGAAAAGATTGATGTTTTTAAAGTGTTTTTTGATATATGAGATAGGAGAGGAGAGTGAATGATTTAAAGTGTGGTGATATGTGAGATGAGAAGAAGAAGAGTTGATTATTTAATGTGGTGATTATGTGAGATGATTAGAGAAATAGTTTATGTTGTTTTAAAGTGTTTATATTGAGATGAAGGAGATAAAATATTGATGTGTAAAAGTTGTGCTATATGAGATGAGGAGAGAAGAGTATTTGTTAAAGTTTTTTATATGTGATATGAGAAATAAGAAAGATTATTTTAAATTTTTTTGAAATTGATATAGGATATAATAGTGATTTATAAATTTTTTGATATGTGGAGATGAGGAAGAGAAGATTATGTTTAAATTTGTTAATGTGAGATGAGAGGAGAAGATTGATGTGAATGAGAATGTGTGGATATATTATTGATAAGTATGGGGGATAGTGTAATATGCCAATGCAGAGTGTCTGCCCTTACACTGTAACCTTTATTAGGAAAATACCTTAAAATGGCCAACTGGCTAGATAAGAGAGTGAATAACCATCTGCTTTAATCACTACTGTTCAGTAGACTTTATAAACGTCCTCCTCCTGTTTGGCTCATAGGCTTGATCTGAACAGACTTTGCAAATTAATTTACAAAATAATTAGATGAGTTGTTAGAATATTATGTACAAACAAAAATAATCCAAGAATTCTGGTCACCATTTTGTTCAGGAACATAAGTCATATATTCGCAAGTCTTCTGTCAAAAAGACTTTAAATCAATGTTTTTACTTTTTTTTTAAAAAAAAATTCTTCTTCTGTTTGTACTTTTAATCCTCGTGGGGCACTTGAGCACATTTCAGAACAGTGTTTAGTAATGGCTGTCATATTACACTATATTTGACAGGGCGTAATAGGAATAGTAGCTGACAAGTTTAGACGCCTTTTTTAGGCCCCTGACTGCCATGACAATTAGTCATCACTATGAAATCTCTTTGATGGGGGCCAGAGGCGTAACTTGAAGCTCCTGGGCTCCAATGCAAAAAGTTAAATTGGGCCCCCCAGCATTATGTGCTAATTATAATACTGGTGTCTTCCTATGTGGCAGAAGGGCTATTGGGCCCCCTCAGGCTTCAGGGCCCGTTATCTGACTGCTACCTCTCGACCCCCTAATAGCATGCCCCTAAAGGGGCTAAAATCAAGGGCAGCAGTATGCCGCCACTTAACCCTTTCTACCAAAAGTGAGGCACATCCAGTAAATTTTTATCCCCCCAACGAACTTCACTAATTGACACAGACAACTGAAACTTGTTATATGGGCGCGGGTCAGCCAGAGCTTTATTGACTCTTTAATGAACTACACCGTAGCTTTGTTAATTTTACCGGTGCCGACAACACCGGAGGCATCTACCTCCATAAGAACAAATACCTGCCAGCTGTGACTACAATAAAATATCAAGACATAACAAAGCAAAGGGAGGGAGAGTGGTAAGTTCTCATCATCCAGCAGCACTTGGTGAATTAAACAAGTACATATAGAGGGATGCAAGGGTCACATTGCCAACCATCAACACCCCTGACATTTCTTAACTCTTTATGCACTACGCAGGCATGAGGGGAATCTTTTTATTGAAGGTAGGCAGTTGCCCGAGGGGCCCATAAGCACAGGGGACCCTTTGAGGCAGCCGCCTACCCTGCCCAATGGCATGACCCCTGCGGCTGGTCCAGGCGGCATGCTGGTGTGCAGGCCCACACCCCCCTTGGGTTTTTTTTGTGGCCAGGGGGCAATGCATACCCCCTTGCCCTTTTTATTTCCTAGACCAAAAAAACCCAGACGGAGAAGAAAAAGAACGATTAAGGGGCAACGAGCAGATAAACATCTCCTGTGAGTCCCGATGTCCCGGGTTATTGTCCTCCTATTAGATCAGTGCGAGCATTGTCAGTGAGGTGACCCGAGCTGGTGTCTGACCTCTTGTGGTTCTATATGGCGGTGTTGTAGGTTTACCTGGGGGTCTGACCCCGTTTGGCTCATAGGCAGTTAGGGTTATACCTGAGCTGGTGCTGACCCCTGTTGGGCTCTATAGGGGTGTTGTAGGATACCCGAGCTGGTTCTGACCCTGTGTCTCTCTATATGGCATGTTTAGGTTAACCTGACTGGTGTTGACCCCTTTGTGGTCTCTATATGGCGTGTTGTAGTTATACCTGAGCTGGTTTCTGCCCTGTGTGGTCTCTATATGGCGTGTTGTAGGTTATACCTAGTGGTGTCTGACCCCTTTTGGTCTCTATATGGCGGTTTGTAGGTTATCCTGACTGGTGTCTGTCTCTATGTGGTCCTAAAGGGCGGTGTTTAGGTTAAACCTGAGCTGGTTCTGATCTCTATGGGGCCCCTAAAGCTGTTTGGTTTCCCTGACTGGTGTCTGACCACTATGGGGTCCTATTGGGGGTTGTTGTAGGTTATACCTGACTGGTGTCTCCCATATGTGGTCTCTTATGGGGGGTTTTTGTAGTTTATACCTGAGTGGTGTCGATCCTATGTGGTCTCTATATGGCGGTTTGTGGTTATACCTATGGGTCTGAACAATGGGTCTCTATATGGCAGTGAGGTTATACCTGAGCTGGTGTCTGACCCATGGGGCTCTATATGGGGGTGTTGTGGTTTAAACCAGGGGGTGTCTGACAACTATGGGTCTCTATAGGCGGTGTTGTAGGTTATACCTGAGCGGTGTCTGAACACTAGTGGTCTCTTAGGGGTGTAGGTTTACCTACTGGTGTTTTTCCTCTATGGGGGTCTTTTATATGGGGTTTTGTGGGTTATACCTAGCTGGGTCTACCCCGTGTGATCTCAATGGGGGTGTTGTAGGTTAAACCCGAGCTGGGTCTGATACAAAGTAAAAAACTTTGAGTTCTGGGCCCAAAATTTTTTGATCAAAAGTTTTTTTAAGAATCCCCAAAAATTTCAACTGACTCAGACGGGCAGCCCTATACTACTTTTTACCTCTAAATTTAAGCCAATTCCAGCCTCTCACTGGTCAACCGACCTCCTTTTTAAACAGAAGAAAAAAAATAAAACATACCAAACCGAAAGCTTCACTTCTATCAGCCTGTGAGAGGGGCGGGTACAGAAAACCAAATTTGGGGGCCCCCTTCCCCCTTTTAGGTTTAAAAATAAATAAAACCAAATATAACATAGGTTCTGCACAAAAAACATTTCTGAAAAAAAAATTGCAAACCTGGGTCCACTGGCAGGGCTGGGCACCATATATATTATACCAGTACACACGCACACCCTGCCAGGGGCACACTACGAAAAAGGGGCAATCAAAAACGTGGAACATTGTAAGTTTTTAAATATTTAATAAATATTATTATAATTTGTGCCGCAGCCCCGCCAGGGGACCCAGGGTTTTCATATTTTTTTCAGAAATGTTTTTTGTGCAGAACCTACGTTTATTTGGGGTTTTATTTTTTTAACCTATATGGGAGGAAGGGGGGCCTCCACTTTGGGTTTTTTGCACCCCCCACTCTCACAGGGTGTCTAAAATGCGTTGCAGGTTTTGGGTTTTTTTTTTTTTTTCTCTCTGTTAAAAGGGGGGTCGTTGATCCAGTGAAGGCCCTGGAATTGGCTCTATTTAAAGGGAAAAGATAGTTAGGACTGCCCATCTGAGATCACTTTGAAAGTCATGGGGACTTAAAAATCTTTTGATCAAAATTTGAAACCCGGGAAACTCAAAGTTTTTTTATGTTATAGATAGCAAAAAAGCTTCTTTAGGGGTTTCCACGTAATGATTGACACTTGTTCTCTATAAAAGGGGGTGTTGTAGTTAACCTGAGCTGGTGTTGATCTCTTTGGTCTCTATATGGCGGTGTTGTAGGTTAACCTGATGGTGTTGACCACTATGTGGTCTCTATATGGGGTTTTAGGTTAACCTAGCTGGTGCTGACCCCTATTTTGGGCCCTTATGGGGGGGTTGAAGGGTTTTCCTGAGCTGGGGTCGACCTCTATTGTCTCTAATAGGGGGGTTGAGGTTTATACCCAGCTGGTGTCTGACCTCATGTGGTCTTTATAGGGGTGTTGTAGGTTATCCAACTGGGTGTCGACCTCTATGTGGTCCCTATATAGGGGGGTTGAGGTTATACCGGCTGGTTCTTCATATGTGGTCTCTATTGGGGGTTTTGGTTATACCTGATGGGCTGACCACTATTGGGGCGCTATTGGGGGTTTTAGGTTATACCTGGTGGTGTCTGACCTCTATGGGGTCCCCTATAGGTGGGTTTTTAGGTTTTACCTGAGCTTTGGTTGACCCTATGGGTCTTTTATGGGATATTGTAGGTTAACCTGGCTGTGTCTGTCCCCCATGTGGGCCTATTTGGGTTGTGGTTAACCTGACTGGGGGTTTACCCCTATGTGGTCTCTAATGGAGGTGTTGTAGTTATACCTGAGCTGGGGGACCCTATGGGTCTTCATATTGAGGTGTTGTAGTTTTACCAACGGGTCTGACCCTATGTGTCTTATATGGGGGGTTGTTAGGTTTACCTAGGGTGTCTGTCCACTTTGGTCTCATATGGTGGGGTAAAGGTTATTACCTCTGGTGTTTTATCACTATGTGGTCTCATTTGGCGGTGTAGGTTATACCTATGGTGTTGACCACTATGTGGTCGTATATGGAGTGTTGTTGGGGTTTTACCGAGCTGGGTTCTGACCTCTATGGGGCTCTATATGGTGGGGTGTAGGGTTTTACCTGAGCTGGTTCTATCACTATGTGGTCCTATTGGTGGGGTTGAGGTTATACCTGAGCTGGTGTTGATCACATGGGTCTCTATATGGTGGGTAGGGTTTTACCCGAGCTGGGGTCTGATCACATGTGGTCTCTATAGGGGGTGTTGTAGGTTAAACTGAATGGTGTCTGCCTTTTATGGGTCCTATTGGTGGGTTGAGGTTTACCCTTGGTGATGTCTGACCTATGTGGTCTTATATGGTGGTTTTTGAGGGTTTTCCTGGGGTGTCTGAAACCCCTATGGGTCTCTATAGGCATATTTTAGGGTTTTACCTGAGCTGGTGCTGTCCCCATTGGGGGCCTTTTGGGGGTGTTGTGGTTAAACCTGACTGGTGTCCCGACCATATGTGGGCATAAAAGGGGGTTTGGGTTATACCTATGGGGTCTGATCACATGTGGTTTATATGGGGGGTGTGGTTTTCCTGGCTGGGTTGACCTATGTGGTCTCTTTTGGGGTGTTGTGGTTATCCCGCTTGGGGTTTTGACCTCTAGGGGGGCTCTTTTGGTGGTGTTGTAGGTTTTCCGACTGATTTCGACCTCTATGTTTTTTCTCTAATATGGTGGTGTTGAGGTTTTTTACCTACTGGTGTCTGACCACTAGGGTCCCCTAAGGTTGTTGAGGTTATACCGAGTGGGGGTCTACCCCATTTGGGGCTCTATATGGCAGTAATTTTAGGGTTTTCCCCGAGCTGGTGTCTGTCCCTTTTGGGGCTCTAATGGTGTGTTGTAGGTTTTAAACCATGGGGTCTGACCACTATGTGGGCACTATATGGGGTGTTGTAGGTTATACCGAGTGGGCTGATCACTAGTGGGCCTTTTTGGGGGTTTAGGTTAACCGGCTGGTGCTGACCTCAAAGTGGTGTCTTTGGTGGTGTTTTAGTTATACCCCGACTGAGTCTGACCTCTATGGGGTCTCTATATGGTGGTTTGTAGGTTATACCTGAGTGGTGTCTGACCACATGTGGCTCTTATGGTGGTGTTGTAGGGTTTTACCGGGCTGGTTCTGCCACTTGTGGTCTCATTTTGGATATTGTAGGTTATCCCCAGCGGTGGGGTCCCTTGTGGTCCTATATTGGTGTTGTAGGTTATACCTGAGCTGGTGTCTGAACCCCTAAGTGGTTTCCATATGGGGTGTTTTGGTTCCCAACCCGGCTGATCACTATGTGGTCTCTATATGGTGGTGTAGGTTTATACCGAGCTGGGTTTTTGACACTAGTTGGGCTCTATAGGCGGTTTGAGGGTTTTACCTGACTGGGGTCTACCCTAAGGGGTCTCATATGGTGGTGTTTGGTTTTAACGAGCTGGGTTTTGGCCTCTAAGTGGTCCTATAGGTGGTGCTGTAGGTTATACCCATTTTGGTGTTGACCATATGTGGTCTTCAAAAGGGTGTTGTAGGTTTTTACCTGAGGGGATGTCTGACCTCTTGTGGTCTCTAATTTGGTGCTGTAGGTTTTTACCTTCTGGTTCCCCGACCCTTGTGGTCTTCATTTGAGGCTTGTGGTTATACCTGATGGTTCCCACCACAATGTGGTCTTATATTGGGTGTTGTAGGGTTTTACCCGAGCTGGTGCTGACTTCAATGTGGGTCCTAATGGCGCTTTTGTGGTTTTGTTTTTTTATCGAAATGTATATATTTTTCCTGTGATGGTTGTTTTTTTGAAGGGCCCCGTCACAGCTCTGCCCCAGGCTTATAATACTGTTAAGATGGTCCGAAGGCAGCCCTCCACTTATACAGTGTGGCCACTTTAGGATGGGAATGGTATGCAGCACCATTTCTCAATCCCTTAGATGCTAAGGTCACATTTACTGCAGCATCTAAGAGATTAAAAGACTTGCATTATCTTAGACCGATTACCTGCCATGTATGAAGCAGACTCAGCGAGTGTGCCTATCTCATCCTTTATTCCCAACATGATGGCATAAATGTAGGTCAAATATATATCTATATCTATAGGTGTTGTCCATTATTTAACAAAAAAGGCTCTGCTGTTTGGTAGAGGTTGAAAATAGAAAAAAAAAATTTAAAAGGGTTTTGCCATGAAGTGACTTCCTTACCTGTTATCTGTAAACAAACAACATGTAACACCAAATACCTTTGGGTAGAGTAGAACAATTTTAAAAAATAACTTTTTTTTAAAAGCATAGCCCAAAAAAAGGGGAAAGCAGACATGGCAACCCCATATATCCCAAGAACTCCTACCTGCTAAAAAACCCAGGAGGAGGATAAAAGGAGTAACCCCCCTGAAAAAGGGGACCCCGTAGGCCCATTTACTGAGTCCTACAAATCCCTAAACAATACCCAAAACTGAAATATAAAGTAATGTAAAGAAAAAATACCACAAAGACATGCAAAAAACACTCCACTACCAAAAAATAACATTCGAACCAACTGCACACAGAAAGATATGTCCTAAAGACTATCCCAACAATCTATATCATGTATCCGACGCATTTCCCCCGCAGGTGAAGCCGGTTCAACAGGGGACAGTGCATAAGATAAAGCTGATATTGCCAAATAAAACAGAATCTGCTCACGTCCCTTCTATTGATCGATGTACAGCTGGTCCAGGTGAAACACAAAGGATCTTATGCACTGTCCCCTGATGAACCCGCTTCACCTGCGGGGGAAACGCATCGGGATAGATGGGATAGATTGTTGGGATAGTCTTTAGGACATATCTTTCTGTGTGCATTTGGTTCTATTTTTATTTTTTGGTAGTGGAGTATTTTTTGCACGTCTTTGTGGTACTTTTTCTTTATATTACTTTATATTGGTCTATGTGCTTGGTATTGCTTTAGGGATTTGTAGGGACTCAGTAAAATAGGCCTACGGGGTCGCCCTTTTTCAGGGCGGTTACTCCGTTTATCCTCCTCCTAGTGTTAGCAGGTAGGAGTTTTTTAGGGATATATAGGGATTGCCATGTCTGCATTCCCTTTTTTTTGGCTATGCATTTAAATAAAAGTTATATTTTATATGTTCTATCTCTACCCGAAGGTATTTGGTGTTACATGTTGTTTGTTTAGAGAAAATTGTGAATACCGGGTTTCTGTATCTTGGGGTTTTTCTTCCCCCCTAATATAATTGTAAGAAAATTGTGGTTTTGGGCTTACCTGTTATCTGCTCAGGACAGAAGATAAACAAATCATGCGGTGTCATAAACGGCTGCAGGTGGGAAAGAGAGCGGGCCCGAGCAGAGCGAGTAAGCAAGGGAGCGTCTGCAATGCTTACTAAGATAATTACATTACAACTAGTGGATTCTCTATACAGCAGAAAGCCTCATAGACTGGATATTTCTCCCCAGCCCCTTGCAAGCTCCTTCATGTTCCCTGTCATCAGATAAGAAGTGCAAACACACAAGCGAGGCCAGATCAGCTCCTGGTCGTGTCTAATGTAAACTTTTAAGTAACTAAGGGCATGTAAAGAAAGCTGTAGCTCTCACAGGCTTGACTTTTTATAATCACATATATTTAGAAAAATTATTAAATACCTATTTTGGAGGATCCCACGTCAACATTACATCGTGGCAAAACCCCTTTAATTCAACCTTGAAGGACACTCCACTCCACACACATCAGTCACCTGTTTTAGGTTACTATGGGCAAAAGAGTGAGTTTTAGACCTAAACAGTTTCATACATGTGGCCCATAATACTGCAGCAAATCCGTGGCCTCAGTGGTTCTGAGCTATTCTTATAGAAGAGGACCACCATGTCCAATGGATGTGATGTCATCAGTGGGGTCATAATAATTCACCATTTTTGACAGAAGGCAAACAGAGCCCAATTTTTTCATGTATAGAAAAGTAACTAATACATAACTTTTAATTCATAGTAACTTAAAGTATCAAATGGTGAAAACCCAGCTAAGTGCATATCCAAGTATATCGATTGTAATATTGTGTCACCAAGAGCAGCAATGTTGCAACACTATCAAGAAGAAGAGTAAAGCTCTAATTGATATATGGCATAGCTACAGACTAACTGTATATATAAACACTGAAGGATCGCCATTTAACTCTAGAAGCCAGATTGCCCCTCTTCTCCCTGACATATACACAGCGTCTTCAGGGTTATGGGGCAAAAAGTCAACTACCCATATTTGTGCTCAGACGACCTTTCACCAGTTCAACTCTCAAACTCCTGCTGCTTCTAAATGAAAAAAATGGGTGGATTTGGAGTAATATCCTGTAAATTAACATCACATTCTAAAAGATGCCAAAGATACTAATTGCCCCTTTTAATTCGATCTGCCATATTAGTATGCTGTAATGGAAATATCGCTCTATGGTGCTTGTTTGTTTCATGTTTACCAAAAACCAAATCATGTTGATTTTGATTGATCGCCCTGGAAAATGATCCAGATAATGTTAACGCATCATATCCCCTTATTAGTGTTCTATCCATCAATTCCAATGATTCTAATTTATTTGCCTTAGCCGCAAAAGCTGGCCATACAGTACTGTAGTGCTCTTTTCACATGTAGTGCATGGAAACTATATTATGAAGCAACGCATTGGTCTATAGCCCCTTGTAATAACTTTGTCTTCCTTTAGACTAATCTGAACATCGAAAAATTCAATCTGGTGTCCCCGAAAAATTAGCAGTAAATTCCATGTTGATATCATTTACATTGTATAGTCTGAGCAAAGTTGTGAATGCCCAGGTGAGGATCGTTTTGTGGGCATAGTGGGAGGTAAAAAACTTGGTCACACTATCTCCCAGTAGGCTTTGAGACAGCATCACAGGATGCAAAACGGCGGTGGGCCAACACATCGATGATATGAATGTGCTTTTTGATGACATTTGGAATTCTAAACAAAGACTTTAATTATATAGTGATTGCCGCAGATGATTTGCCTCTTCTAATATATTTGGATTTTGAACTGTTTCTAGTTCTGCTGAGTATTTGAAGTTACATACAGGAACCCCTATGGAGAAATGCCAAAAATTTGTCTTTATTTAAAAAAAAAAAAAAGTGGAATTTGATCTTACAAAAATGCACACGCAAAACGGGTCAGATGTGGTGGAGGCCTTTGTCTGTTAGGGACATCTGTAGGGGGGTAAAGTCTCACCTTAGGAAGAGCACCATTTAAGTGTATGCAGACTTATTTATACCCAGGACTGTATCCAGAACAAGGGGGCATCCTCTACGTCTAGAGGAAAGAAGGTTTCTACATAAACATAGAAAGGGATTCTTTACTGTAAGAGCAGTGAGACTGTGGAACTCTGCCAGAAGAACTTGTCATGGTGAATTCAATAACAGAGTTCAAAAAGGGTCTGGATACATTTCTAGATGTAATAATATAACAAGTTATAGTGACCAGGATTCTGGAGAAGGGTCTGGATACATTTCTAGATGTAATAATATAACAAGTTATAGTGACCGGGATTCTGGAGAAGGGTCTGGATACATTTCTAGATGTAATATAACAAGTTATAGTGACGGGGATTCTGGAGAAGGATCTGGATCATTTTATTATTTAACAAGTTTGTGACAGATTTTGAAGGTCTGGATGTTTTGATGTAATAATATAATTTAGTGACGTTCTAAAGAGTTGGATACATTTCTAGATGTAATAATATAACAAGTTATAGTGACCGGGATTCTGGAGAAGAGTCTGGAGACATTTCTAGATGTAATGTTATAACAGGTTATAGTGACTGAGATTCTGGAGAAGGGTCTGGATACATTTCTATATGTAATAAAATAAAAAGTTATAGTGAGCAGGATTCTGGAGAAGGCTCTGGATACATTTCTAGATGTAATAACATAACAAGTTATAGTGACCAGGGATTCTGGAGAAGGGTCTGGATAAATTTCTAGATGTAATAATATAACAAGTTATAGTGACCAGGATTCTGGAGAAGGGTCTGGATACATTTCTAGATATAATAATATAACAAGTTATAGTGACCGGGATTCTGGAGAAGGGTCTGGATACATTTCTAGATGTAATAATATAACAAGTTATAGTGACCAGGATTCTGGAGAAGGGTCTGGATACATTTCTAGATGTTATATAACAGTTATAGTACAGGATGGGAAGGTCTGATATATTTCTAGAGTATAATTACAGTATGCAGGATTGGAGAAGGGTCGTTGATCCCGGGATTTATTCTGATTGCCAGATTGGAGTCGGGAAGGAATTTTTTACCCTAAAATGAGGACAAATGGCTTCCACCTCATGGGGGTTTTTGCCTTCCTCTGGATCAAAACTTTAGCAAAATAGGCTGAACTGGATGGACACCTATCTTTTTTTGGCCTTACAAACTATGTAACTATGTTATAGGCCATGCAATGCTCTATGGGAAATTAAAATATTCAAATAAGCTCTAGACAAAAAATAACTAGAATCTCAAGCGCAACCTATTGGAAGGGATGTCACTCCTAGTAGGTGATGCTAGAAATCCTAACTCTTTTCCCCAGAGATTAATCAGCCAAATCAATCATTCCCAAACTTATCTTTATGATGTTATTGATAAATCCGCCCCATGTGGCTGCTTCAGGCTTTTTGTTGTGTCATTGTCCATGGGCAAATAAGACTGGACATCAGGGTGTGGCAGGTTGAGAAACCTTAACCTCGGATGCAGATAAACCACAGTTGATTACACGTGTGATTTCTATCTGCAGTCTAAACAATATTTCTGGATGGAAGAGAGTCGGAGATGGAGCTCATAAAACTCCTGGTGCATGAGAAAGAGAAGACAGAGGTTGATTGGAAACAGCTGGCCAAGACCTAAGAAAAGACAAACAACAGGAGCTCCTTCCATCTCATCTGACATATGAGGTCAAGGAACCCTTCCGACTCCCAGGTCTCTGCACATTGCAGCCCTGTGCGCACATAGCCATCAGCCACTCAACCTCATCCACTTGGTGGAATGCCTAACACTTTCCATATGATCTCCCTTTCATACAGTTTCTTCTGACCTAGCTGTTACATATAACAGGAACTTCATGTTTTTCCACTAGGATGGTTTAGGAACTATTTGTGGTTTTACTTCATGTAAGTAGACATCTTACAAAAATTAGGAAGAATAAGATAAACAAAATTGGGCTGTGCTTTATGGGCCACATGTATGAAACAGTTTTGGTCTAAAACTCACTTTTTTCCCCATAGAAACCTTTAGAGAAAAAAGTGAGTTTTAGACCAAAACCGTTTCATACATGTGGCCCATGTGTTAGAGCCGACGTAAGAAGGGAAAGCTTTATATTCATCACTTTAGATTGAAACACACAAAGGCAGATGTATCAGAACTGGTGCACACTGGACAGTCGCACGTCTCGTTAGAATAGTGCAGTATTCATCAATATGTATGAAAGTGTCTCATAGCACTTTAGAAATGTTTCCTGCAGTGAGACACATATATGTGCCAAAAAGTGGCGAATAAATGTGTATGCGGCAAAATTTGTCTCTGCCTCGCCATTGTGAAATTGGTATGGACTGGTATGACAGTTTAGCGCCAGTGTCATGCCACATTCATAAATGTGGGGTGTCATACGAATGTGGTGTGAAACGTCCCTGTAGGATTGGCGTATTTAAAAGTGTCGGGTCTGTCACAGTATGCGCAAGACTTTGGCGTACAACTGTTCATACATCTTTCGGACAGGGCTATGACAGGGTTTTTTTGGCTCAAAACGAACCAAAAAACTGGCTCAGCCCCTCATACATGTCGCCATAAATGTATATGAAGGAACGGGGAACAATAAAGAAAGTCAGAAACCTCTAGGCAAAGGTACAGGAGGTCCTGAAAAATTAATTGGGTGTCAAAGGTGTCATAAATGTATGATCTCTGGGGGTCATCTCATCATAGACTATACTGCATGCCTCCCAACTATTTGGATGATGAAATAAGGACAATAATGGTCCATGGAGAGAAATATGTATTATTTTCATGTGTATCTATATTTCTGTAGGCTTTCATTTACAAGTTAGCACAAAATCATTTGAATATGAACATTTCCTGGCTTGGACTGGTCCTCATGGGTGGGCCCCTGGGCATGTACAGAGGAGGTGCAGAAAGTGCAAGTAGCCAGTACCATTTATGAAAATTCAAAAACTTCTTTATTTATAAATCCATTAAAAAATTTAAATATCCAGGTGGTCAGACAGACTGACGCATTTCGGGGGAACGCACCCTTATTCGTAGCATAACGAATAGGCTGAGGGAGTTGCCGTGCACCCTCACATCATTTGTCAGCCTAATTACAGGTGAGCTGGTTGGATTTGTTCGTGTCCCTGGGCATCATGGGCTTCTGAGCATGAAGGCTCTGGGGCTGCTTTTAAAAGGGTAAGGCAGACCAAATGAAACAGAAAACAAGTCATGTGCAGTCATGTCCAGTAACCAGGCTCGGACTGGCCCACAGGGTAATGGGGGAAGCTCTCACTGAGCCCTTGAACATAATAGACCTGGAGCTGAATATACATCCTCAGAAGAGGCACAAAGGCATAGAAAGAGTCAAAAAGCAAGAGGCAGATTATAGGAGGCATTTATAGTAGCTGTAAGGTGGTCCTTTACAATAAACTCCACCGATGGGCCCAGAAGCAGCTCAACTGGTGGGCCCCTAGAACCACCTCCACCTGTGGGCCCAAGGCACCCCAGTCCAACACTGCCAGTAGCTGTAGGTTTGGCCCCAAGAATCAACTAAGTTAGTGGACTCCAAGAATCAACTTCACTGGTGGGCTTCTATAATCAACTCTACTGGTGGGCACCAGGCACCCCAGTCCAACACAGGACATTTTATGGTTCAAATTGCAACAAATTATTAAATGATATATAAACTGTAGACTAATATGCAGCTAGGAACCAGAGAGATGCTGTTTGTGGTAGTAGAGTATGTTTATTAATGCAACTTAAATTATTAAGTCACATGGAAGAACATTTAAGGAGTAAAGATGAAGAGGGCGATTTGGGTAAAAAAAGAGGAACAGTCTCTCCAAAAGAGAGACACTCAGGAGCTTTGTATGATAAACCAAACAAGAAAAGCTACTGGGAGCTAAATGGCAAAGCCAATGGAAAAGCAATGCAGAACCTTCATTTTCATGAGTCAGACCCCATTATTAGTACATGACTGTCATAGGTATTTGCAATAAATGTTAGAGTGGAGGTGAAAAGGTGGAGTCTATTTATCCTGTCCACTGAGAGCCAGTTACAGCCACCATGATTAGGCTGGGTGACCACTGTAGAGTGGTTGATACAGGGCAGCTTGCCAAGTTGTTTGCCACCAGTATCCCTCCAGTTAAAAGGGCAGTTGAAGTTGTAGCCCAATGACTGAAAAGTTCCCATAGCAGAAGACTAGTAGCAGAAGGAGCAGCCCATCTGTACATTAGGTAGCATGGGCATTCGACTCATCAGTCAGGAAAGTTGACGGTGTTGGCCTAGTTGGGATAAGAGAGAGAAAGGGAAGAGAGAGGAGAAGCAGAAGGACATCCGTAGAGAAATGAGGTTCAGAACTAGGGGAAGCAATTAAAATTCATAGGGCCCCATGACGTAATGAGATGGGTACCACCACCTAAGTGAAACATCAGTAATAGTAGTCATAATTACAGGTATTTAGGCGCCACGTATCGGAGAACCTATGGAGTAGGGCCAGATAATAAAAGACCCACACTGTTTCTTACAACAAGGTACAAGGTTCTGGAACCTGAGAGGGCTCCTTCATTCTCTCCTATGGCTGCTACATCTATAGTTATGCTCAGTATCGGACTGGGGTGTTTAGATCCCACAGGTGGAGTTGACTCAAGGGGCCCACCAACTGAGTTTTTATGGGCCCACCGATGCAGTTTATTTTAGGGGCCCACCCTAGAGCTACTGTAAATATCTGTAGATGCCTCCTATACTCTGCTTCTTGCCTTTTGCCACTCTGTCTATGCTTTTTGCCTCTTCTGAGAATGTATACGGAGGTAAAAAACAACTCCAGGTCTACCATGCTCAGGGGCCCACCTGGGGTTTTCCCTATTCCCCTGTGTGCCAGTCCGAGCCTGGTTATGCTTATGATGAGTGCCACCGCCGCCACCCTTTGTGTAACACAAACTTGTGCCTCTGAAACCAGCAGATGGAAAACCACAATACCGGTTTGTTCAAGTAAAGATATGTGTTCAACCTTTGGACTTCTCCAGTGGTCTCCAAATGATGAAAAACTACAACTTCCAGAATCCCCTGTCGGCCTTTAGTTTTTGCAACAGCTGAGAAACCACAGCTTGGAGATCGCTGACTCTGGGGATAGCTCTAGGCCTTCGGATTTCGGGACCCGCTGGATCTTATGGCTTAGCTCTTAGCTTTATGGATATATAGGCTAGAAACAATATATGGAGAAGTGGCTGCCTCCATCTTGTTTTTCGCACTCCACCCACCTTCACAGGTTTTGAAATCAATGCAGTGTACTTAGAAGCTGGTGCCTTCACTCCCTGAAGTATGGAAATCTGAACAGGACCCAAAAGAGAGGTAACAATAGTGTAGGACCCACCTGCATTTGAGGTCCCGTTGACGCTTCGGAGGTGGGCTTAAGCAGTTTTGATCAAAAATGTGAACTAAGAACCTCAAAAAATTTTCATGTACCCTAGGTAGCAGAAATGCTTTTTCAAAAATGTCTATGTCCCCTTTGATAGTTTCTTTAGTTGATAGTGTGCTACTGATATTGGAATGTTTATGGATATATAGGGCATAAAAGGTAAAGCTAAAACAGAAAATCATGCAGCGTGTATAAGACTGGAGAAGATGCGACAAGCTGTAGATGGTTTCACTATAATAAGGACTCTGTCTATATTATACATGCGGCATTCACATACGTACAGAACAAACATATGTCTGAGCCGAGCCAACATGAATACTTAATGCGAGGAGGAAACTCTGCCAGCTGAGCATTAAGGCTTTTATTGGGTTCTTTAAAATTGATGGCCTGTCCTTAGAATATTAGGCTGCGTTCACACTGCCCGTGGGGTGCGGTTCGGGGCCTCTGTTGCAGCTATCTGCTGGCAGTGTTATTTTTTCTGGCACAGAAAGCACTTATGTTAAGGAAACAGAGCAAATATGGTCCAAAAGTGACTACCTTTGCATTGTTATGTCCTTATAGATGCATCACGTGATCCACCAGATCCAACAAATAGCAGAAGGACCAAACCCCAGTGTGAACCTAGACTTAGCCGTGTAGGGTCCAACTCCCCATATGCCACAACACCATTATGGTGTATTGGGCACAGCTCTGTACTTTTGGTGGGTGGTGTGCCTATTACAGCGCAGTCCTATTAACTTTAATGAGAAAAAGCTGTAGTAAAGCGTAATCCAGGAACAGCCACTGCCAAAAGGGTATAACAGTGGCTGGTAAACCATAAAGGGGATGCAGCACCGCACCTTTACAAAACAGCTGATCAGTGGGGCTGCTGGAATTTGGAACCCCTAATGATCTGTTATTCACAGACTATGATAAAGAAAGGCTACTGAGAAAACAGCATTGACATCAGGTCCTTGTCTGGTTTGATGGCGCCCCCTACTGGTTAGGATCTGTACACAATGTGATCTCCAAGAGGTTTGCTAAAAAGCATTAGGATGTGAAATCAGAAATATCACTAAGTCATACTACACTATATCTCAGGTTTTTAGAAATCATATGAAAAGATGGGTGACTACCAAGATGGCTGCGATTATTTTTCCACCAATGGTTGTCATACAGTAGTCTTCTAATCTGAATGGTAAATTTTTGGGGTTATGCAATGAATCTATATATTATTATTCTGAACTTCTCTTCAGTTTGGTAAATAGAGGCATAGATATAGAGGGTGCAAAAGTAGCAATTATACCCAGAATCTGGTGCCTGAGGGGTGCCAACAGGGCCTTGATTAGTAATTTTCAGACCCACACAGCTGAAGTACGAGGGGCATACATTAAAGATTTCCCCTAACCCACTTCTATTTATCACAGGACGCTGAAACTACACGTGTAATGATATAAGTCTCTATAGGTTACGTGCCAACTTGCAGCTCAGAACTGATAATGGTATTGATTTTACAGGTGCTGAAGTGGTGTGAGGTTTGATAATGTCACATAATCTCCAAAAAATTGGGAATCTCGCAAGAGAACAAAGAGTGACTTTTGATCACTATATTTACTATTTTGCCATGGGCAAACTTAAACTCTATCAGTTCTCTATCTATTAACACTAAAACGTAACTTTTATTATATCTAACTCTTAACCACTATACACACTAATTAAAAATCTGATCTCTATCCTCATCATTTAACCCTTTTTGCTTCTGAAAGAGGGAATAACTCCCTTTCTATCATCAAGTCTGGTGGAACCCCACCTATTAACAGGAGAGCCTTATATCTATAGCAAAGTACTAGCTTCAGTAAGGGATCCCAAGCCAACTACTTGGGCAGTCAGTCCTAATCTCATGGACACAGAACAAATAAGGCCCCCTTGTGACACCGTCTGCAGCAGGTGACACTTGTAGACAGAGGTGAGAGATCACAATTTAAAACGTCATGCCTGACCTCGCCGACATGTTTCGTCAGCTAACCTGGCTTTATCAAGGCTTAGAGGTCCGATCACATGTGGTCTGAGCTCACTTCCTTTTATATCATGTTAGGTACAACACCCATACAGGTGCTCACCAATTAGCCATCAGAGAATCCACATAAAGCCCACTCCCCCTTCCGCGCGCACACACACTCATAACATATCCTGCTGAAGCTGCCACCATGCTCTCATGAGCCAACAACCTTCAGTCAAATTCGCCATCTCCATAACGGGCTTGCGCCCCATCTTACCGTACTGCCCATGCCAATGCACTGCACCAACAATTTGACTGAAGTGTGTTGGCTCATGAGAGCATGGTGGCAGCTTTAGCAGGACATGTTATGAGTGTGCGCGCGCGGAAGGGGGAGTGGGCTTTATGTGGATTCTCTGATGGCTAATTGGTGAGCACCTGTATGGGGTGTTTACCTAACATGATATAAAAGGAAGTGAGCTCAGACCACATGTGATCGGACCTCTAAGCCTTGATAAAGCCAGGTTAGCTGGTGAAACATGTTGGGGAGGTCAGGCATGACGTTTTAAATTGTGATCTCTCACCTCTGTCTACAAGTGTCACCTGCTGCAGGGGTGTCACAAGGGGGCCTTATTTGTTCTGTGTCTATGAGATTAGGGACGACTGCCCAAGTAGTTGGCTTGGGATCCCTTACTGAAGCTAGTACTTTGCTATAGATATAAGGCTCTCCTGTTAATAGGTGGGGTTCCACCAGACTTGATGATAGAAAGGGAGTTATTCCCTCTTTCAGAAGCAAAAAGGGTTAAATGATGAGGATAGAGATCAGGTTTTTAAATAGTGTGTATAGAGGTTACGAGTTAGATATAATAAAAGTTACGTTTTAGTGTTTAATAGATAGAGAACTGATAGAGTTTAAGTTTGCCTATGGCAAAATAGTAAATATAGGTTTGACAATGGACTCAGTGGAATACAGAGCAGTCATCAAGTTCCTTCACATGAAAGTCCGCACACCAAAGGAGACGGTCGATGAGATGAAAGAGGTTTAAGGTGATGATTCTCCATCATATGATGTAGTCAAGAACTGGCATCGTCAATTCAAATGTGGTCGGACTTCAGTGTAAACAGCTCCAATTCCAGGGCGACCCCACTCTGTTATTGATGAAAATGGCATTGATGCCATTTTGGAAAATCACTGGGTAACCATTCGCCACCTAGCCCAAAATGTCAAGATTAGTGTGGAGTCCGTGGAAAAAATCATCCAAGACCATCTTCACATGCATAAGGTATCCGCTCGCTGGGTTCCCCGGCAGCTCACACCTTTACAGAAGCAGGAACGAGTCGATGCTCTCAGGCACTATTGACGACATGCCATGGAAACCAGGAGGACTTTTTCAACAAAATGATAACACAGGATGAAATCTAGGTCCATCACTATAATCCTGAGACCAAAGTCCAGGTGATGCAATGGAAGCATTATAACTCATCACCTCCAAAGAAGGCACGTGCCCAACCCTCAACAGGCAAGATCATGCTCACAGTATTTTGGGACCAGCACGGAGTAGTATTGATGGATTTCCTAGCAAAGGGTACCATGATCAGTGGGGCAAACTGCTGCTGTGGAAATTGCTGAAGGCCAACAAAACCAAGAGTTGTGGTATGAACACCTTCTGCAAGACAATGCACCAGTTCACAACTCACATGTTGCCCAAATTTAAGCATGCTCCTGTGACTTCGAAATTCTACCGCATCCCCTTTATTCACCCGACCGGGCACTCCGATTTGGCACAGCTGCCCGTAAGCTTTTCACTTTTCCAGCACCATCATACCTGTTCCCCATCTCTGTACAAATTCCCCATGGGGTGATATGTGGATTCCATGTGTATGTGGGGGAGGATGGAGGGTTATGGGGTAATAAGTGGGGGTTGTATTTTGTTTTGGCACTCGGCCACATAACACAATGATAGGGCCAGAGAAGTGATACAGGCCACAGCTTAGAGGCACAAGGTGGCATAATACAATGATAAAGAGGGAAGGGCCATAGGACCAATTGCCAATTGACAAGGAGAGTAATCCATGTTGTTTTCTAGTAGATTACAGTGGAATGCCTATTTTTAGATTTCAAATAACTAAAGAATTAAAAAAACAACAACATGGGGTACCCCTTTATTTATAACCATCCAAAGTAAAACAGACAGCTGCAGGCTGATACTGTCAGGATGGAAAGGTCCATGGATATTGGTTCCTTCCCACGCTAACAATTCCCCCCCCATAGCCTCCCGAGAAGCAGACTGTCACATTAGATGGTCTGCTTCTGATAATAACCAGCTCTTCTCAGTACCTCTGGTGCATTGGGTACTACAGTAATAATGAGAGAGGTTTAGTGTCAGGGTGACAAAAAACGTCATTGGTTGTCACTAAGCCCCAATAATAGTAATGGAGAGGCATCTGTCAGACACCTCCAATACTAACACTGGAGTAAGGTAGTAAAAAATAAAAACAACAAGACAACTCATTAAACACTTTATTCAAATAAACACTGCCCGACAACATCTCTCTTTAAATATTGTCTTAAAGAAAGAAATGGATCCAACGCAAGTCTGATGCAGTCCAAAACATCTGATGTAATCCAGTGAGTCTGATGTAGTCTAAAGGGAAAACCTGTAAAAATACAGAAATGCTATATTTAACAATGCTCTATTAATGAAATAAAATATAAAAATATAAACTTACCTCTCTCTTTTCCCTTAACCAGCATAGGCCTAATGAAGCCTACAGTGTACAAAGCTAATTGGTGGTGGATCCCAGCTCCACCAAGATTTTTAACTGCATGTCCCAAGAAAGAAGCATGTGCTCAGGATCCTAGGGACACAAACCAAACTGCCCAGCACTGCAGAATAGTGGTCCAGGACACCTGGGAGGTATGCTGCCAAGGCCCTCTGGGACTGCGGGCCCTGTTCCAGTTGGTGCGACTGCCACACTGGTAGTTCTGGCTCTCCCCTCTATGTGCAATTAGCATAAGATCCTGGAACACAACATAATCTACAAATGGTCTCTGTATTGTGTTTGCTGGCAGCAATTGCAAATGTTGTGAATGTTGAAGGCTACAGCACGAATGCTGGATGGTATAATAAGTGATATCACACTATTCAGAGTAAATTCTCACCTTGGGTTAAAGTGTGAGCATTGGTTTATTAGAAATGACATCTTTCCAATGGGAATGTTCTGAGTTGCTTCCTTGTCTGTATAGAAGAATCTGCAAAACTGTAGAAAAATAATGTCATCAGTGGCGAAACTACCGCTGTAGTAGAGGGCCCAGCTGCCACATCCTACCTCAGAACACAAGTGCCCTCGATTCCCAGGGCTGCACAGTGTGAGCGGAGCAGAGCGCTGATGGTGCTCTGCTTTGTTATTCAGTCTGGTAAGCATAAGGCTTTAGGCCTTAAGACTATCAGGCATCGGCCTCCAGTGCTGACGCAGGCAGCTTTATGACATCACATCATCACGTCACCTACGCTGGGCTTCGCAGGGAGACGCTGGCCTGCCGCCGGTCACGTTGGGGAAACGTGGGGAGAGAGGGGAGGTTAATTTTTTTTCTTTTGGGACCATATTGGGACCATACCTACAGCCCTCCTAACTGGGGACAAACATACTGCCTAGCTAACTTTGGCCATACCTACAGCCTACCTAACTGGGGCCATGCCTACCACCTACCTAACTGGGGTCATACCTGCCAACTACCTAACTAGGGCCATAACTACAGCCTACCTAACAGGGGCCATATCTACTCCCTAACTATCTGGTGCCATACCTACAACCTACCTAACTAGAGCCATACCTACAACCTACCTACCTGGGGTCTACATACAATCTACCTATCTGGGGTTCACTTACCACCTACCTACCTGGGAACCACCTACAACCTACCGAGCTTCCTGGGGCCCATCTACCTCACTGGGCCCCACGTCCCGGCCTGTGGCCCACCTACCACCTACATACCTGGGACCCACCCACATAACTGGGGCCGACCTACTACCTACCTACCTGAGGCACGCCTACCTACTTAGCTGAGGTATACTTATCTACCTGGGACCTATCTACCTGCCTAACTTGAACCTACCTATCAACCTGTCTGAGGCCTACCTACCTAACTGGGCCTACCAATTAATCTAATGGGGTTCTACCTAGCTAAATAGGGCCTACCTACCTTCCTGGGGCCTTGCCAGTTTACCAATCTGCTTAGAGCCTTGCCTACCTACCTAGTAATATGATTTTGAGGGGTACAGACCATTGCTGTAGCACAGTCACTAGGTGGTTAGTCATCTGTTTCTCCCCACACCCCTGTGCTTCTAAACTAAGGCCTGAACCCGCTCTCCCACCCATGGGAAGTTTATACATAGGTGGAAGACAGTGAGGGAAGTGCTGGAAATGTGAGAATGCTAAGATATTTCTGTGCAAATTCTTCAGGAGTAAATGATGGCTGGGAGAAGTCCCTCATGGTGGTCTGGATCAGATACAGAAGAAAAGGGAAAGTGAATGACTCATCAGAAAAAAAAAAAGCACCTTTCCCCCTTTTACCGTGTTTTTCCCCCCCGGGTCTAAGACACCCCCATATAAGACGTAGGGGGGTTCGAGAGGGTTTTGCCTAATGTAAAACTACCCCGAATGTAAGACGAGTCTGTGCTCGGGGCACTGCGATTGGGGGCCCGGGCGCCGACAGGGGTTCAGCTATAGCGGCTTTTCCCCAAAGGGGGCGGGATATAACACAGCCGAACAACCACATTCCGGGGGCTCGCTGGCCCGGGGCACTGTCCGAATTTTCCCTTTACCTATAGCGACTCCTCCGGAGCGCAAAAATAAGGGTTACCCCTGCGGGCACAAGCGGGGCTCCGTGCTCCGCATTGGGGGCCTGATCACACCCGCCCTGTGCCGAGAAATGCGGAGCGGCCCGGGGGGAACCCGAGCAGCGGTTGCCCGGAAAAATTTATTGTTTGTTTTTTTTTTTTGATAAATTGCCACAGCTGCCTATAACCTGCCCCACAGCTCCTATACCCGCCTACAGCTGCCTATACCTGCCCTACAGCTGCCTATACCTGCCTTAAAACCTGCCCTACACTGCCTATACCTGCCCCACACTCCTATACCCCCCTACAGCTGCCTATACCGCCTACAGCCGGCCCTATACCTCCTACATGGGCCCAACCTGCCATGTACCTGCCTACAGCTGCTTATACCGCCCTATACCGCCTCACACTGCCACAGCTACCTATACCGCCTACAGCTACCTATAGCGCCTACAGCCTCCATATACCTGCCTATGGGGGGCCATATACCTGCCTAAAATCTGCTTAAGGGGGGGACAAACCTATTTTTTTTTTACCTGCGTATGGGGGCCATAACCTTCCAAAAATAAACATACCCCAAAGAAAAAAAAGTGGGACGATTTTTGTGCAAATTTTCAGGTGATGGCTGGAGAAGTCTCATGTGGTTGGATAAGATACAGAAATAAAGGGAAGTGTCTGACTATCAGGAAAAAAAATGTCACCTGTGAGTCACTAGATGTTACTTCAGTGTTATCACTTACAGTATCTCACAAAAGTAAGTACACCCCTCACAATTTTGTAAATGTTGTATTATATTTTTTCATGGGACAACACTAAACATATGACACTTTCATACGATGTAAAGTGCTCAGTGTATAGCTTGTATAACAGTATAAATTTGGTGTGACCTCTAAATAACTCAACACACGGCAATCAATGTCTTAACCACTGGCAACAAAATGAGTACACCCCTAAGAGAAAATGTACAAATTGGGCCAAATATGCCATTTTGTCTCCATGCTGTCATGTGATTAATTAGTGTTGCAAAGTCTCAGGTGTTAAATTTGGGGTGTTAAATTTGGTGTGATCACTTCACACTCTCTCATATTGGTCACTGGAAGTTCAACATGACACCTCATGACAATGAACTTTCTGAGGATTAAAAAAAAAAAAAAAAAATAGTTGCTGTAGATAAAGATGGCGTGGGCTATAAGAAGATTGCCAACACCCTGAAATTGAGCTGCAGAACAGTGGAAATAACCATGTAGTGTTTTAACAAGACCACTCAGAACAGGCCTCAGCATGGTTGACCAAAGAAGTTGAGTGCACAAGCTCAGTGTCATATCCAGATATTGTCTTTTCAAAATAGATGTATAAGTGCTGCCAGCATTGCTGCAGAAGTTAAAGGGGTGGAAGGTCAGCATGACAGTGCTCAGATCATACGCCACACACTGCATCACATTGGTCTGCATGGCTGTCATCCAGAAGGAAGCCTCTTCTAAAGATGATGCACAAGAAAACCCGCAAACAGTTTGCTGAAGACAAGCCGACTAAGGTTTACTGGAACCATACTTATTTGGTTCAGATAGTTTCAAGTGGTGTGTGTGGTGGCAACCATGTGAGGAGCACAAAGACAAGTGTGTCTTGCCTACAGTCAAGTATGGTGGTTGGACTGTCATGGTTTGGGGCTGAATGAGTGCTGCTGGCTGTAGGGAGCTACAGTTCAAATGAATGTCAACATGTACTGTGACATACTGAAGCAGAGCATGATCCCCTCCCTTCTGGACTGCAGGGCAGTATTCCAACATGAAAACGACCAAACACACACCTCCAAGATGAGTACGGCCTTCCTAAAGAAAGTGAAGGCAAAGGTGCTGGACTGGCCAAGCATGTCTTCAGACCTAAATCCTATTGAGCATCTGTGGGGCATCCTCAAACGGAAGGTGGAGGAAGATCTCTAATATCCAGCAGCTCCATGATGTTGTCATGGAAGAGTGGAAGAGGATTCCAGTGGCTGCAACCTGTGAAGCTCTAGTGACCTCCATGCCCAAGAGATGTAAGACAGTGCGGGAAAGTAATGGTGGCTGTTACAGCAGCTAGGATATGGATCTTCTGGACTAACGCAAGGCACACAGGTTTGGCTTGCTGCGGTGGGAGACTACCAAGTCGCTACCCCTGACACAACATGCTTGCAGTAGCAGCCGGGGTGCAGCGTTGTAAAGAATATGCAGGCATCTCGTGGTCAGGGACAGGCAGAAAGGTCAGGGCAGGCAGCAGACAAATGTGGTCAGTGGGTCAAATGCAAAGCAGGACGGGAACACACTTTATCTATGGCTAAGAGCACAATAGATCCGGCAAGGCAGGAAGGGAGTGGCCAGAATATATAGGGTCAGCACCTGGCACTTATTCAATTACTGGGAGGCTGGTCCTTTAAATTATACTGAGCCAGCACGCACCTTAGGGGACTGGGATCCATACGTCGGCTGGCAGAGATGCGCAGTGGAGCAGGAACGCGATGAGATGATTAATATGCTGGGGAGCAGGGAAACTGAAACAGGGGCACGCGTGTATGCACGACCCCAAGGATATTGAACTGCGGTTCCCAGGAAGAAGATGTCACAAGATGTCACAAGTCCTTTTTAAAGGGTCTTCTACATCATAAACTATTCCAAGTGCTATTACATGTGGTGCTTAGACTTTAAAATATACACCATGCTGAAATTTGCTGCAATTATGGACAACCGGGGATGTGGATTGTTCAAACACCATGCATAACAGTGTATATTGCCAAGTCTGTGCTCAAAAGGCAACAAGCATACCCATGCCTCCTTACCCCTCTGTAGCTGCTTTATGGGAAAATGTTTGAAAAGGCATACAACACAAAGTAGTCTAGGCCTTAAAGCTGAACTTAACTTTCAGACATACTGGCCATTTATGACTTATGTTTGGGAAGATCAAAGACTTGACTCTTACTCCAAGTGCTTTGATTTGAATCGGCCCAAATTGAATTGTGTCAGAAATTGCCAAGAAAACTACCACTACCCTGAGCTGGGGTTAGGGTTAAAGTTGTTTAAGGGGTGTTAGAGGTTAACTTACCGGTCCAGGAATGCATCTCTCTCATTGCGGCCTTACTTCTGACTGATGTCCCAACAATCTTCACTTCCTTTTTTTCCATAATAGGCCTAATAATATGGAAACCGGAAGTGACACATCAGACGTCACTTCTTGTTACTTTAACATCAGTTCAGTCCCATGGTAACAGGTGGTGACATAGGACGGAACATTGGACCAGAAGTAATGGGAACATCATATCGCCCGAACGGTAAGTTAAAAACTAAAGGAGACATTTCGCAACACGCCAATGGCAGGTTTTTTTGGGTCTATATTGCGCTAAAACCGCTTTTGACGCCATATTTTGGATATAAATGAACTGTCGTACACCAAAACTAGGCGCATATAATGCGCCTAAAAGTGATGCGCTGTGCGCCTACATAACGAAATGCGCCTATTGAGGCGCACAGCACATCATTACAAGTGTATATGTTTAGGGCACATATCACATTTTACAAGTATGTGTTAGGCGCATTTTATATACTTGTAATGATAAGCTATGCGCCTCCGTGCGTGATGTGCCTCGATAGGGGCATTACATACTCTACCAATGAAATATTTTGTGCTGCGATTAGAGCAAATGGCGTCACATAGCATTCATTAGAAGCGTATGTAATGCCCCTATTGAAGCACATCGCGCACGGAGGTGCATAGCTTCTCATTACAGATATATGAAATGCACCTAACACATACTTGTAATGCGCCTAACACATACTTGTAAAATGTGAAATGCACTTAAAACATATACACTTATAATGATGTGCTATGCGCCTCAATAGGCGCATTTTGTTATGGAGGGGCACAGCGCATCATTTCTAGGCGCATTATGTTTATTATGCAAGGTATACCTGACGCCAGATTTTTGATAGGGTCAGACATTCTGGCGCACTTTACACTTTTTTAACGTGCCTAAAAACGGAAGTAGACATCCTGTGGACATCTTGCCCTAAATCTGCATTAAACAACACTAAACCTGCACCCAACTTAGTGTTGAGGTTACAGTTATGGTTATAGCAAGAGAAAGGGTTTGGTACTTCCAGAACCTGGATTTTTTTTTTAATTTCATTTAAACCTAGGTCCTTATTCAGGGAACACTAGATCCCATGATACATTCTTTCCCACCAGTGGTTGCAGATCATTCTGGCCATTACTGTGACCATTATTCAATAAATAAAACAACAATATCACAAGTTCATACAGAAAATGTTATGTCTGACTCTCTGCACTTTTTGGATTTTGCATAGAAGGCAATTTTTTTGTTTCTGGTGGGAGTTTACTTTAATCCCAATCAGACTGAACCTGTACGATATACTGTTACTGTGTCGCCCTGACCTGCATTGTATTATACTGTACTTTTAATGGCTCATATCCCTGCAGCTTCTGATGTTTCCTTCTCGGAGGTGTTTGCACTCAGTAAGTAACTGCGCTGAACATATTGCAGATGTTTTTCAGCTAAAAAATCATTTTCTTTTCTTCAGACCTGTAGTAACATTCATAACAGGACTGCGGGAAATAAATCTTATTCTGTGAGGTTTTCTGTCTCATGGCTATGAGGCTTTATGGTGTCATTTGTACAAAATGATTACAAGGTAACTGAGCTGAGAAAATCACTTAGACCTTAAAAAAACATAGGTTCTGAGAATGTTTTACGAGCCTTGGCACAATGTAGATCTTTGTCACCTGTTTAATTATTGCTAGCAGAAGGATGGTTTGCTCAACATAAAAAAGAGTAAAGACCGGTTCCCAGGACTTCTAAAGAAAGTTCAACCTTTATGTTTCACCAGTTCCTAATATGAGCATAATGGCACAATATAAATTAAATGTCAAAATGTAGGTTGAAAAAAACTTCAATTTTGGGGATGTATTTCAGAAATATTAAATAGAAACCTTTGTAAAATTGTCAAAGCCATTGGAGATATGACATCAAATGTTGCACCAGACGTCACACCTCAGAATATGTAACTCTAGTTCTCACACATTCGTTCATGGTGGCACACTGGGATTTATGTCATCCTTTAGGGTACCCATTGCTATCCCTGTTATTATAAAATTGATTTATCTACTATGATAGTAAAAGGGAATAACAGAATTAGGAGCCATGTGTTATATAACTTGAGTAGGACTCACTCATCAAAATGTAATGTACTGTGCAACTAACCACATTATAATTTAATAGTAGTGTCTAGACAGTAGAAGTAGTAGAAGTTTCCTTAAATTGCGTCACTGGTCCCTTACAACCAATGTATTTCCCAGCACATCAACAATTCATATTGTCTTTCCCGTGTAATACACTTAACAGGAATAAATAAAACTGGATTTATCTGGCTGCATTTCTAGACTCTTTTGATTGACTATGGGAGATCTACTACTTGGTACAACATCAGAATTTTTAGACCAACATACACAATGGATGGGGGAAATGTATCAATCAATTTGTGCCTCTTCTGTAGAGAAAAAAATGAAAAAAGTTTGTGCCCATTTGTACAAAAAAATTTGCCGGTTATGTTGGTATGAAAAGTGGGCAGACATATCCAAAAATGGAGATGGCCAACAATTTAGCAACAGCAACAGCTTTATTAATACCAAAGACAGAAAAGGGAGCACATTTTAGCTCAAACCTGCAACATTTTGGGTGACATGTATGAACGTTGACGCAGACAGGCCAGTTCTAAATCACGTTAAGGTTGTTTAGAATGCACCAGAATGTAAGACCCTGTTCTTCTGCAGGTCATACATACAGGGCAGTGTAGAGCCAATACCACAAGTCTGGCTCAGGCACCACCTTTACCCTGGTCTGGCTGTTTTTCTGCAGGTCATACATACAGGGCAGTGTAGAGCCAATACAAGATTGGCTCAGGCACCACCTTTACCCTGGTCTGGCTGTTCTTCTGCAGGTCATACATACAGGACAGTGTAGAGCCAATACCACAAGTCTGGCTCAGGCACCACCTTTACCCTGGTCTGGCTGTTCTTCTGCAGGTCATACATACAGACGCAGTGTAGAGCCAATACCACAAGTCTGGCTCAGGCACCACCTTTACCCTGGTCTGGCTGTTCTTCTGCAGGTCATACATACAGGACAGTGTAGAGCCAATACCACAAGTCTGGCTCAGGCACCACCTTTATCCCGGTCTGGCTGTTCTTCTGTAGGTCATACATACAGGTGCAATGTAGAGCCAATACCACAAGTCTGGCTCGGGCACCACCTTTACCCTGGTCTGACTGTTCTAACTATAATGGGCCTAGGTTTGGTGTCAAAGAATAAGAAATGTGTCTACTTTTATGAATGTGGTGAGACGCCCCCATTAAACTTTGGCGCATTACAAAGTGTCATGAGTGCATTACAAAGGAACTTATCACCATGAAGTTTGGAGTGCGCCGGTTCATACATTTTTGTTGGCTCAAAGTACACCAGAAAACTGGTGCAGCCCCGTTCATACATGTCACCCTTTGTGTTTTCAGGACAACCTAAGACTTTATGGGGGACATGTATGAAAACTGTGTAGGTCTAAAACTGACTTTGTTGCCTATAGCAACCTATCAATGCGCCTCTTTAATTTTTTCAACACACTATAGGAAATGAAAGGGGAGCTCTGGTTGCTATGGGCAACAAAGACAGTTTTAGACCTACACAGTTTTCATACATGAGCCCCGTTTTGTTTTTTTTTATTATTATTATACTTCAACACACGTCAGTTTAATAATATCCCTCCATAGCTTCTTCATGGGGGCATGGCAGGTGGGAGAAATGGTAGAATCTGTCATTCTTGTCTGTAAGACAACTGTGAAAGGGTTTTACTGAACCAGCCTCACTCATAGGTCTTGTGTGTGATATTGTAGTTAAATCTCATTCTTTGTTGTAATACCAGTCATTGACAGAAGTGGCACATTTTTCTAAAATTCAGCATCTCTACATGTCTGACTTCCATTCCAGTGTCAGTTGAATTCCAACCAAATTCTACCTCATTCTACTTAATGTGCTTCTGATTAGGTGATCACCTGAACCAAATCTTATTTAATGAAGGAAAGTATAAAAAACACTGCTGTGGTCTTCACAATCCTCTTGCAATAGGACAAGCTGGATGGCAAAACAAGTGCTAGGAATAGGCCAAAAGGAATTTGAATGAAAAAATAACTCTTACCATGCAAATGAGCTGAAAAGAAAACTCGTCCTGACTTAAAACATTAGTCTTATTGTTTCTAAAGAAATATGAACTTGTTCTCTTTGCATTATTTGAGGTCTGACAGCTCTGCTTCTTTTTTATTATTTTGAAGATTTCTCATTTGCTGTAAACAAATAGAAAACGTTTTGCTTTGAATTTTGGAGACATGTGGTCAGTAGTTTATATAATAAAATAATATACATTTTTCTCAAAAATACATACCATTGAAGAGAAAAATCAGAGAAAATGAAAATTTTGCCGTGATCTTTTAATTTTTTCCAGAGCTCTAGGTGTGGCAGATTCTCCAGGAACATGGCCAGGAGAAGTTATCATCTCTATCTGGACCAGATGGAGACAATAAGGAAAAGTGAGTGACTCGTCAGAGAAGATGTCACCTGTGAGTCACTGGATGTAAATGCACTGTAACCACTTATATATCTGTGTAAAATTAGTATCTACCCCTATCTGGTCACTGTGTGGAGGAATATTGGTCCCTATATAATGGTTTATATTCATTAACACGGTGGCGCTACTATTCCGGGACTTGATGTTTGTGATATGTTGTTCTGGTGTAGCAGTATTAGTTGGCTTTGGTATCGGGGTGTTATTGCTCAGACTGGTCTTGGTATACCGGTTTGGTCAATAACAGTATAGTGATATTTTCTTCTTGAATATTGATATTATGTGGTAACTGTATGACCATTATTTTGGGGTATCATCCATAGAAAATTGCCTTGTAGCGATTTGTATATGTTTATTTACATAAACACATTATTTTAAATAAATACATCTATAGACCCCCAGTAATGCCACAGTTTTTGGAGCTGGTCTGCTGGAAATCACAGATCCAACCTTTCCTAAAGCCGTTAGAACTAATAGCCCAAAACAAAAAAGAGCTGGTCTGCTGGAGAAAGCTGGGCATGATTGGGCATGCTTAGGTGGGGCTAGTGGCTTAGGCTGATGTGTCCCTCTTTGTATTTACTAAATGTTGGGAGCTATGCCTTTGGCTATGGTAGAAAGGCAAAGAAGGAGAGGCAGAAAGCAAGCTGCCAAGAGTCATGTACAGTAGCTGCAAGGTGGGCCCCAAAATCAACTCCACACTGTTGGGCGCCAAGCATCTGAGCCCGATACTGGTCTATGGCCTCTTCTCTTCTATCTATGTCATTGCCCTTTGTAACCTTCAATAATATTTTATTATGCGATTGTCAAATCCATTAATGTAGAATGTGAAATCCCTTTATCATCGCTGAGAAATTGAGTTCTGGAATTGCAAAGTCCATGAGAAGATAAAATGTAGCTGTAAATCCGCTTGTATGAGGGGCTTACCAGCTAGCACAGTACTTCTCCATTGAGTCTGATGGACTGTAATGCATTTCATTAGCGAGGAATGCTAATTGTAGCTCTTGTGTCACGGCTATCTCTCTGCACATATCCTCAGATGACTTGTAGCATCCAGCGGCTGTTATTAGGGGTTAGCATTTCACTGCAAGTGCTCCAAAGATTACAGAGGAGTAACATTTCTGGACAGGCATTTATCTGCTGGGGGTGATAATGGAGCTGCACTGTACAGAGTAATGGGATCATCTGCATGATATAGCTGGCGGCTACCGTTACAGAAGGCATTATGCATCATTTGTGCAAATATTTAAGAGTAACTTCTCTTACAATTGAAGGGGTTGCAGACTCTGCAGGTTTTTGACCTGATGTACACATACTGAGGGGTTTATTGGGAATAAAAATCAAAGACTATTTCTTTGCTGGATGCTTGGACACTGACTTGGTACTTAACATGTTTACTGTACAGAGTGTGAACCTCAGAAATACCACTGACCAACCACCACTAACCGTTCGGTAAGTATCCCACCACCGATACCTGTTTTGTAAACGTCCTACCACCACTACCTTACATAGTTAAATAGTTACTACGGTTGAAAAAAGATATTTGTCCATCAAGTATATGGAATTTCCACCTACTGATGAAGACTTTGGAACCCACAAGCCAAGAAACTGATCTAAAGAATATTTTAGTCCATATCCAAAAATTGTCATCATACTGGATCCAGATATTTTATACGGCTACATAAGTGTTAATATTATTTAGTAGTAAGTGGTTACGTTATATTTCTTAAAACCCTCAACTGTTCCTGCTGTGACCAGCTCCTAGGGCAGCTTTTCCTCAGATTTACAGTTCTCATGGTAAAGAAGGTTTTTCTCCTCTGGAGATGGAATTTTTTTCTCCAGACGGAGGGAATGCCTCCTTGTTTTTTGAAGGGGTTCTACATCAAATAGTTTTTCAACATACTTTTTGTAGGGGCCATTTATAAATACTGCTTGCCTTAGAGGCAGCTGATTGACATTGCATGTTCTTCTCTAACCTATGATCTACCTGTTCTATAAGTGTCCCACCACCAGGGGTCGTTCTGTAAGGGTCCCACCAACAGGGCCTGCTCTGCAAGTGTCCCACCACCACTGCCTGTTCAGTAAATGTCCCACCACCACCGGTTGTCCTGTAAGTGTCCCACCACCTCTACCTAATCTGTAAGTGTCCCACCACCACCGCCTGTTCTGTGCTTGACCTACCACCCCCTCTACCTGTTCCGTAAGTGTCCCACCACCACTACCTGTTCTGTAAGTGTCCCACCACCTCTACCTAATCTGTAAGTGTCCCACCACCACCACCGCCTGTTCTGTGCTTGTCCCACCACCACCGCCTGTTCTATAAGTGTCCCACCACCACCGCCTGTTCTATAAGTGTCCCACCACCACTACCTGTTCTGTAAGTGTCCCACCACCTCTACCTAATCTGTAAGTGTCCCACCACGACCGCCTGTTCTGTGCTTGTCCCACCACCACTACCTGTTCTGTAAGTGTCCCACCACCACTACCTGTTCTATAATTGTCCCAACACCACTGCCTGTTCTGTACTTGTCCCACCACCACTACCTGTTCTGTAAGTGTCCCACCACCATTACTTGTTCCTTAAGTGTCCCACCAACACCGCCTGTTCTGTACTTGTCCCACCACCACTACCTGTTCTGTAAGTGTCCCACCACCACTACCTGTTCTATAATTGTCCCAACACCACTGCCTGTTCTGTACTTGTCCCACCACCACTACCTGTTCTGTAAGTGTCCCACCACCATTACCTGTTCTGTAAGTGTCCCACCAACATTACTTGTTCTGTAAGTGTCCCACCACAACCGCCTGTTCTATAAGTGTCCCACCACAACCGCCTGTTCTATAAGTGTCCCACCACCACCACCGCCTGTTCTATAAGTGTCCCACCACCACCGCCTGTTCTGTGCTTGTCCCACCACCACTACCTGTTCTGTAAGTGTCCCACCACCACCGCCTGTTCTGTACTTGTCCCACCACCACCACCTGTTCTGTAAGTGCCCCACCACCACTACCTGTTCTGTAAGTGCCCCACCACCACTACCTGTTCTGTAAGTGTCCCACCACCATTACTTGTTCCTTAAGTGTCCCACCACCACTGCCTGTTCTGTAAGTGTCTCACCACCACTGCCTGTTCTGTAAGTGTCCCACAACCACCACCGCCTGTCAGGTAAGTGTCCCACCACCTCTACCTAATCTGTAAGTGTCCCACCACTACTACCACCGCCTGTTCTGTACTTGTCCCACCACTACTACCTGTTCTGTAAGTGTCCCACCACCACTACCTGTTCTGTAAGTGTCCCACCACCACCACCTGTTCTGTAAGTGTCCCACCACCACTACCTGTTCTGTAATGCCCCCCACCACTACCTGTTCTGTAAGTGTCCCCACCACCATTACTTTTCCTAAAGTGTCCCACCACCACTGCCTATTCTGTAAGTGTCTCACCACCACAGCCTGTTCTGTAAGTGTCCCACAAACACCACCGCCTGTCAGGTAAGTGTCCCACCACCTCTACCTAATCTGTAAGTGTCCCACCACTACTACCACTGCCTGTTCTGTACTTGTCCCACCACTACTACCTGTTCTGTAAGTGTCCCACCACCACTACCTGTTCTGTAATTGTCCCACCAACATCACTTGTTCTGTAAGTGTCCCACCACCAGTGCCTGTTCTGTAAGTGTCCCACCACCACGCCCTGTTCTGTAAGTGTCCCACCACCACTTCCTCTTCTGTAAGTATCCCACCACCACTACCTGTTCCGTAAGTGTCCCACCACCACTACCTGTTCCGTAAATGTCCCACCACCACTACCTGTTCTGTAAGTGCCCCACCACCACTACCTGTTCTGTAAGTGCCCCACCACCACTACCTGTTCTGTAAGTGTCCCACCACCATTACTTGTTCCTTAAGTGTCCCACCACCACTGCCTGTTCTGTAAGTGTCTCACCACCACTGCCTGTTCTGTAAGTGTCCCACAAACACCACCGCCTGTCAGGTAAGTGTCCCACCACCTCTACCTAATCTGTAAGTGTCCCACCACTACTACCACTGCCTGTTCTGTACTTGTCCCACCACTACTACCTGTTCTGTAAGTGTCCCACCACCACTACCTGTTCTGTAATTGTCCCACCAACATCACTTGTTCTGTAAGTGTCCCACCACCAGTGCCTGTTCTCTAAGTGTCCCACCACCACGCCCTGTTCTGTAAGTGTCCCACCACCACTTCCTCTTCTGTAAGTATCCCACCACCACTACCTGTTCCGTAAGTGTCCCACCACCACTACCTGTTCCGTAAGTGTCCCACCACCACTACCTGTTCCGTAAGTGTCCCACCACCACTACCTGTTCTGTAAGTGTCCCACCACCACTACCTGTTCTGTAAGTGCCCCACCACCACTACCTGTTCTGTAAGTGCCCCACCACCACTACCTGTTCTGTAAGTGTCCCACCACCACTGCCTGTTCTGTAAGTGTCCCACCACCACCACCTCCTGTCAGGTAAGTGTCCCACCACCTCTACCTAATCTGTAAGTGTCCCACCACGACTACCACTGCCTGTTCTGTACTTTCCCACCACCACTACCTGTTCTGTAAGTGTCCCACCACCACTACCTGTCCTGTAAGTGTCCCACCACCTCTACCTAATCTGTAAGTGTACCACCACCACCAACGCCTGTTCTATAAGTGTCCCACCACCACCGCCTGTTCTATAAGTGTCCCACCACCACCGCCTATTCTGTACTTGTCCCACCACCACTACCTGTTCTGTAAGTGTCCCACCAACATTACTTGTTCTGTAAGTGTCCCACCACCACCACCGCCTGTCAGGTAAGTGTCCCACCACCTCTACCTAATCTGTAAGTGTCCCACCACTACTACCACTGCCTGTTCTGTACTTGTCCCACCACCACTACCTGTTCTATAACTGTCCCACCAACATCACTTGTTCTGTAAGTGTCCTGCCACCACTACCTGTTCTGTAAGTGTCCCGCCACCACTACCTGTTCTGTAAGTGTCCCAACACCAGTGTCTATTCTATAAGTGTCCCACCACCACCATCGCCTGTTCTGTACTTGTCTCACCACCACTACCTGTTCTATGTGTCCCACCACCACTACCTGTTCTGTAAGTGTCCCACCACCTCTACCTGTTCTGTAAGTGTCCCACCACCCCTACCTGTCCTGAAAGTGTCCCACCACCTCTACCTAATCTGTAAGTTTCCCACCGCCACCATCGCCTGTTCTATAAGTGTCCCACCACCACCGCCTGTTCTGTGCTTGTCCCACCATTACCACCGCCTGTTCTGTGCTTGTCCCACCATTACCACCGCCTGTTCTGTGCTTGTCCCACCACCACCGCCTGTTCTATAAGTGTCCCACCACCACTACCTGTTCTGTACTTGTCCCACCACCACTACCTGTTCTGTAAGTGTCCCACCAACATTACTTGTTCTGTAAGTGTCCCACCCCCACCACCTCCTGTCAGGTAAGTGTCCCACTACCTCTACCTAACCTGTAAGTGTCTGACCACTACTACCACCTCCTGTTCTGTACTTGTCCCACCACCACCGCATGTTCTGTGCTTGTCCCACCACCACCGCCTGTTCTATAAGTGTCCCACCACCACCATCTGTTCTGTACTTGTCCCACCACCTCTACCTGTTCTGTAAGTGTCCCACCACCACTGCCTCTTCTGTAAGTGTCCCACCACCACCATCTGTTCTGTACTTGTCCCACCACCTCTACCTGTTCTGTAAGTGTCCCACCACCACTGCCTCTTCTGTAAGTGTCCCACCACCTCTACCTGTTCTGTAAGTGTCCCACCACCCCTACCTGTCCTGAAAGTGTCCCACCACCTCTACCTAATCTGTAAATGTCCCACCACTACTACCACCGCCTGTTCTGTACTTGTCCCACCACTACTACCTGTTCTGTAAGTGTCCCACCACCAGTACCTGTTCTGTAAGTGTCCCACCAACATCACTTGTTCTGTAAGTGTCCCACCACCAGTGCCTGTTCTGTAAGTGTCCCACCACCACGCCCTGTTCTGTAAGTATCCCACCACCACCGCCTGTTATGTAAGTGTCCCACCACCACTACCTGTTCTGTACTTGTCCCACCACCACTACCTGTTCTGTACTTGTCCCACCACCACCACCTTTTCTGTACTTGTCCCACCACCACTACCTGTTCTGTAAGTGTCCCACCAACATTACTTGTTCTGTAAGTGTCCCACCACTACTGCCTGTTCTGTAAGTGTCCCACCACCACCACCACCACCTCCTGTCAGGTAAGTGTCCCACCACCTCTACCTAATCTGTAAGTGTCTGACCACTACTACCACTGCCTGTTCTGTACTTTCCCACCACCACTACCTGTTCTGTAAGTGTCCCACCACCACTACCTGTCCTGTAAGTGTCCCACCACCTCTACCTAATCTGTAAGTGTACCACCACCACCACCGCCTGTTCTATAAGTGTCCCACCACCACCGCCTGTTCTGTACTTGTCCCACCACCACTACCTGTTCTGTAAGTGTCCCACCACCACTACCTGTTCTGTAAGTGTCCCACCACCTCTACCTAATCTGTAAGTGTACCACCACCTCTACCTAATCTGTAAGTGTACCACCACCACCACCGCCTGTTCTATAAGTGTCCCACCACCACCGCCTATTCTGTACTTGTCCCACCACCACTACCTGTTCTGTAAGTGTCCCACCACCACTACCTGTTCTGTAAGTGTCTCACCAACATTACTTGTTCTGTAAGTGTCCCACCACCACTGCCTGCTCTGTAAGTGTCCCACCACCACCACCACCACCGCCTGTCAGGTAAGTGTCCCACCACCTCTACCTAATCTGTAAGTGTCCCACCACTACTACCACTGCCTGTTCTGTACTTGTCCCACCACCACTACCTGTTCTGTAAGTGTCCTGCCACCACTACCTGTTCTGTAAGTGTCCCGCCACCACTACCTGTCCTGTAAGTGTCCCAACACCAGTGTCTGTTCTATAAGTGTCCCACCACCACCATCGCCTGTTCTGTACTTGTCTCACCACCACTACCTGTTCTATGTGTCCCACCACCACTACCTGTTCTGTAAGTGTCCCACCACCTCTACCTGTTCTGTAAGTGTCCCACCACCACCACTACCTGTCCTGTAAGTGTCCCACCACCTCTACCTAATCTGTAAGTGTCCCACCGCCACCATCGCCTGTTCTATAAGTGTCCCACCACCACCGCCTGTTCTATAAGTGTCCCACCACCACCACCTGTTCTGTACTTGTCCCACCACCACTACCTGTTCTGTAAGTGTCTCACCAACATTACTTGTTCTGTAAGTGTCCCACCCCCACCACCTCCTGTCAGGTAAGTGTCCCACCACCTCTACCTAACCTGTAAGTGTCTGACCACTACTACCACCGCCTGTTCTGTACTTGTCCCACCACCACCGCCTGTTCTGTGCTTGTCCCACCACCACCGCCTGTTCTATACTTGTCCCACCACCACTGCCTGTTCTGTAAGTGTCCCACCACCACTGCCTGTTCTGTAAGTGTCCCACCACCACCTCCGGTCCTGTAAGTGTCCCACCACCTCTACCTAATCTGTAAGTGTACCACCACCACCACCGCCTGTTCTATAAGTGTCCCACCACTACCGCCTGTTCTATAAGTGTCCCACCACCACCGCCTATTCTGTACTTGTCCCACCACCACTACCTGTTCTGTAAGTGTCCCACCACCACTACCTGTTCTGTAAGTGTCCCACCACCTCTACCTAATCTGTAAGTGTACCACCACCTCTACCTAATCTGTAAGTGTACCACCACCACCACCGCCTGTTCTATAAGTGTCCCACCACCACCGCCTATTCTGTACTTGTCCCACCACCACTACCTGTTCTGTAAGTGTCCCACCACCACTACCTGTTCTGTAAGTGTCCCACCAACATTACTTGTTCTGTAAGTGTCCCACCACCACTACCTGTTCTGTAAGTGTCCCACCACCACCACCACCACCGCCTGTCAGGTAAGTGTCCCACCACCTCTACCTAATCTGTAAGTGTCCCACCACTACTACCACTGCCTGTTCTATACTTGTCCCACCACCACTACCTGTTCTGTAAGGGTCCCACCACCACTACCTGTTCTGTAAGTGTCCCACCAATATCACTTGTTCTGTAAGTGTCCCACCACCAGTGCCTGTTCTGTAAGTGTCCCCCACCATTACTTGTTCTGTAAGTGTCCTGCCACCACTACCTGTTCTGTAAGTGTCCCACCACCACCATCGCCTGTTCTGTACTTGTCCCACCACCATCGCCTGTTCTGTAAGTGTCCCACCACCATTACTTGTTCTGTAAGTGTCCCACCACCAGTGCCTGTTCGGTAAGTATCCTACAACCACTACCTGTTCTGTAAGTGTCTTACCACTGCTACTTGTTCTGTAAATGTCCCACCATCTGCTCTGCTAATGTCCACCATAGCTGATTCTTTAGCACATGTCCCACCGGCATTACCTGTTCAGTGTTTGTGATCGTTGCCTCTTCTGCTGAGTGTCCCAACACTACTACCTTCTCTTGTGAGTGTCTATAAGCTTCCATCATGGTCTCTATAATTTTGGAAGGGACGACCAGTGCTGCATGCTGTGGTGCTCTTACCAGCAAGTACAAAGGAACTCCCAACAAAGGCTTCAAATAAAGGCTCTGATGGCAATGTGAGCACAGTCTTATTTTGATCATGTTCAGAACAGATCGCTTCCTTAGGGGTACTTGGACGGAAATAGTTATCACTCAGGGGCACCTGACTTGTAGAGGTTAAGAATAAGTTCTTTCAGGTTGTGTAGTTTTGTTCTCAGGACTGGTTAAGATCCATGAAGTTAGAGCTCCACCGATCAGAATGTTACAGCATATTCTAATGCTTTACCATAACATTCTGATTTAGGAATATTCCTTTAAATAGTTCCATTGTTTAATAGACTGAGAACTACTACTCTGGAAAATTGCTTTTCAGCTTTGCAGAGTTTGTACAGTCGGAACGTCTTCTCTAATCCCTTTCAAAGGCAGTGGTTGGGACTTGTTGGATTAACTACACATTTAGCTTCTTAACATGGCAAAGGCTGTAAAAGCAATACAATAAGGTTAATGAACACAAAGGGATCAATTGGAATTAAAGGAAGTAATTTTTTAGAACATTACCAAAGCAGGAGCTCAACCGAACATTGCAAAGCAGAGAGGAAAGGATTTCATTGCTGCAAATTTCTATTTCTAAAGTATATTGTAGCGATGTCCCTTAAAGAACAATGCACCTCCAAAGCCCAAAGCACCAATATATACACCCATATTTTAATAAAATGTATACCTGTCTTGTACCACCCTCTGTCTTCACTGGTATAGCCAAGAATGGATAAGGCTGCGCATTTCCCACGTCCTGAAATACTCTGCACTGCTTACATAACATGCTCTTTACACAGGCTCATTTTTTCAGAACACTATATGAAATGAACGAGGAGCTCTGGTTGCTATGAGTAACAAAGAAGGTCTGAGACCTAGACAGTTTTTATAGATGTGGCCAGTTGGCCTTTGGATTGACTCTTTCTCAGACACCTAACATATGGTTACTAGGGAAAAACGTAATAGCGTTAATAGGGCCCCCTATTACCCTGTGCCATTTATACTACTGGTGTTATTGGTGCCAGGAGAACTTTAAAGGGGATGTCTCACTACATTGATTCATATTACCTCAGTCTTGTTTTCTCAATTTCATTTTCTAACTCAGCGTTTACTGGCTTTACTGGCCGTAGTGATAAGCTGATAAGTTGCTGAGCTATAGCAACCAGAGTTGGCAGCCTATCAGGAGAGAGAGAACAGGTCTGTAGTTATAGCAACCAGAGCTGGCAGCCTATCAGGAGAGAGAGAGCAGGTCTGTAGCTATAGCAACCAGAGCTGGCAACCTATCAGGAGAGAGAGAACAGGTCTGTAGCTATAGCAACCAGAGCTGGCAGCCTATCAGGAGAGAGAGAACAGGTCTGTAGCTATAGCAACCAGCGCTGACAGCCTATCAGGAGAGAGAGAACAGGTCTGTAGCTATAGCAACCAGTGCTGGCAGCCTATCAGGAGAGATTGAACAGGTCTGTAGCTATAGCGACCTGAGGAGCTGATGCAGCCCATACAAGAGGGGATATCTAAGAATAGGTAGGACACTATTAATGGGCACATGTTGCAAAGTGACTTGTTTTTGCAAGATCTTTAACATAAAAAGCAATCCTTGTAGTGAGACAACCCCTTTAAGTCTGCAAGGTATGGTTTTTTCGTCAAATTTTTAGACCGTTTACAGATTTGGAAACCATCTGAAAACCGACAAGCAACCGTCCCTATAGACTTTAATAGAAAATCTGCCAAGTAGTCTAAACTGAACGTTTTTTCTGCCGGACGGATTTTCACACCGAAACTTGGAACATGTACAATCTTCCACCCGATTTTCGGACAGAATGTGTGCTATTCAATGGGTAAGAGGGACGGGCAAATACACAAACCGCAGACAGAACCGTCCCCTAAATCCATCGAAAAAATGATAAAATACCGACCGGATTCTTAGACAGAATCCGACCGGCTTTTTACACTTGCCGTGTGGCCGTACCCT
>JAODAL010001802.1:0-216307 GCA_025379985.1 Phyllomedusa bahiana | reverse complement strand
CATCATAAACTTTTTAATGCTGCTTCACTAGACAAGTGGAAGCCATCAACTCAAAATTTTCTTATTAAAAATATTCATACTGTTGGAACTATTCCTCCTTTTTAAACATTACAGCCACAAACTGAATTGTATCCTTTTGATATTTGTATTTTTTAGTAGCAAGTATTCGTGAAGTGCAAAGAAAATGATACATGCTTTTCCAAATTTTTGCAAACTGAAATAATTAAACGTGTGGCGTGCATATGTATTCAGCCCCCCTGAGTCAATACTTTGTAGGACCACCTTTAGCTGCAATGACAGCTGCAGTCTGTTGGGGGATGTCTCTACCAGCTTTGCACATCTAGAGGCTGGAATGTTTGCCTTTTCTTTGCAAAATAGCTCTGGCTCAGTCAGATTGGTTGTTGAATGTTTGTAAGCAGGTCTTTTCACAGACTCTCAATGGGATTTAGGTCTGGACTTTGACTGGGCCATTGTAACACATACATTTTCTTTTATTTTAATTTTGATTCCATTGTATCTTTGGCTGTATGTTTAGAGTTGCTGTCCTGCTGGAACCCACGCCCCATTCTCCAGTCTTTTTACAGTCTCTAACAGTTTTTACTCTAGGATTGCCATGTATTTAGCTCCATTTTCCCATCAACTCTGACCAATTTCTGCTGAAGCAAAGCATCCCCATAAAATGATGCTGCCACCATGGTGGGGATGGTATGTTCAGGGTGATGTGCAGTGTTTGTTTTCCTCCACACTCAGCATTTGGCATTTAGGACAAAAAGTTCAATATTGTTCTCATCTGACCAGAGCACCGTGTTCCACATGTTTTCTGTGTCCCCTACATAGTTTTCTGCAAACTGCAAACGGGACTTCTTATGGCTTTCTTTCAAAAATGGCTTTCTTCTCGTCACTTCCATAAAGGTCAGATTTTGGGAATACACAACTAACAGTTTTCCTGTGGAAAGATTCTCCTACCTGAGCTGTGGATCAAAGCAGCTCCTTCCAAGTGACCCTGGGTCTCTTGGCTGCTTCTCTAATTAGTGCTCTCCTTGTGTAGGCTGTCAGTTTAGGTGGATGGCCATGTATTGGTAGTTAAGTAGATGTGCTATACTCCTTCCATTTACGGATGATGGATTGAACAATGCTCTATGAGATGTTCAGCTGTAGTTATACCAAGAATAAATTACATACAAATTTACTAATAAGGTGACTTCTTAAGGCTTATATCACTGCACTGGCTTATATTTAGGGTTTTTTATAGGGAGCTGAATTCATATGAATGTCACACTTTTCAGTTTTTTAATTTACAAGAATTTGGAAAAGCATGTATCATTTTCTTTACACGTCACAAATGTTTGCTATCTTGTACTGCTCTGTCAAATAAAAAAATCAATAAAATACATGCATTTACATGAGATATTTTGATACATTATTATGCAGTGTTTGAAGCCAAAACTGGGAATGGGTTAACAAAATAGAGAGAAGAATGTTTTCCAAATAATTCCCCTAATTTACCATCCACTTATAGCAAAGGCTTCAAAGATTGCATTCAAAAATGAATCGAAACAGTACCTGTGAAAGCATCCTCCTACTAATTAAAGGCCCGAGGTTGATATATACACAAGATATACCTAAAAATTAGATCTACTTACAGAACTTTGAGACTATTGAGTCCAGAAAAAGCTCCCTTGGGGATGTATGTCAAGTCATTTCCTGCAAGACGTCTACAAAGATTTTGAGAAAAAAAACTAACATAAGTAAATTAATTTATCATCATGTGGAATTGATTTAAGCAAGATTCATCTTAATGTAAAACAACTTCTCAATAAACACACATACATACCAGGAGGAACTGTCTTACCATTTTGTCGTGTTATAACAAAACAAAGTAAATAAATAAGAGTAATCCCTATAAGAAAGCAGCAAAACCAAATATGTTTTTTGTTTACTGTTTGTACGTCCTGTATATTGCCTCATATATCTTTTAGTGTGTGTGCCAAGACTGAGGTCAGCGTCACTCACCATGACCTGGCAGTGCACTAGTGCCAAGCTGTACAACACTGAGCGATTAAGAAGCGATTTCTCAATATAAAATGCATGCTATTTCAAAGAATGTATCTGTCTTTAAAAACGGTAGTTTCCTTGGTGTAATCAGTAACACGTCATGTGCCATTAGCTTACATTTAAAAGGGTTTTCTAACTATAGTAAGTTATACATTACTTACTGGTCAAAAGGTGGTTCAGCTACTGGGACTACGAGCCAAGGAACAAAAAAAAGCCATTGAGGGAGACTTATCAATAGTGTCTAACTGATAGACAGTTCTAAATTAGACTAGACAGTCTTACAATTTGCCATATTTATCGTAGTGTTGATAAGGTTAAAACTGTCTAGTTTAACTTTATACCATCTTTAAGTTGGCTTACTTAATGCCACTAACATGCGCCCAAATTTTGGCACATTTTTGGCATACGCTATTTACCCCCCTTTCCCCCGCAAAGTCACACTCTTATCGAGACCATGCCCTTTTTGTCGGATGAGGCGCAGAAGTGTCTGAAAACTGTCTAAAACACATAGTAAATGTGGTGCAAAACTGGAGCAGAGCTGCAGTTCATGCATAGCACCATGCTAGGAGTAGCAATGTGAAGAGGAAAAAAAGACACAGCAGAGGCCAACATGCTTTACAAGCAATTAAGCTTATTCACAGGGTTATGGGTTTAAACTTCCATGATTAGTAAGTAATGGCACATTTCTTAACTATGGTATTCAGACACATAAGGCCACATATATGAAAACTGTCTAGGTCTAAAACTCACTTTGTTGCCCATAGCAACTAATCACAGCACCCCTCTCATTTTTCCAGAGCACTATATAAAATAAAAGGGACGCTGTGATTGGTTGTTATGGGCAACAAAGTGAGTTTTAGACCTATACAGTTTTCATACATGTGGCCCATAATCATTGCATTACTTATGTTTATGGCATTATACCATCAGTTTTAAAAATGGAAAAGTTTTGGTCATGATTCTGAAACTTTCATGGTTAACAGTCTCCAAAGCTTCAGTTGTACTGCATTTTATTTATAACTCGGCCAAGAATCTGCATGAGTGTCCATTTAGAAATTACTCGAAATAGTAGCAAATATGGCATTTAGGAAAATGCCAAATGTGATATTATTGCTTGTTATTGGGAAATTCTATTTTTACTTTCTATATGTTTTCATAAAAACTCTGCAGTTTTGTGTTCCTATTTTATGTTCCATATTTTATTGTTAAGGATTTATAGTGTTTGTCCTGACATCTGGATGTTTATATGATTGTGCAGATATTATTCACTTTTTCAGTCCCAGTTTTTGTTTGTTTAGTGTCCCTTTTCATTTTTTGTTTATTTTCTTTATCGTGTTAGTTGTGATTGTTGTAGTACTGTGTAGGGATTCGTAGGGTGTTCTTATGCGGGGTCGCCCCTTTCGGGGCGAGTGTTCCGCTCACGCGGATTATTTTTTGTCTAGTAAGCTCTTTTGGTCCTTTTGAGTAATTTCTTATTTTAAAGTATACCAATAAAGGTTATATTTTATCTATCTGAACCCATAGGCATTATTATTGCTCTTAGTAGTTTTGTTCCTATTTTATGTCTGTGTGACTCTCCATCAGCTTCTCCAGTTTCCTTTTGCACTCCAAATTATACCGACAAGTTAATTGACTTTCTATGGAATTAGCTATAGTTTGCTGGAGATAAAAAAAAATGGATTGTGAGGTCTAATGTGAACAGGTGCTAATATGAATGATTACTAAAGCAAAAGGAAATCACTTTTGTTACTAAATGGTAATGTCATACATCATCAACTGCACAAACAGAAATAGTCCAAGTATCATGCTTTAAATTGGTTGTACAGCAGAAGAAACATCATTATAACTGAATGGAGTGCGAGCCTCTCCTGTGTGTCAGGACGAGAACTGGGAAGTAGAGTGGGTCCCAAAGCTTCAGAGCAGGGACGGGACGATGGGTAGGCAAAGGTAGGCGACCGCCAAGGGCTCCCCTTCATTCCAGGCTGGAAAGGGGTGCAAAAAGTTATGGAGTGAGCTGAATTTTACATTGGGAGGGGAGACATGGGGGCGCTACATGCCTTATTTGCCTAGGGCACCAAGATACCTTGTCCCATCCCTGCTTCAGAGTGACACCACTCTGGCTGCATTTCAAATACATTTTCTTTTACTGGACAAGCCCTTTAACAGTGCATGGTTGTAATTGACTCTGAAGTGGTACAGTAGAAAATGATGAAAATATTCAACCTTGAATGTGTACCCAGAGAAACTGCTTCTTCTTCCTATCCTGGTAAGTACATATACACAATTATACGAGACTTGCATATTTTTCTTTAAATAGTATATTCTTCAATCCACTCTAAACACTGCTTTGATTTTTTGCTGATAAATCTTCACAATGATCTCAGTAGGTATCTTAGATTGTGGAAACTCTCAAAATTGTAGAAATTAATGAACCAATGATACACTAGCTTTTCACATAGTGTTATATCAGTTTTTTTTCAGTAAGGAGTTTATACACATGCATCCTAACTGTTGTATATGTTGCAATGAATAAAGCACTAAGCAAACCTTTACCCCAAGATAATTTCCAGTTATATACCAAACCCTGTGATGACAACTAAACTCATGGTTATTTAGAGATACTTGTAACCTGATAATTGCAATGACATCAGTCAAGGAACAAATGAGATGTGCAGCTGTAAGAGATAACTCGGGAATTCTGCGGTAATGTAACTACCATGGAAAAACTAGAAAACCCTTTCCCTTCGATTTAAAAATGTATAATACAGTTAATAAATCAAATCATCAAACATAATAAGCATACAGTCAAAAACAGGATGCTCGAACACAATAAAAATGTGGACAGTGGATGACCCCTTTTGGCAGATGTGTGAGGTCATCAGGTGATGTTTCCACAGCTTAATATATATTTCACTGAGTTGAAAGGCAAGATGCTTGCCTCAAAGCCCCAAAGAATACTCTAGTGCACTGCTCAACTGAGAATGCCTATGTTTATGTTATTTTAATGACATTTTTAAACATATTTCTAAAAATTCTAAACCTATAAAGCTCAATTAAGTTTACCTATATGCCGCATGGTATGTGGTCATTTTTTATTACCTGTGCTTCAGTTCTTTGAATCCCAATCTTTGCTTTTGACCTTGGTTTGCTCCCCTGTTTGTGATCCTGACCTTTCCTTGTGACTCACTTTGGGCCACATGTATGAAAACTGTATAGTTCTAAAACTCACTTTGTTGCCCATAGCAAGCAATCAGAGCACCCCTTTAATTTTTCCAGAGCACTATATGAAATACATATGGCCCTATGTTTCTGCACTGTATCTTCTTAGGCCGTGTTCACACGGCTTATTCCCGACGGATTTGTGCGCCGTATTGAGCGCACAAATCCGCCGTGATAAGGGGCGGGACGGGGGCGGGGCCGGAGCGCGGCGGGGGCGCCGCTCCCGGCCCCATAGACAATGCATTGTTTACGGCGCGTCCACGCCGTAAATAATGTGCATGTCACTTTCTCCCCCGCTAGCGGATTCGCCGAGCGGGGGAGGACGACGGATTCCACTGTTCTCAATGAGAGCAGTGGATTACCGTAATTGCTGCTGCGGATTGGCGCCGTACTGAAGCGCAAAACCGGCGCGCAGTACGGCGCCAATACGCGGCAGAATAAGCCGTGTGAACGAGGCCTTAGAGTGGTCTTGACCTTGTGCTGACTATGCATCAGCTTATTTGAGTCTCAGACACTTTTGGATAAACGTTTTTGGTTAATTCAGGACTTGAGCTCTCAGATGAGCAATGGATACCAACAAAATCACTGAATTTGCAGAACAAATAATGCCACCGCTCTTAAATAGTTCTATCACAGAAAGTGCCAATGGCTTAAAACAACTTTTAATTACTAATACTAAACAATTCAATCCACCTAGTACAATATACTTTGGCTGGCCAATCCCCAGTCTCAATGCACATATAATCACACCAGATTCCAGCATTGAATGATACATAATAGTGTAAGGTGACCAGACATATGCATTTTTTAAAACAAGCGCACATCTTTAAAAGAGTGTGTGTTTTTATAATTGACTCAAATTTGGAACACCTAGGTTAAATCATATGCCAATTTCTTAGGCTACGTTTAAATGTTCAGCTATTTAGATTGGGGTTTTGAAACCAAAACCAGGAATAGATCATAATCAAGGGCACATATGAAGGAAAAACTAAGGGGACATCTATGAATTTGCATGCGCCATTTTTTTTACTTAGCACAGACACACCAATTCTAAATAGATATAGACGAGTGAATAATACGACAGTATGAACTTGAATGTTATGCGCCAAACATAGAGTGCAATGCGCCAAACTGTGTATGGTGCATAAAGTGTAATGCGCCAAACTTTGAATGGCAGTTTTACATCAAACTTTGGTGCATTAAAATGTGTCATGCCATCTTTAGAACAGTGTGCCAGAAAAATACCGCATGCGAATGCATAGATGTTACCCTAAGGGCATGTCCCCACGGCAAGGGTTTTCGGACGGTTTTTCTACCGGTTTGCGGTTTTTCAGACCGCCTGAATCGTGCTCTATGGAAAACCCATGCAGCAGTCCCCACTGCATGGGTTTTCCGCCCAGTGGTTTTTCCGCCCGCGGAACGCTGAAAAGACATTGAACATGTTCATTCTTCCGTCCGGTTTCCAGGCCGGAATATGAACACCTCAATGGGAGGGGGGAGGGCTCTTCTCCACTCATCACGGAGAAAAGCCGTCCCCCCTGCGGCCATATGGACGGCCGCAAAACCATACAAATACCGGCCGGGTAACCCGACCGGTATTTGTCCACTGCCAGGTGAACGCACCCTAAGAGTTCTTCTTGTTTTAAATGCATTCTTGGTTTTGTCTCAAAACCTGCATCTAAAAAGCTGAACAATTAAATCCAGCCTTAGACTTTTTTCACATGTTCCGTTCCGTTCGGAACCTTTGTTTCATGTTTCGTTGGGAATCATTAAATAAATAGCACAGCAAACTGTGCCTTTATTTCCATATAAATGACGAACACCATGGAAGAAGCCCCACAGACATGTTGTAATCAGAGCCTCCATCGCAGATGTGCACTATTGCCACACATGGTTTTTTAATGCACTTAAACACAAAAGAAAAAAAATACACAACCCTTGAACAAAGTCTTATCAGTACAGCATTCACCTTCCTGACATAACCTTCCTCTTTCCTGCAGTCTGTCCTCCTCAGCCCCCAGTTATCATACCATTTTCTGCACCTCTGTGATTGCAGCTCTTATCCCCCTATTTGCCTTTCTCAGTGCCAAAGCATATGTGTATATATACAATGTATATATACTACACTACCTATTGCCTACTACTAACTACCTACTACATCATTTGTAGCCCAACTTTACTTCTACAGATGTCTCTTGACAAAGGCTTCTGCTGAATCATTGATAATAGACATCTCTAGATTGTTCAATTTCGACATTTGTTATTTCTACTTGTGCAGTAATCTGGACACAGTGGGCCTCATGTATGAAAACGGTTTAGGTCTAAAACTCACATTGTTGCCCATAGGTTACTATGGGCAAAAAAGTGAGTTTTAGACGTAAACCATTTTCATACATGTGGCCCAGTATTCTTGGATATTTTGCATTTATAGAGAGCTGCCACATCCTATTGGATATCTACCTCTTTGTGTATAACACATTATATACTACTTTTTTGCATCCATCATTTGTTGTGCCATGGATTTTCTTCTATTATAACCAAAGAGATGTGATCCCAAGAGCTAATTGACCTTTGAGATAACACAATACACATACTATGATGCATACATAGACATTAATCTACAGAAAATTTTAAGTCAAATACATGCACACACCAACAATAGTGTAAATGAATGTATTTATGTATACGTGATATAGAAGTAAGTACGAATATAACAATAATGACAATAAATGAAAGGACATATGTAAACATGACATCTGTATCCAAAGGAACCGTAAAGAAATAGAAAATACTGGGTTAAGCTGTCTGCATATACAGCACACACTTTCCCAGGGGTGAAAAATACAAAACATATAAAAGAAATGAAAAAGTACAGACAGCATTTAAGATCTGCCAAGGGTTGAGAAGAATGACCATATGGTATTCTGCCAAAGATTCAGAAAAATGTTTATATACATTGTGAGTTTGCTACTCACACAGTTCAATGAACACAATACTTGGATCAGGTTCAGCAGTGTGGACCATAAAGCTGGCATGTGATATTGTAGATGGGCATACATTGCATCTATTTTAAACAGACTGTTTTACTTCTAAACAGACAGTGGGAATTTAAAGGGTTGTCTCACTACAAGGATTGCTTTTTATGTTAAAGATCTTACAAAAACAAGTCACTTTGCAATATGTGTCCATTACCAGTGTCCTACCTATTCCTAGATATCCCCTCTTGTATGGGCTGCATTAGCTCCTCAGGTTGCTATAGCTACAGACCTGTTTGATCTCTCCTGATAGGCTGCCAGCGCTGGTTGCTATAGCTACAGACCTGGCTTCTTCTGCAGCCTAGTAGAAGCCTGTAAACACGCCCCTGAATTCAAAACGAAACCAAGAAAACAGGACCAAGGTAAGGTGAATCGTTGTAGTGAGACAACCCTTTTAATTATATTTGTTAATAAGTTTTTAGTCACTTCCATTTGTGTCCTAGTTACTACTTGTCACCCATCTCCTTCTTTTTCTGCTGAAGGAAGTGTGCAGGGTTGTCCAGGATTTAATAAAAAACTTCTGAAATAAAAAAAAGTGACCTTAAAGGTGTTTTCCTATAATAGACATTTATCACATATGCACAAGATATATAATACATTTCTGATTGCTGGAAGTCCCACCCCTGGGGCCCCACTGAGTCCCCTGGTTTTCCTCACTGAGATCACAATGAAGAAGTGCTTGAATGTTGCAGCAGTCAAACATGTGCACTACATCTCTACTCAAAGTCCATGGGACTAACCGACATAGCTTAGTACAGCTGAGTACTCACTGGGGCTCAATGAATCTTTTTGGTTTTCAGCATTCCTGTGATTTGGTAGACTAAAAAGTCAGTAGGGCCCTTACTATTGAGTATGATTATGAACTACCAACAAGTATGTGAAAGTTTAGAGCTCACATAGGGAGGACTGCGCTACTTAAAAATGTACCAGTATTCTCTCTGTCATCTGCTCTAGATTTATTCATAAATACTTTTAATACTTCCCTGTCTGGAATAAATGAAGCCCTCAGTGTTAGTTGTAGTGACAACATAGATTATAAATGTGGACCAGAAGGCACACTACCGTCTGAATGAATGTATGTCAGTTAACTCCCATTGAATACACAGTGGTCTCTCGATATGCAATATTAAAGGGGTTGTCTCACTACAGGGATTGCTTTCTATGTTAAAGATCTTGCAAGAACAAGTCACTTTGCAATATATGTCCATTAACAGTGTCCTACCTATTCTAAGATACCCCCTCTTGTATGGGCTGCATCAGCTCCTCAGGTCGCTATAGCTACAGACCTGCTTGATCTCTCATGATAGGCTGCCAGCACTGGTTGCTATAGCTACAGACCTGGGTTCTACTGTAGTCTAGTGGAAGCCAGTAAACACACCCCTGAATTCAAAGGGAAACCAATAAAACAGGACTGAGGTGAGATGAATCAATGTAGTGAGACAACCTCTATACTTGGTTCCAGGGTAACTATTATATGTTAAAAGCATAACCGTATAGAAAACTAGTGATTGGTTCTCAAGTTTATACATGTCAACAAAACATAATGAAGAGAATGAAGCAGATAACTAATACAGATAAAGCAAGTTCCTACATATGATGGAAAGAGCTGCTGGAAGTTGTAAATCACTTTCATTTTGCGGATAGGATCTTCGCCTGGGTCACCTGTGGTAGATTCATTGGTATATGTGAGGAGTGTATTCATTACATGTTTAAATACCGGATGGTAGGGTTTTTTCATATACCAGTGTTTCATAGATTACAAAGTTTTCCCAGGATAACGTTTGCCATATATACCTTTTTTTTGTATTTAATCTGCCCTGATATAAAGGAAATACCTCTTTGATCTGTAGGCGAAAAAATTTTGGGGCCCTTGCTGGGACATGTTATATATAAAAAAAATTATATATATTTTATATATAATATTATATCCAATTGACAGTTGCTGGGAACTTTTGCCGCATTTATTTCTCTAGGGAGTCGGTGGATACCATACCACTTTTCAACGGTTTTTTTGATCTCCTTTGTTTATATAAGGTCTGCAGGGGACCCCATACCACTGCCCTCTTTTTTTTTGGGGGAATTTTAAAAATCCTCCATTTTGGTGAATAAACCGTTTAGACAAATTCTATGTTAGGCCTGAGTTTTTTGGTCCTTTTCTATTCTGGACCACTTTTCCCCCCGCACTTTTTTTTTTTCCTACTAAGTCCCCTGAGAAGTGTTGTGGGGACATGAAACATGTGGGCTTTTTTAGTGTTGGGCTTTTATTTTAAATAGGGTTGGTTTCCGGACAGGGCCCCCTTTTCGGGGCGGTTTCCCCTGTGTGTCTTTAGGTGAGCTAAAAATTTTTTAGGTTAAGTTATATGTTATTTTTTTTTTCTCCTCATTTTTTAGAGATTTTTTAAAAAAGTGAATTTTAATACTGATTTATATTGGTTAGGTATTGGGATTTTTCATGTATAATTTTGGGGGAATTTCTTAAACCTTATATTCCCTTATTGTCGTAGTTTATTGAAATAGTTAACAGGTAAGGCAGGCCCCCTTTGTTTGGTTTGGACACTAGTAATGTTACGGAAAGCTAAGGATGTATTTTCTAAAAGGGCCCTTTGATCAGGGGAAAATTTTACGCCTACTTTAAAAAGAGCGTTTAGAGAACTTAAAATTATTGTACAAAGAGCAGAACCCTCTTGGTGGGGGTACAAAGCCTTGAAGGTATATTAAAAAGGGGATTTTTCCCAGGGGTCTTAAAATCCCCTTTAACCCCCGGAAAAAAAATAGGGGCTTCCTTTTTGTTAGTTGGGAGAAGGAAGCGACTACAGCCCCCTCGGGTTTCCAAACTGCTTTTGGATGATGAGAGGTCAAATTTGGAGCCCCCTGAATGACAAAATTAAAGAACGGTTGAGTGCTAAGAAATTTCAGCAGGAGAAAGATTTCTACAAAGGAAAAACAATTAAAAAATTTTAAAATAGAAAGATACCAGTTCCATTCAAGGAAGCAAGCATAAACAGTTTATCGTGACATGAAGTTTTTTAAGAGAAAACAAGGCCCTACTCCTTTTTGGGGAAAGGGGATACTAACGGGAACAGAGCGGACTTATCCTCTACTAAAACTGATAATAAATTTAGATGGGGGTCAACTCAAGAAGACAAGGGGCCGCCCGAAAGGAAGGGGGGGAAAATGGGAATGGGGTTTCCCCGGTATGGACGTGCAGAGATCGGCCTTTTTTGGGGGACACAACATACCCCCTGAGGAATCGAAATCCGTTTCGCGATTGGGGCCCCCCAAAATCCAATACCCATCAGGTGTCTTCTGGCTTACCTTGGTATCAACAGCACCAATGTGATTTTAAAAAATCAAAGAGAGTCCTTGGGAAAATTTGAGCCCAAATATGAGTAAAGGGTTTCTTTTTGACCAACAGGGGGTTTAGATTTTTTCATGGGAAAAGGGCCCCTGAACCTCTTGTCAAAAATTCTTGGGTATAAATTTTTCACCTAAGAAAAAACGTGGTTCTTGAGCGGGGTTATACCATTTGACATGGGGATGAAGTGAGACATTTGAGAGCCTCACTGGGATTCCCAAACCCTTTTGGGGAAGGGCCCCTTCACTGATTAAAAAAAAAAGTACACGATACCTCCTAAAAGCGAGTCCTCAAAACATTGTCTTTTGTTGATTGACCATCAGTGACTGAGAAATTGGACAACATGGGGAAATTAGTGGAATTTGAGAAAAGGTGATATATGGTATTGGGTTGGCTGAAGAAAGAAATCACTTAAAACCCTTGAAAAGGGGGGCAATATAGTGATCCTTGATACGATGAGTATGAATATGTGTATGACAATCTTAAAAGATAGGGATGGATATGAAATTTTGAGAGCAATCCCACTCTATCCTATCTTGAAGAACTTAAGCCTATTTTATCAGAAGCTCTGGTTTCGGGGGTCTTTTAGTAAGAGATTTTGATTATACCCCCCCCTTTCCCGGGATGGCGGTTTAGTTCCCCAAAGGGTGCACAAAAAGTGTTTCCCTTGCGTGGCGACCCTTTGTCTTGGTGTGGGAACCCTTTTTCCCAAAAATATGGGGACACTATTCAAAAAGGATTTTGGTTTCCCTTTGTGGTGGCACTTCCTAAACATAGGATTCGATGGACCTGTTGCGCAAGTTGGGGGTTTACGGTGCCCTAGTCATCCCCTTTTGGCAGCATTGACGAGGGGCTCTTTATCCCCCATCCGCTTTTGGGGGCGGAAACCCCTCAGAAAATTTTTTTGATGAGGGGATGTCATTTTTCAGGAACACAACGGCTTTCCCTTCAATTGCTTGATTTTTGTTCTCCCAAAACTTTTTTGGTTTAAATAAGATGTCTACCACCAGCTCAGGGGCAGGCCCATGGGTAGCCCTGTTGCCAGCCTACACAAATTGTCCTGGGCTGGTGGGAGGATCATTTTGTTTTTGGTGACGCTAATAATTCGGTAGGATGAATTTTATTTTGGACAAGGTATATCATGACCCTGGTCTTGTGGAATGGGACCCAAGAAGGATTTAAGGCCTTTGTTTTTTTTTGAATGAAAAATAATGATTTGATCTTCTTTTTACGTATGGATTAATGAGATGTCTCTTTCATTTTTGGATGTTCAATATGGAAAACGCGGGGGGGGCCCTGGAGACCACAATCTTTCGGAAGCCCACTCTCCAATTCCCCCTTTAGGTGGGGGGCAGAGTCATCCCGTCCTCTCAAGAGGGGAATCCCCCAAAAGGGAATTTAGTTTGAGGGGAAATTGTTTTACCCCCTTTTAATTTAAAAATCAATCTGGGACTTTAGGAAGCGTTTTCTTGATAGAGGCTTCCGGTGGGGTCCTTAGAGAAGTTATAGGGGAAAGCTCTACAACAACCAAGAAGCACACTCTTGATTCCTAAGGTGATTTGAGTAAAAAAAAATGGGGCATCTTCCCCTAATTGGGGCTTTGATGGAGCGGTGCCTGTTCGGAAGATAATCTAAAGAATTGGAAATCCTCAACTGGATTCAGACCAAAGGAAAGGGATGGGGAATTCCCCATATCCCCTCGTAAGGTAGAGCATTTGGGACTTTTTGTCCCTAGTCATTTTGAAAAATAAATTTTAGCCCCGAACTTGGCTTAATCAACCTTCCCGGGATGTTTTAGTGTAGTGGTTGGTTGCGTGTGAAAATTTTTGGAATCCCGGAAAAAAAATTTTTACGCAACGTGTTAACGGGATTTCAGATTGGCCCCAAATTATAAATTGAAAAAGTAAAAGGGTGATCTTAAGATCATTGTAAAATGTGGTTGGAAAACATTGGAAAAAACCCTCAGAGAATTTCGTGGCGTTTGGGTGAAATGTGAATGATATCAAGCATGGTAAGGATACCCCCCTTGCAAAAACTAATGTAAAAAATGGTGGTGATTTTAAATGTGTCAGTTTGGGGGATTGACAGAGTTTTCCCCCCTTTCGGGGCGGAAATGGGGTGGTGCTGTTCAGAGGGAAACCCAGTGGGTTTTTTGACTCAAACTGTTTCCCCACAAGGACTGAATGAAGGTTTGGGTTTTTTCTGTTTTATTTTAAAATCCCTTTTTTCCTCATTTCACCTTTTCCATTTACTGTTGTTCTGCTGTTATGTTTAATTAAATCCTTGCTTGTCATTTCGCCTTTTCCACGACTGTGTTTTGACTGTCTTTTTTTAAAACCTGTTTTGTCTTTTTGTGTAAAACGGGCGCATAACTTTGCTGCTTGTGTCCGGCGCTGGTTTGTGATCTGTCAGGTTGCCCGGGGTTTAAAGGGCAGTGTTCAGTCTGTGCCCGGTGTGGGGCCCGGGCCCCCAGTGCGGGGGCGCGCTTGGCGTCGGACCGCCTTATTGCCGGGTGTGCAGTTGTGATGCGCTGCCCCCCTTACCTGGGAGGGGATCCCCCCCTAGGTCTGTTTTTGGGGGTATCTGTTGGAGGATTCCAAAAATGCATGTATTGTAACGGTGTCGGGTTTTTGGTTAGATAAACCTGCGGTTAGAGCAGTTTTTTGTTCATATAACCCCTTGGGTTTTGCTAATCTCTATTAGAGGATTTGTGGTATTTTTTAGTATGGTTGCTTTTTACTGGGGAAAAGTTTTTTTTTGACACTTGTGGAAATTCATGGGCATAGGGGAGGGGGTATTCCTTAAAGTTTAAATGGTGGTATGGTCCCTATTCCATTGTTTATATTGAGGTATGATATTCTTTGATGGGAAAGTCTTTTTTATGACACCCTGTGGGGATTCATTGGGATTGTGAGGAGTGTTTCTTACAGTTTAAAAAACGGATGGTATGGGGTTTTTATATACCGTGTTTCATGATTACTAAGTTATATCCCAGGATAACGTTTGCCATATTACAAATTTTTTTTTTATTTTAAACTGCCGATATAAGGGAAAAAACCTCTTTGATTGTGGGCGAAAAAAATTTGGGGTCCTTGTGGGGCGTGTTATATTATATATACTCCAATTGAACGTTTGGGAACTTTTGCCCATTTATTATCCTAGGGGGTGGTGGTCCATACCACTTTTCCCAAGTTTTTTTTGATTCCTTTGTTTTTTATAGAGGTTGCAGTGGACACCATACATGTCCTCTTTATTTTTTTGGGGGAATGCCTTATTCCTCATATACTCGGTGAAACAACCCTTTAGAAAATTTATTGTATGGACCTGATTTTTTGGTCCTTTACATTTGGACACTTTTGCCCGCCTTTTTTTTTCCCTACTAAGTTTCCCCGTGAAGTGTTTGAGGGACATGAAACATGTGGGACATTTTTAGGTTAGGGGGTTTAATATATAGGGTTAGGTTTCGGACAGGGCCCCCTTTTCGGGGCGCATTCCTGTGTGTCTTTAGGGTGAGCTAGAAATTTTTTTTGTAGGTTAAGTTATATGTTATTTTTCTTTTTCTCCTCATTTTTTAGAGATTATCATTAAAAGTGAAGTTTTAATACATGATTTATGTTGGTTAGGATATTGGATTTTTCATGTATACTATTGGGGAATTTCTTTAAACACTTATATTCCCTTATTGTCGTAGTTTCTTCGCCTGGGTCACCTACTTTATACACATAAGGGCACATTTTATATCACTGTCTGATATTTAGACAGTGTAAACTTAAACTTGTACCAGAAAAAAAGAAAATACGTCTGCCTGCTGGTTCAAAGCAGTAGGATATCCTGGCATATGTGAGGTACAGAACATGTAGTACCACACTGTACTATAGAGAGGTGCAACTAGACCACAAATTACTGCATGCACTTCCCTAATACAGGGGTTTTGCAAGTAAACATTGAGAATTGTCTGGATCTTCCATCCAACCACATGTGCCGCAGATCACCAATGTCTGTGACATTGTATGTTGAGCATGTTGTCAAGATACTATGGGCGACATGTTTGAAACTTGGCGTCACTGCGGCAGATTTTCGGTCATTTAAAGTGTGCCTGAAAGTACAATACTTTCAAAAATATGGCATTTGGTATACCATGCATAGTAAGCTTAAGGCGCCTAAAAAGGTATATTGCGTCGAAAAAGGGGTATTGCACAATCGTGACGCATAGCGTATCAGTGCTAGTGTATGTAATGCGCCTATCGAGGCGCACTGCGTAACGGTGGCGCACAACATATCATTACTAGTGTATCTAATACGCCTCAATAGGTGCATTGCGTATGGAGGTGCACAGCATATGATTGCTACTATATTTAATGCGCCTTTTGTAGGTGCATTACAATGTGTCGTACCCGGAGTATAATGTGCCTAGCTTTGGTATATTACAGTTCATTTATATTGAGAAAATGGCGTCAAGAGTATTTTTAGTAAAAATAGACCAAAAAAAGGCACTTGCATATTGGGACATGTCGCCCTATATCTCTGCACAGACCATTGTTTGTTGAAAAATATTGTAACCTCAGGCCACTTTAACTGACTTTATGCTTATCTTTAAATGGATAAGTATATAAACCATGAGTGAGCTGACTGAGGAATGAAATCACAAGCTGCCGCTATGGAGTCCATGGAGAGGGAGGGAAGTAGGAGTTAAATGCATATAGAGACAGTAAGAGATACAAGGATATTATGCACAACGATCTATTATGCATTATATTTCACAGTTGTAGATTCAATTTAGTTCAGCTAATGCACAAACAGTTGTAATGTTAAATTCTTAATGATCAATGAACATTAACAGCGCAGGGAGAAAAAAAAAAGCAGCATATTAACAGGGTTAAGGTCAGGTATCTTTTTCATTCATTTACAGTGGGTTGCAAAAGTATTCATAACCCTTGAACTGTTTCTCATTTTTAAATGTTAGTCACAAACTTAAATGTATTTTATTGATATTTTATTAAAGGGGTTGTCTCGCTACAATGATTGGGTTTTAATTAAAAGATCTTTAAAAAACAAGCAGCTTTGCAATATATGTTCATTACAAATGTCCTACTGATTTTGAGCTAGCCCTGTTAGCAGGAGTGAATCAGCTCCTCAAATCTCTATAAGCAGCCGACCTGTTGATCCTTATCTTACTGGCTGTTCAGGTCTTTATGACTCCTCAGTCTTTGAAGACAGGTCGTAGCAGAGAGCCCCTCCCGCACAGAATGCTTCTGTCGTAGAGGGAGGGGGGAGGAAGGACTCTGGCATCTGTGTCCCTGCTTCCTGGATTACCCTGTGTGTGCCTGCTTCCTCCTGCTCTCTACACAGATAGATGTGACAGCAGTGATCCTGTCTGTTACTATAATCATGATGTGTCTTTGGAACTGTGACTATACTAATGCTATACAGATCAGGCATGTGAATACTTTATGCTCTCCTGTATTAGTGAGACATCCTGAGTATAGTAACACTTCCCTTGTTGTTGCTGGAGATGTGGAGACTTGTAAGCTAAGCAGAGGGTATAGGAACACTTGCATCCTCTCTGCTCTGTTATTAGCACACCACTTCACATTTCCTCTCTACACTCATAGATCAGCCCTCTCCTGCAACAGACCTAGGCAGGCACACACAGGGTGAACTCTGGCAGCAAACCCCTCCCCCCTGTATAGAAGTTACGTAGCTGCCTGTGTGCTGATGGGAGGGGGGAGAGGGAGCAGAAGAGACAGACAAGCTAGCACGCCCCTCAGTTCAACTTACCAGGCTCACTGACAGGCTGAAAGCTCATAATGAGACAACTCCTTTAAAGTTTTAAGAAAATATGTGTTTTTCAAAATTTTTGCTGAAACAATGAAAAGTGTATTCAGCCCCCTGTAGTCTGATACCTGTAAAATCCAGTGTGACCAATTGCCTTTAGAAGTCACCTAATTAGTAAATAAAATACATCTGTATGTAACTTATTTTCAATATTACTACAGATGTTTTGTGACGAGCGCTGAGGTTTTTTTTAGAGAACATTAAGGGGTACTGGACAAATACCGGTCGGTTTATCCGACCGGTATTTGTTCGGTTTGTGTGCCGTCCTAATCACGGAGAAAAGCTCTCCCCCTTCACATTGACTTGTTCACATTCTGTCCGAAAACCGGACGGAAGAATGAACAAGTTCAATGTTTTTCCGGGCGGCTGGCGGTTTGATAAACCACCGGGCGGAAAACTCGTGCAGTGGGGACTGTTGCACGGGTTTTCCATAGTGGTCTGGTGTGTTCGTTTACGGACGGTTTTTCAGACGGTCTGCAAAACTGCAAACCGTCTGATAAACCAGCCGCAAACCAGTTCCGTGTGGACATGCACAAATGAACAAACAGCTTCATGAAAACCAAGGAACACCTGACATCTCAGGGATAAAGTTGTAGCAAAATGCATTGCAGGGTTAGGTTTTAAAAAAAAAAAAAAAAAAAATAGCCCAAGCTCTAAATATCTCAAGGAGCACTGTTCAATATCTCATCCATAAATGAAAGGAGTATCACACAACTGCTAACCTACTAAGACATGGCCATCTACCTAAACTGATAGCCCAGACAAGGAGAGCACTAATTAGAAAAGCAGCCAAAAGGCCCAAGGAGTAGCTGCAGCGATCCACAGCTCAGGTGGGAGAATCTGTCCACAGGACAACTATTAGCTGTGTGTTCCACAAATCTGGCCTTTATGGAAGAGTGGCAAAAAGAAAACCATTTTTTTAAAGCATGCCACAAGTCCAGTTTGCAGAAAGCTGTGTAGGGGACACAGCAAACATGTGGAAGAAAGTGCTCTGGTCAGATGAGACCAAAATTTAACTATTTGACATAAATGACAAATGCTGTGTGTGGAGGGAAGCCAACATTGCACATCACCCTGAACACACCATCCCCATCATGAAGCCTAGTAGTGCCAGCATCATGCTGTGGGGATGCTTTGCTTCCTCAGGGACTGGGAAGCTGGTCAGAGTTGATGAGAAGATGGATGGAACTAAATACAGGACAATTCCCATTGAGAATCTGTGGCAGGACTTGAAAATTACTGTTTACAAACATTCACCAACCAATCTGACTGAGCAAGAGCTATTTTGCAAAGAAGAATGGGCAACAATTCCAGCTTCCAGATGTGAAAAGATGGTAGAGACATACCCCAATAGACTTTCAGCTTTCATTGCAGCTAAAAGTGGCTCTGACTCATGGGAACTAAATACATATGCATACCACACATTCCAGTTGTTTTTAATTTGGAAAAGCACGCCTCACTTTCTTTACACGTCACAAACACTTGCTACTTTGTGTTGCTCTTTCACATAAAATATTAATAGAATACATTTTAGTTTGTGGCTGTAATGTGTAAAAATGAGGAACAGTTCAAGGCTATGAATACTTTTGCAACCCACTGTAGTTGATTTATTTGTGTACTTTGGGTCATTGTCATACTGCATCGCCTAATGTCTCTTCAGCTTGAGGTTATGAACAACTGCCTTTAGATTCAGTTTTAAAATGTTTTGATACAACGTTAAATTAATTGTTTCTTCGATGATTGCAAGGCGTCCAAACAAAGCAGCCCCTTCACCATGTTTCATTGTTGGGATGAGGTTTTAGGGCCACATGTATGAAAACGGTTTAGGTCTAAAACTCACTTTGTTGCCCATAGGTCACTATGGGGAAAAAAAGTGAGTTTTAGACCTAAACAGTTTTCATACATGTGGCCCTTAGTGTTGGTGTGCAGTGTTCTTTTTCCATCAAATATACCTTTGTGCATCTCATGTGTTCATAGTACTGTTTATCACAAGCATTGATGGAACACCCGGGTTGTGTTAGGAAAACAGGAAAAGGGATGCAGAAGTGGAATTTTTTTTTTTTTTTTTTTACCAGAAATGCAGGTTATTTCAAAGGGCTCACTTACTTTTTGTTGCAAAACATCACACTTGACTGTATTCAGAAGTCCCATAGAACAGAATGGATAGTCGTATGCAAAGGCCACCAGCTCTCCATTCTGAGCCATAGCTTTTGGGCGTCCGTTTCTGAGATAGATGCGGGCCACAGAGGTGGGACCCACATCTATCCGACTTTGTTGGCATTTCCTAGTGATATGCTATCAAAGTCTATGGTGGGAACTGTGAAAATAGGGCACCCTATGGTAGCATCATACAATGGAGTTACAAAGCATACTGTATTACACGTGCCATTTTTTTTTTTTTTTTTGACAGGGTAACTCCAGAGTGTAGCACTTTTATTTTAGCTCTATTTCAGCTATTTTTTAATTATCCAATAGAGAGCGCTTGAGCTTTCAGCTCTTTAAGCATAATGCCCTATGATATGCAGATTCCTAGTGGGGTGCAAAAATGCAATTTCAAATTTCGACAAACACCTATATGGTGCTCTCCTCAAGGAGAGATAATCTAAGCTATTTTCTAAGTCAGTAAAAAAAGTGGTGTTCAGCACTTGCTGTTTTTTCTGCAGTTTAGTAACTCATGTGTATCGCACACGTTGTGTAGAAAACCTTTGTAGAAACTGCCTGTACGGATACTCTAGGGATTTCAGTATTTCATATAGTAAATAACTTTCCCAAAAGTCACTTCATCGCTTTCACTGGCTGTTTGATTTCAACTGGTTTAGACTAAGGACCATTAGGATGAAAAAAAAAAAAGTCCTTCATATCACATGGACTGCCTGTGAGATTCCAGTGGTTTAGACACTGGGTATAAGTCCAATTTTGGAAATGCACCAAACATATTGTTTTCTTCAACCTAAAATGACCTTAGCTAATAGGGGGAAAGATTGGATGAAACAGCTGCTCGATTTACTGTATAGTAGTGTAGTGAAAGAGCCGTTTTGATGTGGCAATCAGTTATGGTAATAATTCTTTGCACTACAACACCTGGCACTGCCCCAGTGCTTGAGATTATCGCTTGCTAAAACTTGAAGCGCTTCACCTTTTAGATCTTTATACCACTAAGGCCATGTTCACACGGCTTATTTGTCCGCGGATTGGCGCCGTACTCCGCGCCGGATTTGCGCTGCAGTACGGCGCCAATCCGTCGGAGTAATTACGGTAATCCACTGCTCTCATAGAGAACAGTGGATTCCGTCGCTCCTCCCCGCTCGGCGAATCCACCGCGGGGGGAGAAAGTGACATGCACATTATTCACGGCGCGGACATGCCGTAGATAATGCATTGTCTATGGGGCCGGCGGGCTGCTCCCCCGCCGCGCTCCCGCCCCTTATTCATGCCGGAATTGCGAGCGCAATCCGGCTCGCAAATCCGCCGTGAATACGCCGTGTGAACAGGGCCTAAGAAGGCAGACTTTAACTGTTATTAGAAAAAAAATGTGGCATGTATCTGTGCTTGCAACAAGTTGGTGGAGCTTCACTCAAACCCTTTTATTATTCAACTTCAGTACTGTTTTATGGACTGCTAGAGTGGACCTTGTGTCAAAATGGAACCAATAGCCTTGTTACTCATAGAATCACAGTGCATGCTTCATTTTATTAGGGCACTTTCGAAAATTAAAGACTAGGGGTGTCATCTATGAATTTGCCTTCATCATTTTTTTTTTTGCTTTATATTGCTGGTTCTATTGATGTATGAACAGGCGTATGGCCAAACTTGGTGCAATGTGCGTCACATTTTAATGTGGCAAAAGTTGGTGCGAAACTATCATACAAAATTTGCCACATAGCACTCTATGCTCTATTTTGAGTGTTATGTGCCAAAATGTTTGGCGTATAACACTTTCATTCATTCTGTTGCATTATACACAGTACTTTACACATATATCTATTTAGAACTGGTGTGTTGGCACCAAGTTACAAAAATGGCGCATGCAAATTCATAGATATTGCCCTAGTTTTTTTATCCTAGTATATGTTCACATCATGGATTAGATGATAATTCATATGCGAATTCCATGCCTAAAATTTCATTGAACCTCCTAACATTCTGCATCCAATACATTTGAATCTCTTCAGATGTTTCCTGAAAAATCAAAATGCATAGATTTTTGGTCCCAGTATTGTTATGTTTTTTGTAGCATAAATTGGTAATTTTTTTTTTATTTATTGTACCGTTTTTACTTATTACTTTCATTAGGGACTTGAATAGTAAATCAATTTATCACTTGTATCAATGTATTGCAACCAAGGACCATTCCGAGCCCTAGTCAGGGAGAGTCAGAGCAGCCCACCCCTCCAATCTAGCCAGAGTTGACTTTGATCCTAGCCACTGACAGCAAGTGTCAGCTGTAATTAACAGCTGCCCCCCCCCCCCCCTCCCCGACATCCTGAAATACATGTATGTCAGGTGTTGGGAATGGGGTGGGGTGTGTTAATACTTTTAGGGACATGTTTGAAATCTATTTACCTACAGTGTAAGACAGTGGTGGCACTTTGGATGTAAAAGATGGGTGGGTGTTAAAGCCAATAAAAGCGTTCCTTTAAGTTTCTCTGCAAATTATTTTTTGCAATTGTAATAACTTTAATATCTTGGACTTGATATTTCTTCGCCTTTCTTTGACATACAAGCAACATGCATTTAACATGCTACTCTGAAAAGCAAGCCTTATCTTACACTTAAGTGTTTGAAGAACACATTGCATCATTGTCTGCATGTCTAAAGTACTTTGCCCTCCAGTACTCTATAGTGAACTTTAATTATACCTGGGCAAGAAACAGACACACATACTTCTCGACACACACTTTACCAGACAGGTTACAACTACCAATTTCAGAACACAAAATGTCAAGGTTTTGTATTTTTATTCTTTATTGAACTAGAATGATTGAAGCCATTATGCTTTTATAGAACAGCCAGGTAATTTCATGAAACTATAACAAGAACCGGTCATAAAATACAACCACAGATATGATAATCCTTAATGACCAGGGTATCTTGGCCTTTATTGCTAGGCATAGTTTATAGCTCTTAGTACGTGCTGGTTTGGTGGCTATATACTGTTTTACTTGTTAGGCAAAGTATCACATTTTTTGTGACAGATATGGCCACTTTTAATTGTGAATTGTCCCAATGTACTTCTCTATCCATGAGCTCCATTTTAATTATTTTATATAAGTAAAGTTCAAAATTTTGTGATGACCAAACTTTAAGAAAAGATGCTTTAGCATTGTAATTTCATGAAGAATACATGCCCACTAACTTAGACATGTTAGTCTGAGAAGTTTGAGACGCCCTTAGTTAAATTATAATGTTCTCACCAGCCATCACTATGGGGATTGTAGGAGCTTTGAAGCCTTTTACCAGCTTTGTCCACCAAAGATAATTCTGAAATAAATCAGCGCAAAATGTTAGACCTAATATGGTGATAAAATAATAATAATAATCTTTATTTATATAGCGCCAACATATTCCGCAGCACTTTACAATTTAGAGGGAGTAGGTACAGACAAAAAGAAAGACATTACACAATGAAAAGCTACTTACAGATGAGACACAAGGTGCGAGGGCCCTGCTCACGAGAGCTTACAATCTATTAGGGTGTACGGGTGAGCCGAAGTGCTAGGTTTACAATGGTCCAGCCATGTGACATAAATATGGGGTGGTTTATATAGAATTCGGATGGACCTGCCACCCAGACAGTACATCTATATACAGTTAAGTGCCGAAAATGAGTGCGCTAGGCAGTGGGGGGAGGGGGGGGAAGGGTTAGCCATTAGGGATTCTGGTAGGCCAGAGTGAGGAGATGTGTTCTCAGGGCCCTCTTAAAACTATAAAAGGTGCATATTCTCTGTTAATAGAACCAAAAATAGCCAAAAATGAACTTTGGGTAGATTTTAAGATATTTTATGTTTTAGACTACATAAAACCCTGTGCTCAAGACTAAACAAAGTGCCAGAAAAAAAACAACTTAGTTTTGTGACGTTTGTTTAAATCAGAAATGATCAGGTCCAACAAAAGCCAGATTTAGCATGCTCTTAATCACTTGATTCGACTGCCACTTCATTATATACCATACTCATTGCTCATTGCAACATATGTATATGGCAGATGAGTAGAAGTTGGAAGAAGCAATTAAAACTGGACCCATCTTTACAGAGTGACTGTACAGGAAAGGTACTCTTTTGGAGAAGCAGGGATATATAGATCAGATATTTTTTACAGTATATTTTTTAAGAAAGACAAGACACTTTTTGGATCCTTTTACTACCAAGCCTATGTTTGGCTTCAAAGTAAAACACCAAGAAGCACTGTAAAAGTATGTTTAACACTCTTAAATGAGTTGTCTCAAGAAGAACTTATGCCCTATTAGGGGATATGGAAGTCAACAGGACCAGCTTCCTTTTGTCAAGTGCTGTTACAATTATTTGCATGACTATGTTACATGTAAAGATAACCACTCTATAAAATGTGAGGGTAGGGGCTGATAATTAACAGTCTTTATGTTTACAATTGACAAACATCCTCTTTTTATGACACTAGCTTCTTTTAGTGTAGCTCTGACAGGTTTTACTACATGTGTAGAGACTTCAGGATAAAGGGATACTCTATGAAGTTTCCTGTTCCCCTGAAAATGCTATGGATCTATGGATGTAGTAAACCTTTTGGGGGGATTGTAGTGTTTTATGAAATAGCACTGTAGTACAGATCATTATGGGCCACATGTATGAAACTGTTAAGGTCTAAAACTCACTCTTTTGTCCATAGTAACCTATGAGCAAAAAAGTGAGTTTTAGACCTAAACAGGTTCATACATGTTCATACATGTGGCCCTATGTGTCTTCATAGGTATGGTTTATTCTAGGAATACCGATAAGGTGATATTTTACTAGAGGTTAGAGGAAGGATGATTGTAACTTTCAGCAACTGTAAGTATAAGTGCAATTATTTAAATGGGTACCATGTACTACTCTTCCACCTCCCCCTCCAGCAGCCACTACAAGGGAAAATGTGTGGCTGATGTACACTTCCTCTGATGATATTTGTTGATTGCTGTGGATTTAAGAAAAAAGACCTCCAGCAGTAAAATGAGTGCTGAGGTATTTTTTTTTTGAAAGGAAGCAAAATTGTCTTTGAAGTATGCCTTGCTAACTGACAATTTAGGAACATAGTACAGCAGAATTGATAGTTAACTGTGCATTACAAAACATGCCATGAGTAAGGGCGTGTGTTTGACCCACAACACACAGGACCTTCTCCTCTGCTCTCCCCTTATCAGCTCCTCACACAGCCGTCTCCAAGACTTCTCCCGTGCTTCACCCACACTCTGGAACTCACTGCCCCAACACATCAGACTCTCCTCCACTTTCACCAGCTTCAAAAGCAACCTGAAAACCCATTTCTTCAGGCTTGCCTATAACCTTCACTAAACTTGTCACTACTTCCTCCACAGACATGTCTGCCCCTCACCTCCTGTCTCTTTCCCCCTCCTTGTAGATTGTAAGCCCTCGCGGGCAGGGACCTGTCTCCTTCTGTCGTGCCAATTGTCATTATCCCTTATCACTGTACTCGTTTGACTTATGTAATGTATGTAACCCCCTCGAATGTACAGCGCCCTGGAATCAATGGCGCTTTAAAATAAATAATAATAATAATAATAACACGTAGGCTGTCTGTCAATGTGGTGTAGCCTGTTGCCCTGCTGGATTCTGCATTATCTTCAATAAAGTATCGGAATTTTATTTGGAATGCTAGGCTTTTCTTTTTTCTACATTTCTTGGATTTGGTGTGCCATGGTTCGCACAAAATCCATATGCCATTTTTTCTCCACTAATATCTACTTCCTTTACCCTATAATTAAGGTCACCAATACAATTTTTGTCAATTTTTTTTTTTTCAATAAAATGGCAAATGCCTTGGTATAACCTATTGTTCCTGGGAAAATCAAACTGATTGCAAAGTTCATTGATGTTTATCAGTTGCACATGTTTTACAGGATTTGTTGTTACTGTGAATTTTTATTGGTGACAAATTGAAATTCTGATCTAATTTGTTTAATTTATTTACACCTTGTAACCTATTGTTTTGTTTTGGAATATTGTGAGTTTTGTGCTTGGGGTTTTCAGTTTTGATGAATAGTTAATGTCAACACATCTCATTTTTTACTCCGTCTGTGATGTCACTGGAGCTCTATATGTTATATATATGTATACGCTTTCTGTTCTGGTTACAAGAGTGTCGACTACCATGCTTCTGTGTCTGGTACATAAGCCATGTATGTTCAACAACAAACTTAGTCCAAATAAGACTACATTGCTCTATTGCTCTGCCATAGTGTATGTCAGTGTACCATTTTTTATGACATCCCTACACTTGAAGAGCTTGGATAGAGACACAAATGAGATTCGAATGAACCTTAAAGGGGTTGTCTCACTACAAGAATTGCTTTTTATGTTAAATATCTTGCAAAAACAAGTCACTTTGCAATATGTGTCCATTAACAGTGTACTACCTATTCCTAGATATCCCCTCTTGTATGAGCTCCATCAGCTCCTCAGGTCGCTATAGCTAGAGACCTGTTTGATATCTCCTGATAGGCTGCCAGCACTGGTTGCTATAGCTACAGACCTGGCTTCTACTGCAGCCTAGTAGAAGCCAGTAAACACGCCCCTGAATTCAAAATAAAACCAAGAAAAAAGGACTGAGGTAAGATGAATCGATGTAGTGAGACAACCCCTTTAAGAAAGTAATATCACATACAGTAGCTGATTATTTTGGAAGTAGACTTGATACAGCAAAACATCACTTAAGATAAAAGACACACTTGATATCATACTGGCACCTTGTCTGTGTCATGGTTGACATGGTATATTGTCCTTACTCTAGTACAGGCATCCTCAAACTGCGGCCCTCCAGCTGTTGGGAAACTACAACTCCCATCATGCATTTATATAATCTATAACAGTGGGAATGATGGGCGTTGCAGTTTCCCAGCAGCTGGAGGGCCGCAGTTTGAGAATGCCTGCTCTAGTATATGCATGCTAAAGAAAAAGGCATTCATCCTTTACAAGACACTGCAGCACTTCATATCAGAACTCAACCATCTTGTGACTGACTTTACGTCACAGAAATGTGGTATGATGCCATCATCTGTCAAGAGCTATTGTAGAAGAAAACATATCCAATGGTATATCTGAGGTCTAGTCGTACACATGATATTTGTTTTTCCCTTTTAAGGATGCTCTGGAGGCACTAATTTTATATGGGCTAAGGCTCTAATCCTAAAGAGAAATGCTTACTAAGTCAATATCTAAATTATTAATTAATTAATATGTACTTAAATTGGTTGGACATAGAATGACATCACCTATCTACCTAAGAGATGAAAAATGTCTAATCAGTGGGGTCCAAACACAGGGACCCTGGGCCAGACTGGGATTAAAAATCATCCCTGACACAAATCTCCCCCACCAGCTGACAAACAATATACGCCTCCAAAATTTCCCTCAGTTACGTAACTCGTCACTTTCTAAAATAAATAACACTATAACCACAAGCAAGAAAGTGAAAGAGTTGCAAAGAAACCCCTAATCACAGGATTAGGGACAAGTGTGCACTCACTTTTACAATCAGGGACAGTGTATGCTGCTTCTATACAAGCGCCGATATAACTTACATCGCCATATGGAGACCACAGAGTGTTCAGATCACCGGCAATCAGGTCACCATCACATGACAGTGAATAATGACTATTTAAGGTCTATAACATTGAAGCTCATTATTAGAGCAAGTAGTGACAGAACTAAAGACAATTGGATTAAATTGTGAAAATGGAGAGTAACTTCCCGCTTATATGGCTGTGCCTGCAAACACAAAGACATTGTAATTATTTCTGTAAGATGGAGTGAAGTTATCTCCAGGTACACAGAACGTGATAGATATACTACTACTGCATATTGTTAATACAGTGGTGCTTGAAAGTTTGTGAACTCTTCAGAATTTTCTATATTTCTACATTAATTTTACCTAAAACTACATCAGATTTTCATACAAGCCCTAAAAGCACAAAATGAGAACCAAATCATATAAATAAGTCGAAAACATTAGATTTGGTCATTTATTTCTTGAGGATAATGATCTAATATTACATATCTGTGCAAAAGTATGTGAACCTATAGGATTAGCAGATAACTGGAGTCAGGAGTTTTTAATCAATGGGATAAAAATCAGGTGGGAGTGAGTGATCTGTTTTATTGAATGAACAGGAATCTATTAAAGTCTGATCTTTACATGTTTGTAAAAGTATTCCATGGCATGAACAATGGAGATTTCTGAGGACCTCAGAAAAACAGTTATTGCTGCTCATCAGGTTACCAAAAGATACACAACCATCTATAAAGAGTTTGGACGTCCCCAATCAATTCTCAGATTGTATACCAATGGAGGAATTTCAAGATCAACATTATACTCCCCAGAAGTGGTTGACTAAAAAAGATCATGCCAAGTGCAAAACATATAATAGTCCATGAGGTCAAAAGGATCCCAAGACAACCTCTAAGCATTAGCATTAGCCAAAGTTCATGTCCATATGTCCATCATCAGGAGGACACTGAACAACAAAGGTGTGCATGGCAGTATTGCAAGGAGAAAGCCAGTGCTCTCTAAAAAGAACATTGCCATCATTTGGTGTTTGCTAAAGATCACACGGACAAGCCAGAAGGCTATTAGAGCAATGTTTTGTGGTTGGATGAGACCAAAATATAGCGTTTTAGTTTTAAAAAGAAGTGCTGTACTTGGAGAATGGAAAACACTGCATTAAAAACCTCATACCATCTGTGAAACATGACATAGGTAATATCATGGTTTGGGTCTGTTTTCCTGTATCTGCACTAGGCCTGCTTGCCGTCATTAATGGCACAATGAATTTCGAATTAAACTAGAAAATTCTTAATGAAAATGTCAGGACATTTGTCCATAAACTGAATCTCAAGAGATCTTGGGCCATGCAGCCATGTAAGGGTGCGGTGGTTTCGTGGACCACCGCAACGATGATAGTTAAGCCACCCGGGGCGGATTCAAAAGTACCCCCCGGTATTCACCACCGTAGGCACCAGGTCGCTACCCCTGACGTGCTTGTTTTGCGATGGGGCCGAGGGCTGCTTGGTACAAAAAACGTAATCCAGGGCGTAGTCGGGGACGGGAAAAGGGTCAGGGCGGCGGCAGAGGTTCTGGTCAGAGAAGGCAGACGGTCAGGGCAGGCGGAAAAACAGGCAAGGTCAGGAAACGTAGCGGAAGGACTGTACAGGGATAAAATAGGGAACTCCAAAACTCTCTAAAGACACAAACGCCACTAAAAATTTCGGGCAAGAGTGCTGGGGGCTATTCCTTATATAGGCCACGGCTGGCAATTACAAAAATTCCCGGCGCAGGCCCCTTTAAATCCAGCCAGCCGTCGCGCGGCGCCCCTAGGAGAGGGTACTCGCGCGGCGCCCCCGGGAAGGCAGGGACAGGTACAAAAAGGGGCTGGGGGTAAGTGGAGGGGTGCCGGCCCCGGGGTAGCGGGGGAGGGTCGGGGGTAGCCGCGGACCCACACCGGACCCCCTGGGGGCAAGGGGGGTGGCCGGGGGGGAAAAGGAACCCGGGCAACCCCCCAAGACAACCCAGACAAAAACTCAAGTTTTTTTTACCAAAGAATGTTTAAAGAATTGTCCAAGTTTTGAGGGCCAAGTAAAAATCCCCGACCTTTAAACCCATTTAAAGCTATGGGAAAGGGCCTGAAACAAGCAATTCATGGGACAACACTCACCCCTAACATAGTTGAGGCTGTTTTGTACAGAAGAATGGACTAACATTTCTCTAAACCTATTGGTAGGACTAATCAATAATTGTCGGAAATATTTACCGCAGCTGTACCTTTTCCTCCATACCAGATAGGGCTAGAAAAGGTTCACATACTTTAGTCACGCACAGATATGTGATGTTGGAGCATTTTCCCTAATAAACAAATGACATAGTCTAATATTTTGACTTGTTTGTTTGATTTGGTTCTTTTTATCTACTTTAACCCCTTAAGGACTCAGCCTGTTTTGACCTTCCTGACACAGCCCTATTTTTTGAAATCTGACATGTTTCATTTATGTGAGAGAACTTTTTGACACTTTTACCTATCATGTGATTAGAGATTTTTTTCCTCTTCGACAACATTGTGCTTTAAAGTTAGTAAGAAATTTTTATCCATACAATCCTTGTTAGTTTGTGAAATAATATCAAAATTTTCATGAAAATTTGAAAAATTACGATTTTGAAAGTTTGCAAAATTTCTGCGTGAAGACAGATAATTAATTCACCACAAAATAAGTTTATAACTAGCATCTCCATATGTCCACAATAGGTTGGCATCATTTTGTTAAATGTTTTATTTTTTTTTTTAATTAACACATTAGAGGCTTAGAAATTTAGTAGTAATTATTCTCACCATTTTCAAGAAAATTTTGCAATATACCTTTTTTTAGGGACCACTCCAGTTCTGACTGGCTTTTGAGGGGCCTGCAATTTTTGTTAGGATACCCCCATAAGTGATGCGATCTGAGAAACTAGACCCCCTTAACGTATTTACAACACTTATATAGCGAAGTTTGATAACCCTTCAGATATTTCACAGAAATTAAAGCAAAGTGGAGGTGAAATTTTCAAAATTTTCACTTTTTTTGCAGATTTTTCAATATTTATCCATTATTCACAGAATACGGTAAGTGTGACTAGGTAAATGCAACTTAATATTCAATTCACAACCCAGGTCCTGCCGTTTTTAGAGATTCCTCATATGTGGCCCTATTGCATTATTTGGCTCAACCCATAAGCCCCCCAGAAGAGAAGGAGCACTACTATAACTCCCACTTTGGGGTCTCATTTTCAATACGAGTTTTATTTAGGCGCCAGTTTCAGGTTTTGGGGACACCCTAAGGTGCTAAAACTAAAACTTTATAAACAACCCCTAAATAGACCGCTATGGAAACTACACCCCTTAATGAATATACCAGGGTGTCATTAGTATAGTAGACCCCCACAGGTGATTTCAACAAATTTTTTTTAGCATAAGGCTGTGAAAATTAAAAAAAAATTTTTTTTCATAATCGAAATTTTTAAGCTTAAAATGGTTTCATATATACAAGGAATCCTGGAAAAAAGTGTGAAACCCCTAAAACTTTGTTAAGCAATTTCTTCCAAGTTTGGCCATACCCTACATGTTGGGGTGTAAACTGCTGTTTGGACGCATGGCAGCATGGCAATATAAGGAGGGAGCGCGTATTTGGGGCCCCCTTTTTGGAACGCAGATTTTGGTGGGGCCATGTGCGCATTTGCAAAGCCCCCAAAGTAGCAGAACAGGCGAAAACCTCCAGAAGGGTCGCCCCATTTTGGATTCAAACACCCATCAGGATCTCATCTAGGAATGATTCTGCATTTTTTTGGGATGCACTAGTGGTTCCATAGTTTTTTTTTTAAGCATTGGGCAATGAAAATGGGTGGGAAAAACGTCAGGTTTCTTCATGTTTTTTGATTTCAATTTTACAGCAGTTCGCCGTGTCAGGATGTAAAATGAGTGATAACTTATACTATGGTTGTCGGTAACATTAACAATGATATAGATTTTATATATTTTTTTCTGTTTTTATACTTATACACAAGTAGTAAATGACGTCTATAAAAAATTGCGTTGAATATTATGTTGTCCCTATTTCTGACACCGGTCCATACTTATTTTTATTTTTGCTTGTGCAGAGCTGTATATAGAGGGGCTTGTGTTTTTGCGGATGAGTTGAATTTTTAATGTACCAATATGGGGTGCAAATGATGCATGTTCACTTTTTATTAAGTTTATTTCTGATTTTTCTATTTTTTAATTTTTTTTAGCGGTCCACTGTACTGTATAGAATGACATGGTTACTTTACTCAGCATGTCAATAACGATTACACTGTACCCAATTTGTTTTTTTTTTATGTTTTACTCTTTTAAACAATAAAAACACTTTATTTCAACCAGGAAAATACGTTTTTGCATCGCCATAGTCCTGAGGAGCCATAACTTTTAAATTTTTCTTGTGCTTGGAGCTGTGTAGGACTTGTTTATTTTTGCGAGATAGTTTTGATGTTTTTTTTATAGTAATCATTTTTTGGGGGGACAAGGCTTTTTGATCGCATTTAAATCCATTTTTTTGAGGGCCAGGGTGAAGAAAATACTGCAATCCTCGTAGTGCTTTTTATTTTTATTTTTAACAGGGCTCACCGGCATTATCCGTGATAAGTTAAGCTTACTCGTTAGGGGTCCTACTATTATGGCGATACCTATTTATTATTTTTTTTTATTGTTGAAGCACTTTAAAAAAAAAAAAAAGAAAAGTGTTTTTAGTGTGTAAAACAATATTTATGCCATCCCATCTTCTGAGAGCTATACTGTTTTATTAATTTTTCCGATACAGAGCTGTATAAGGACTTTTTTTTGCAGATGAACTGACGTTTAATTGGGTACAACTTTGGCATTTCTAGGAGTTTTTGATCGCTTTTTATTCCATTTTATGTGTCTGCGGGATGAACAATAATCTTTAAATCTGTGATGTTTTTTTGTTTTTACGGCCGTTCACCGTACGGGTTAAGTTAACAGAACAGATTTATAGGGCAGATTCCGTTACCGCACGCGGCGATACCAAATATGGGTACTTATTTATTTTTGATCTTTTTTTGGGCGATTGGCCGTTTGTAAAAGGGGAAAAGGGCGGTGTACGTATTTTTTATTTTATTTTTCGTGTTTGTGTTTTTACTTTGAGTTTTTTCACTTTTTGTCCCACATTTTATTACTTTTCCCCATAGGGGATTTGAATGAGATTCTTTAGAGCTCTCATTCATTAGGAATCAGTGCAATAGCTTTTGCTATTACTGTTTTCCTATGACAACTGTCAGTCACGTTGCCCGGGCCAGCCCACTAGGGCACGTCTGGGGCATCGTGACGTCACAGACAACCCGAAGGCATTCTTCTGTCCATCTGGCCTGTCTGTCAGAAGGACAGATCTGCAACTGATCGCCCGATCCGTGCGCTTGCTGCCGGCCGGACAGAGACCAGGATGAGCTATCTCTCCTGCGTCCCTGCTCTTAGTTATTGCGACCCCGATCATCGCGATAATTAAGGGGGTTAAACCGCCCCGCCGCCCCCCCTCCCCCCCCGGAGCGCTCCGGGTCGGGGGGCCGACGTCTGCGGGATGTCAGCTGTAATTATACAGCTGACACCCTCCGCTCCAATCGCGCGAGACTCTGCATTAGAGTTCGCGCGTATCCTCAGGGAAGGACGTATCCATACGTCCAGGGTGCGTTAACCCCAAAACGATCTGGACGTATGGATACGTCTAAGTTCGTTTAAGGGGTTAAAGGAGTTCTTTTCCTCCCTACAAGTTTTTCATATAATACATGAATAAATACTCTGTCACTTCCAGAGTTCAGACTGACCTGATTTGCATACAGCTCCTTGCTCTGTGCTTTCAGTTTTCTAATTAGATCAGATTACTGAGAAAGTTTTCAAACTGCTCTCAGAAGACTTATCTTGAATCCCCAAAAACAAAAGCCCTAAAATACAGTCGTTTATTTACATAAAACAAGCTTTTTACTGCTCAGGGGGCAGCATGGACACTGCCATGACTGTGGTGGATGACATCACTCACTGTTTCTCATTAAAAAAACAGCAGGGAGAGAATTTTTTAACCAGGTCATTTAAAGGGAGGAACTGAAAAAAGCCAGGGAGGAAATAAATTCATTTTTATCTCCTTAGGGAAAACAGAGGAAAAAAAGCAATAAAATTGGAAAAGGGTCTTTATTTTTTTGTTCCCCCCTACAATTTGAAACTATTCTGTGAAAGCGAAAAAACCCCCTTTTTAAAGGATGTTTTAAAAAATATGCTTTTTATTTTTTAAGGTTACTTTTAATGCAGAGATATAAAAAATTATAAAGGGGATCCCCAAAAACTTTCAAGCACCCCCTTGGAAAAATAAACGGCTTTTTTTTTAAGGGTTGGGGGTATTTAAAAAGCTATAAAAGAAAAATTAAGAAATGAATAAAAAACCCTTTAAATTTACCCACAAAAACATCAATGCCTGAAAGATTTTGTGAAATTTTCCTTGGTAAAGGGGGTTTGGCTCCCAAAAAAGATCCTTAAAATTGAAAATTCCCCAACCCTAAACAATGAAAAATTCCCCAGGAAAAAGGGGTCAGGTACGCGGGTAAAAGCTGTGGCCCTTTTAAAATGAAAGAAAATTTTTAAATTCATCACAAAGTTTTAGATACAAACCTGCTTTTTTCTTAAACGGGGCTTGAAAAAAAGAATTTCTTTTGCTGGCCCAAAAAAGGGTGCTTCTTTTCACCCTTGCAAAAAACCCTACCTGGAACATTATTCTAAGAAATTCAACAGCCCGGGGAATTTCCCCGGGACAAAAAAAGCTCTTGATTTGTCTTCCAGAGATGATGGCTCCTCTTGTGACACCTAAAAAATTTTTTAAATTGGGAGTACTGACTGCAATAACAAGTTTGGGGGTAAATCAAAATTTGAAAAACTTTTAAAAAAGATGCTGCAAATACCAAAAATTTTATACTGCTGTTGAGGAAAATATGAAATATGTTGCATTTTAAAACACTTTTTTTTTTGGACCTCAGTTCCCCTTTTTGAAAATTGGAATAACATAAAAAATACATATTTAATGGCTCCCCAACATAAACCCCCAAACAACAAAAAATCCTTACAAAATTTTAAAATGCCCTTTTCCCCCTTTAAAAGGGTTGCCCCATTTTTGTAAAAAAAAACCCTAAAACAGCCATTTCCGGGGGGCCCCTTTAAAATAAAAGTAAAAAAAAAAAAATTTTAAACCCTCCCCGCCCTTTGGGTTTGGGAGCTCTAACTCCCTCTCTGGTCTTCTGTTTTTTCTTTTAAAAAGCTTCCGAATGGGAATGTTCACTCGCGCAGACTGTTTTTTACAAGTGAACAGCCCCTAACAAAACCCGCCACTTTCAAAGGGTTAAAGAAATGAAAACAGAAAGCCCGGGAAAAGGGGGCAGCATTTGGGAACCGGGGCCCCGAAAAAAAGGGAAAAAATACGTTTTTTTTTTAAAAATTCAATAGGGTTTTTGGGAGCCCCTGTTAAAGTTTTTTTAAAAAAATGAACAACCCCCTTAAAGATGAATGGAAATGAGGAGGATAAAATGCTATGGCATTTACAGTAACAATGGGCAACAATTTTTTGAACACAACATAAAGCCTCCACAACATCAATCCTTACAAAATATTAACTGTCTTTTCCTTATAGACGTTGTCCACTTTGTAAGAAAATCTGACAGCCAGCTCCTGGGGCCCCTTTAAAATAAATAGTAATAAAAAAAATCTTACCTCCTCCAGTCCTTGGTGGCAGCTCTACGCCTCTCTGGTCTTCTGTCTTCATTATCATGCTTCCGAATGGGAATGTCACTGCTGCAGACTGTCATTTACAAGTGAACAGCTCTGAACTGAACGCCACATTCAAAGGTTCAAGAATGAAAACAGAAGACCGGAGAGAGGCAGCACTGGAACCTGGGACCGGAGGAAGGGAAGTATACGTTTTTTTTTTTTAATCAATAGGGCTTTAGGAGCTGCCTGTTAGATGTTCTTAAGAAATGAACAACCCCCTTAAAGATGAATGGAAATGAGGAGGATAAAATGCTATGGCATTTACAGTAACAATGGGCAACAATTTTTTGAACTTTTGATTTTCAGGTTCCATATCTCACCATCCACTACAGCTTTGAACATGAGAATACCATCATTTTAGACAATTCATCGACAAATAGCCCCTCCCCCTTCCCATAGAGGATGTTCATCCAAACCATCCCGAAACAGCGAACGGAAGAAATGAAACATGCTACCAATGTTTTTCGGAGTGCCGCCAGCTCGACTGCTGCATGGGTTTTCCATAGCGGTCCAGTGTGTTAATTTGCGGACGGTTTTTCAGATGGTTTGCAAAACCACCAACCGTCTGAAAAACCAGCCGCAAACCAGTGCCATGGGGACATGCCCTTGTAGAAATGTATTACTGAATCTATCAGCTGGGTGTTACCATTCCAGTTTTCAAAGGGGTGTGTCCTTGAACATCGACTCTGTCAGCACTGATTGGACAAAATCAGACTGTGCAGGGACACACCCCTATTGATAACACCCAGTTGACAGACTGGTTATGAATTCCTAGGAGGAATAACAGAGAAACAGCACAACAAAGAGTTATAAAAGAATTGTTATTTCATAGGAAACACAAGTACTTCCTAAAACAGACATGTCAGGCAATGCTTATCATTTCTTAAAAAAGCTGTAATGCAGCCATTTAATTAAAAAAATGTGATTCTGTATTCATTTCTTCCTATTTCAACACACCGATTCATGTTCCAGGTTCCATACTAGCATATTCATCACAACTTTTTTTCTGAGAATTCTTGGGGAAGAGTTATCAATGCATTTACACCCATATTCTGGAGTTCCAGGCATAATGTGTTTAGGCAGCCTTATCTCTAAAAGGTATCGCCTGATTTCTTCACTCTTCTACTTCTTTGGGCAGCCTTGGGATATTAGATGTTATAAGTAGGCTTTTATGTTTAGACAGGTAAAATATAAAATATATTTTTCTAGCATTCTATGGTGTTACATTCTTAAAACCATGTCCTTGCTTTCCTGAGCAGGTGTTTATGTCATCTCTAAGATATTCCCGGCCACATTAAGATTCAAACAGAGCAATATAGAAATATCTATAACTAAAGATTTGAGCAAATCTCTTAGAAATGAAAGAATTCCATTTCTTTCCAGCTGCATTGGCTTCAGCTTTAGTGTAAGGCATCTTGTCTTCTTTAATCTGAATAAAAAGTGTTATTGTTACCTTAAAGCTAATTTGTGTAGGGATCATCGATAACACCCACATATTAGAGCCACTATATGCATGTGTTTTCACTTTTCTCCCTTGTTCCGTGAAAGCACCTGCTCCCAATGACTGCACAATGGTGATGAAGAACACAGAATCACTTGGCAGCGCTCCAGCTCTGCCCTACCTTTGTGTGAGCAGAACAAACTCTTTAATATCTCAAAAGAAAGTGGATATGTCCCCCTTTGAACAATGATCAACTGTTTTTGGCAGCATATCCTTTTGGCTTTCTTCATTACACTTCACAGATACTCTGATTCGTTTAGTCAAGTTTTTTTGTAGGCAACATTTCAGAGTTTGAGTTACTATCAGAAACACTCCTTGCCTGTTTCCATAGTCTGTATTTTCAATGCCTTTCTTATCAGAACCGGATTAACCTCCCACTGTGCTTTTGTTTTAAACACAGGAAACATAGACTTGTATAGAACTTGAGATGCTAACAAACAGGTACGCTCTATTTCTGCCGCAGGGTCTGTAAAACTGTTTTTTTGGAGTTAGTGTCACACCTGCTATTCAACCTACTGTAAGTTGGAGTGTAGGATACTGACCCATTTTTCCTTTATTTTCCCACTAGTAATATAATAACCACCATTAGAAGCGCCAAAGCAATTTTTTTCAGCAGCTAAGTGGACAATTGAGTGTTGTGGAAATGCCTTAGGTGATTTCACATGGATAGGTATACACACATACTGTAGGCATACCACTTTAAACAGGATTACAACAGGATGAGAATCAACTAATGAAAGAGATAAAAAGGCCAATAAAAACAAAGAGACCCATCTCTGTTTCTAGACAGCTCTAATGTAGGTGTTCACCGATCTGGATAAAATATCTGGACTACCTTTGGTTCTGTTGAACAACCATAGATCACATCCGGTTTGATCTTTGATCTGGGTAATGGTTTAATATAAACTATCGTAAGTAGGCCTTTGTTATCTTTAGACTTCTGCAGTATAAAAATGACATTTGTGCTTGTCACTTCTTGACACACTGCTGTCTAAAATAAATTTCACAAATTAAGTCACTGCTCGATATCTTTTCCTGATTACAACAAGGGGTCAGCTCATTTGGGCATTTTAGATAGGCCAGGCCTTAATAAAATGTCAATATACTTTTCTTAATTACATCAAGTTCTATGCAGGTAAACCTATCTTATTAATTCTGAAAGTACATTATCTGCAGGGGAGCTGTCCCTAGGAGATCTATTTTTTGTGAGTTCATGGTCAAAGTAAGGTAAGGGTACATATGCTTTATGTGTGAAGAATTAATAGTACTGCCTCTTTTCTTAGCCTCGATTTAACTTTTCTTGCTATTATAATTGGCCTTTTTTGCATTGTCAACAATAGAGTGTGTGGTGAGGTGATGGGGCGTGTACTCCTAGGTTTAAACCACGGGATGGATAAAATGGGAATATATTAATCCAGGACGTGACACTATACATTAATTAAATGTTGATCTTACTAGCATTGGCCAACTATATAATATGTTTGGTGGTCCACCGACCTACACATGATGACAGATGTCAGGGAAAAGAAGGATCAGGCAATTGCATGTCAACATGACAAATTTTTTTTGTCATTGATGGACATAAACCAGTGTTATAGATTAATGGCAGAATATTTCCCTTATGACTAAAAAAAAAACCAAGCACAGCTGGCCAAATCCCCCAGCATTTTCATGGGGCAGTAGAGAAGACTTGATTAGGCGGCTGGCAAAGTCTGAGCCACCTTAACTGCACTTAAATGTTTAAGAAAATGTGCAGTATTTTCTTCAGAAACACATGAAGCTATTACATATAATCTACTGGTGGTCCAAAGTGGCCATACTTACTAAGACAAAATAACCATTCTGTTATCATTTTGGTATACAAATAAAGGTATTTACTGAATATAATAGCTATAAGTCAATTATACGTGATAGATTTCCATTCTACTAGTAACAACAAAATCATATGCTGGGAAAAACATGAAGATTTGAAACAAAACAATACATAAACTTTTCTCCATTTTTGTTTTCTTCCACAAATAGTACTTTTGCCTGAATCTTTTCAATTTACTGTGGTAATGACTTTAAATAATTATCATGTGTCTACCAAGGGCATTCAAGATGGCGCGTATCATTTGCGGTTCATTCATTGTGTCAGCCAGCTTAGACAACCCATTACGTCAATTCTTAATTCACTTTTCACACCATCTCAGGTTTATTTATGACATCCCAAACCTCTAACTCAACTGTTTTGCGCATATTATAAAGCTATTTAATTATAGGTGTGGGTAGCTATGTAGTGTGTAGTAACCTTGCAGAACTCTGTGACCAATTTGTTGATGTTAAAACTGCTAGAAGCCCTGTTTTGCCTTAAAAGGGGACAACTTAGATATTTGACAAAGCAAGAATTAGTCTATCTTCTCAGGGTAGTTAAAGATATCAACAATACAACATTACATGGTTCACATTTCAGAGATCTGTTTGATGTCAATGTATGAAACCTCTAGCACATGCTTTTTAACACACACCTTTCACTTGTGATATCATTTTACATTTAATATATACATTTACATAACTGCTAATGTTTCGCATTGCACACAGCCTTTTCTTTTTATTCTGGTTGCATGACCCAAAAATTTTTTTGCGGCAGAATTAGGGTAATTTTCATTGTGAACAGTGAAATCAGTTTTTCTTTGCAATTTTTATTTTAGAGAGTGAAATTGATTTAAAAAGTGCTTATTGTATGAAGGACCTTACATGTTCCCACGAAAGAACTTACATGTTACAGGTTGGCTCATAGCTATCTATAACCATAAGCCTTTGCTTTATGCAAAACAGTCAGTGAGGTCTGAATGGCAAGTAAACCCTCACAGTCCACCTGCCACCAATATATTGGTCTCCCTCTCCTCAAGGAGAGATTTTTCCCCTTTCGATAGAATGATTAGGGCAGTGCTCCGAATGTAGCAGAGCACACTCACTCTGCTATGTTTGGAATGCATGAACTGCCCTCCTTTTCTGCAACACGGCCGGCTTGTAGCTAGCTATGCACCGACCTATAACACGGAAGTTCCTTTGTGAGACAACCCTTTTAAGAAAGCAGCTATTTTGGGTCTGGAGGACACAGCACATTTTCTTGTTTTTTCATTGCTGCATTCTAAGAGCCGCACATTTAAATTTTTTTCTTTGTCGACCTAGTCCTATGCAAGCTTGTTTTCTCGCATGATAAATATAGATTTCATTGGTACCATTTTGGTGTACATACGACTTTTCGATAACTTTTTAATCTATTTTTCTTAGAGGCAGGATAACAAAATAAAAACAGCAATTGTAATATTTTTTTACATTTACATTTTACAACGTTTGTCCATGATGGTAAATAACATAATTTCATAACTCCACGTGTTATTAACGATCACCAAAACCAAATGTGTGGATATTAAGAGATATTATTCTTGTCATAGAAGTAAGAGAAAAGCTGTGAAAGGAGAAGGCTCTTCTTTGTGGGACTTATTTTTTATTTTTCCAATATTTCTCAATATTTCATTAAAAATATTGTTACCTTCTTTTTAGTACCACCGGAGGATCTAACCATGCACCTGCTTAATCACTAGTATGACACACTATAATATTACTGGCAGGTTCTAATAAGTGTGTCCAGACGGCAGACCTCCAGCAAGCTCCTGGCTGGCATAAAAACTCACTGGCACCACCTTTTTCTTACCCAGATTTGGTAGTGAGGAGGCAAAAGGCTGTTAAAGGGAATCCCTTCCCTCTGTCATACTAATTCAATGACAAAGTTGCCATGGACAGTGGCAGCTAAAAAGTTAAACTACCTGACAACACCGAAAATGGCTAGGCAGTGGAGCATACCATAGGGTGTGCAATTTATAGGACATAAAGGATTTACTACTAATTTACTACTAATGTCTTGGTACGAGGTACCATAAAACACCTTAAGGTTAAGGTTTAGAGGAGTCAATGGGTCAGAACTCGTTTGGTAGTACTATACAATCAGGGTAGCCTATGCAATAATAGACATATAGTTATGGTCCTTTTGTATGGAGTTGTATGTGGACTTCCATAGAGGTGCTCAAGGGCTTTTCTGTTTCTCCATTTGCAAACAATTTTATTTTCTGTAGGATGCTATCAAAATGCTACAGAAACTATAAAATGTGGCATGCACCACCTGATTTCATAAGTACAGAGGTATTCAAGCACAGTGTCTGTATGACAGAGATCATGCAGCTCCATATTAAAGGGGTGTTTTCACCATACTGTTTTCACAGAGCATGCTCTTCACAGCCAGCTTCAGGTGCATACTTCCTGCATAGGCTGTTATTGATTCTACAGCAGTGATTGGTATATTATCTCTGTTATTCCTAGCTGAACCTGTTAATGGGACATTGTCAATAGAGGGGTCTAAACAGCAGAACACAGGGAAGCTTGTATAAAAAAGGAGTTGTCTCCCCACTGAAGGGGACAAAGAATCAGAAAGAAATTCTCTGCATTTGGTTTATTAAATTTTGCCCCATGTTGTATAATTTTGTTAGTGCAATAAAAATTAAGATTAGCTTTTCCAATTAGAAGGCTTTCCGGACCAAAACAAAAGCCCTTTTAATTAACAGAAAAAAATTTAAAATTGAAACAACTTTTAACCCCGAAGGAATGATGGGAAAGAATTTATATCACCTCGTTCCTAGGGAAAAATGCCCCGAGTGATTTGGTTACATCTATCTTTAGGGAACAAAGCCATGGAGGTAAATTTTAGTTTCTTTGGAAAAAGTGGTGCAATAGAAATTTTTTATTTTGCAATTAAAGCACTTTTCGAAAATTAAAGTGTAATGTCACTTTTTCATTCCAACGTTTTAAAAAAACAATTTTACATTTTAAAACTAAATCTTTGTAACTTGAGTTGTAATAGTTTCTGCATTGTTTCTTTGTTTTTTAAAACCTACTTTCTTTTACATGGCTGCTTATGGCGCTGCAAATTCAGAGCTCTGTATAATGTGTGTCTCTTTCTCCTAGGGTATGTTCACATGTCTGACTTTTCCTCGACAGAAATGCGAGGTGACACTTTGGATTTCTGCCAAGGATTTTTACTTTACAGAGGTGGTATTTACCTCTAATTTAAAAGAATACCAACATCCACTCTGTCGTTTACTGTGTGAACTACAGCATGGAATTGTCATTCAGACAACGGCTGCTTGATTACACGAGGAATTCGAAATGGAATCCATGTTGAATTCCTTGTTAAAATTCGTTGTGTGAACTTATCTTCAAGCAGTGATTTCTATGAGAAAATGCAGCACAGTAGCCTCATCGGGGACATAATATTAACATTGCGTGTTTGTGTTTTTTTAACCCCTTAACCCACCTAGACGAAATGGGTATTCCTGGGGGTTAAGGTTTTTTTTAGGGGATCGTAGCATGACCCCGCTACACAGCTGCTGGTGTTAGCGGCTAATTGCAGCTAACAGATGGCGGTTACAGCGTCTAAAAGAATGAAAAACGGTGCCGCGCACCATTCCTCACTCTGATCAGAGTCCCCGCAGCGTAACTGCAAGGATCCGATGCCTGGACATGGCAGCGGGAAGTCTTGTGAAGGCTCCCATTGCTGCCATGTCCTCTTTTGCCCCACTTCAGGCCCCAACGTCACAAAAACAAAACTCGCACAAACATGGCGCAAGTAAGTTTTTTTTCACATTTTGCCCCACTTAGAATTTTTTTGCGGTTTCCCAGTAAAATTCTATGGAAATTTGAATAACACCACTGGAAAGTACATCTTGTCCCCCAAAATAAAAACCCTATGTTCTATGTAGATGGACAAATAAAAAGTTATGGCTTTTGGAAGGCGAGGAGGAGAAAATTGAAGAGTCATATTTTTTTTCTTTGGAGGTGTTAAAAGGTTAATACTGACCTGCACTGACAAAGATGCATGTTCAGGGATTCGATGGGAAAAGGGAAAGGGGAGTAGTGCTTGTTTGTAGTATGTAACAACAGATATGGAGACCATGGATCTGCATAAACGGTCAGTGCATTCCTAGAAATTTTACAAATCAAAACTATCTGCAAACTTAATGTGATATAGCAGCATATCTGAGAAGCAGAAAAACAGGAAAAAATAATTACACTCTTAGATAGTTACTTAACATCTTTTTAGACTGCCAAAAGAATCTATTCTAAAGGGTGTGCCAATGTTTAAAATGATCATCAGTTGTTTAAGGATGATAGAAAAAAGAAAAACAAAAACAAAAAAAGAAATCAAAACCAGCTTGTTCCAGCACTGCCATCGGTCCCGGTAATCCTGGCCGACTGCTGAGATCTGTGACCGTCTGCAGGGACACGTGATCGCAGATTCAATGCAGCGACGTTGGAAGGAGAGGGTTCAAAAGAACATACCAGGGAATTTTAATTTTTGCAATTTAGGAACAATTATCCTAAAGTGTTATGACACTGCTATTTCTCTAATTCCTTAATATGTCGCTTTCCTAGTGCATGTCCTAGTGCAAGATTTCAGCAATGATCCTGGCCGGCTGCTGAGGTCTGTGACTGTCTGCGGGGACACGTGATCGCAGATTCAATGCAGCGACGTTGGAAGGAGAGGGTTCAAAAGAGTTTTTTTTGCTTTATTTTCTATCTTCCCTGAATGACGGACGAGCATTTTGAAATACTGGAACACCTCTTTTCTTATATCAGGCTGTGCCCAGAGAAGACAACAGACATTCTGACAATGTGTCTATGCCAGAACATACCAGGGAATTTTAAATTTTGCAATTCAGGAACAATTATCCTAAAATTTTATGACACTGCTATTTGTCCAATTCCTTAATATGTCGCTTTCGTAGTGCATGCCCTAGTGCAAGATTTCAGCAATGGGAAAAGCAAGTATAATGGAGAGCAAATGTCAATGAAATAAAAGGTTGAAGTGCGGGGCTACGATAGGGGAAGGATGCTGTGGACACTTTCTGCTCATTAGTATATTTCAAAGATGTGGAATTTCTCTCATAAGTGCCTGAACTTCACATTAATAAAGTTATGAGTGTGAATGTGGTTTCAAGCAGTACTCGGCGCTATGGTTACTTTAACTATGATAACCCTTCTGAAGACTCCCTTAGACTCCACTATTTTGTTACAGATATATGAGCACTCCAGTGTCAAGAAATTGGCCACATTTGTTCCATATCCATATGTTAGAAACACATTTTCCATATCAGTACAGAAAAAATTAAATAAATCAAGGTTTCAAAAGATAATAATGTGTTTATACAACCTTCTGTGCCATCATCTCTCATAGACTTGACAGGGGAGGAATAACCGTCAAGGATATTTCTTACACCATTATAAGAATATGATCTGAAAGCTGCTGCTGCTGCTGAATTTGTTTCCTGCCGCGTCCACTAACTTTTGCTAGCTTCTCAACACACTATTTGCTCAGAAAGAAAAACTCTTATCGGCATATTTTATTCACTTCTATCTTCTATCTTAACAAGGTGCATCTGTTCTATCAGGATTCTTATAGATCTGTCAAGATCCTTAACATTTTTCTGACAACTACAGCACAACATAAATATACATTCAGGTTTATTCACATGAGTACATGAATGGCCTCTATATAAGTACCTTATATTTTATTCCAAACACAACTCTAATAAGATATAAGTGTGCCCTTGTGCATCTTTGTAGCCAATGTTCATCTCTCACACAAATGGCACTGGGCAGTTTCCACATCGCTGGGTGCCATTTGTCCACTCACGAAACACTTTCACCAAAGCCGCACACAAACAGTATACAAACTGCACCGTTTAAGAAGTACTTTCAACCCTGGCTCAAAAACCCAATAATCATCCCTTTTTTCAACTTTTACCCATGACAGCAATGAGGAATAGGTTTGCAGACAGCCTATCACACACCTTATATACCCATCGAGCCAACTAATGTCATCTGACATCCTACTTTTGAAGTTGACAGCGCATAGCTCATAAAGGAAGTGGTTATAATTTTGTGGCTTAACTGTGTTTATTTATTATATGGAGAATGGAACAAGTAAGAATTTTTTCTGTAATACTGTAGTGCCTTTAATATAATTGGTATGTTTGAGGACAAATATAATCAAAAAACAGGAACCCGTGTTATATGTTATTATTTGAAAAAGGGTTGTTTACTTGTAAAAATTCCCCATCTCCATTTTAAAATTTAAAATCATTCACTGGGAGCATTTATATACAGGCAGTCCCCGGGGTTTAAAAAAGGGATGGGACTATAGTTTTTTTCATAAGTTAATTTTGTTTTTAAAGTGGGAAACCAAGAAATTTTTATTAAATGAAATTTCCAGCAAAAAAAAAAGTTGGAAAATTTACGGGGAACATTTTTTTAAAATTTTTTTTGCTTCCGTCGGGCCCTTTTTTTTTTAGAAATTTCACCTAATTTTCTGTATTTTCTTTGGGGGGCAGCTGTGGCATCGGGCACTTGGTTATAAAGGGGGCTTTACTCAGGTTGAATTCCACCACCCCCCATAAGTCCCCGGGTTTGAACTGGGGGACGTAGGTAAGTCGGAACGATGTAAGTATGTGACCCAAAAAGTAACAAAAAACCCTAAACCCATAGCCCCAAAAAAATGTCTTTCCTCTATTTTTTACCCTTTAAATAAAACCTTCTTTCGTTGGGGGGGGGAGAAAAAAAACCCGGGTTAAATTTGTCCCCTTTCCCCCACTGCCCACAAAAATTGGGAAAAAAAAATTTATTTTTTAAATTAAAGGGGTTTTTTGGAATAAATAAACAGATGTGCAAGAAGAAAGGTTCCTCCCCCAAATCAAAAAAAGCCCTCCCCAAAAAATAAATTTATAAATTTTTTTATTTTTTTCCCCCAGAAACACAGAGGGCAATTTATACACAAGAGAACATATTTTACATAGTTATAAAATTTTAAAAACGACATCAAGGTCCATCAAGTTAAACCAAGGGGGGAAAAAGGGGTTTGGATGGGAGGGGAACAAGGATTAAGTCCACCCTCCCCACTGTTTAAGGGCCCTTTAAACCCAAAAGGGCCCGGCCAATTCTGCTCCGGGGGAGCCCCTATACCCTGACCCCATAGCTCCCACCCAGCCGGGTCCAAAATTTTACATGGCTACATATGCTTTTAAAAACCCTTTAGGTCGGGTACAACCAAAATTTTCCCCCCCCCCCCCCCTTTTGAAAACCCCCAACTTTTTCCCTGCTGTAAACCACTCCTCAGGCAGGCTTTCCCCCCAAAAATTTACAGTTTTTTAACAGTGAAAAAACGCTTTTCCCCTTTTCGGGATTTTGGGAACCCCCCCTTTTTTTTCCCTTGCCGAAGGGGGTGTCCCCCTTGCCCTCCCTGGGGGGTTTTAACATAAAAAAAATTTTTTCCCCCTTTATTTTTTTGTGGGGACCTTTAAATTATATTAAAAAAAATTAATCATGTTTTAAACCCAAATTGACCCTTTTAAGACATCGGGGTTTACCCAAAACCCATAAAATTTGCAGCAAGAAAGAATTTGACGGGAGCCCCGGGCAAAATAGCGGGAAATTCCTATATAAAGGAAGTGGGCAATTTCCCACGGTATAGGAAGGTATCTTCTTGCTTTGATAGGAAAAACTCATACATTTTACCAAAGAAAAAATTTTTTGGGGGCCCTCAGGGTTAAAACGGGTTAAGGGGCAAATGGGTTCTAAATAAACCACAATTTTGTGCTTAAAATTTTTAGTGCAAGGTTAACCGAAAAAAAAACAATGGGAGGCAATTTGTAAACTGGTACAAAGGAAAATGAACGTGTCATACACAGAAACCAAATGTAATTTATTTCATTTCCCTACCTTCCATTGTCTTTATGGGCGACATAGGTTTTGGTGTTTGCACCATTTTTATTTTACAAATCCTACCATTCGTCACTTACAACAAAATTGGTTAGAAGCAACTTTGGGACACCCTTACAAACGGGGGGTGAATAACCTGAAAGAATCAAATTTTCATTTCGTGCCACTTTCCCAAACAAAATTTTAAATGCCGGGTTAAAGCAGACTGACATCACTATGAAATGAACGCCAGTATAAACTGGTCCTAAGTCAAACTGCAGCTCGGGGTCTAGAGACCCAATTTAAACTTTTAAAATTTTGGAACATAGTAATAACAATAGCATTTGAAAACCCAATCTTCCAAAGGTTTTTTGCAAGAGAAGCAATTCAGAAAATAATATGGAAATCTTCCAATATGAAATTCGCTAATGTCTAAAGCATTACTTCCAGGGGTGAAAAAATGGCCCCCCCGAATACATTTCAGCTTTTCAATCTTGTTTGAGGAAAAAAAAATTTTAAATTTGGGAATTAAAAGTAGCCCATAACTCCCTTTAAGAAAACTGGGTATTTGCAAACACATTTTAAAATTTTCCCAAACCTCGCCCACTGCAAACCTAAAAAATTTTTTTTACAAGAATACAGTATGTGTTCCCATAAAATAAAAAAAATTAGCAGGGGGTCTTCCTGAAGGAACATTTATAGAGAAAAATTCAAAAATTAAAATAAAATATTTAAGTTAAAGCTTTAAAAAAACTTGCATTTCAATTTTTCTTTGACATAATAAAAACCCAAAAAAACCTTTTTCATTAAAATTTTACGGTCTTTTTTAAATAAACATGAAAAACCCCTACATTTTAATATCCTGCTGCTTAAGTATTTCCAAGAAACTTTCCAGCCAAATTTTAATATTTGCATAAATTTTACCCCCCCCATGCCAAAAACCTATAGTTTTTTGTCCCATGTATTTTTTTTTTTTTTAAACAAATCAAAAAATTTCCCTTTTTTTTTTTTTTTTAACAAATGTTTCCCAAATGATTTTTTGCTAAACCCTTATCACGGTTGACAGTTTCTAAAATGATGTATCTCATTGATACAGCAAATATAAAAAGATGAGTAAGTTTGGAAAACATACTTACAGTTCCTCAAGATAATGTAAAGCATGCAAGGTGCCAGAAGGGAGCTTTGTTATTTTTTTCAACTGAGACCCGCAGAAAAAAAAACGGGTCAAAACCCTTTTTTAAAGCACAACTTTTCATAAACTGCCACCACATATCTTAAAATAAGAAATAACGACAGCTTGTGCAATGTTTTGGATGTGTTTGGATTCATTATGACACGGAATGTACTGTGCTTTTCGTGTGGTTTTATAAATTGTTTCTAAATTTACACTTTTAGGTTAACCGGTTTCTTAGTTTACACCAACAAATTTGGAATGGGGCCTCACTCCCCACTAGACCCCTTTTTTTGGGGACACACTGAATGCAGTTGGATGCTGATGATATAGAGGCTAGAAAATCAAAGGACTAAGCTCTGTAACTTTTCTAATATGTGATGTGTGTGGAAACTGTTCACATTGTGAATACATTAAAGGAAGTCTTTACTCTGGTTTATTAATGCTTGGATACAAAAATTAACTATGCACACACTGATGTCAGTACTGGGATAATGAATTTTTTAGGTGTGTTGTACAGGCCTTTAAACCTAGATAAGGGATTAGCTTACAAAAGTAGATGGCCAATAGAAAAGAGGAAATATCCACCAAACCAATGACTAAAATGGAATATTGGAGTACTGTTGGGGTCGGGTTGGTTTTCTCACCTTGTTAATGGACATTTGAGTCAACCTGACTTCTCTGATTCTGTATCTAATTGTACTCTGACAACTTCAGAGAATATATACATTGAATTAATGTAACATGCTAAAGTGTATATTTCTGATTGTTGCTTGAAACCAAGAAATGTTATTTTATTTTTTTGGAAAATCAAATAAAAATGTATTTAAAAAAAGAAAGGGAAGATAGCTAGCTCCAGCCAAAAGTAAACGTAAAGATATCTCTACATTCCTACTATTACCCACCTGCAGTCCTATAAAATCTTCTGAACAATAACTTCCCAGTAAATTTACTCCCAAAAAACAAACCCATTATTAAATAAGAAGCATACAAACTGTATATGTCATTTTTTGGGGGATTGGATAGACAGTTGTTTGTAAAAAAAAAAAACAATTCTGCATGAATAAGAGTCTGGAAATAACAGTGAAATGCAGTGATTAAACAGAATTGCTAATGATGTACCTCCAATGGTTGAGTACCACTTATCAACTTCCTGGTCTCCTGTTGATTGCCTCAACATCACCATATATTCTTATTCAGAGGCGTAACTTGAAGCTCCTGCGCCCCAATGCAAAAAGGGAAATTGGGCCACCCAGCTATTATTTATTATGTATATTACTGGTGTCTTCCTATGTGTCAGGAGGGCTTTTGGGTCTCCTCATGCTGCAGGGCCCGGTAGTGACTGCTACCTCTGCATCCCCTATAGTTACCCCCTGTTCTTCTTACCCTACCCACAAAGAGCTGACATGGAAAATCAGAAGACTGAGTCAACTGTGCTTGTTGGCCAACTATCTTGTGCTTTTCTGTGGCCCCACCAGAAGTAAGTCCTCAGATTCTACATTGTGGGCTGCTGAGTTGGACCCTTCGTGCCCTAGGTTGTTTAAGTGAATAATACTTTCTTTATTTTTTATTTTTCGGGCAGACTAACTTAGCTATAGAGTATGATTGCTATGCATATCACTGCTGAATGTTCAGAGTACCCGTAGATTCCCATCCAGGAAATTAGCTCATTCCACTCCAAACTGTAGCAAAGGAAGTCAGGAATATGTGGATCTGGTAATAGAGAACTACCTCTAGTGAAAAAAACCAAGGAGTTCTGCAACATATGTCATACTGTAGACTTCACAGAGTCTTAGGCAGAGCTGATATGGATTTTTCAATGAATCTAGGGCTGAAATCAGATTTTTGCTGCAGATGTGCCAAATGGTCCCTACCACACATGGATGAGCCCCACTGTAATTCAACAGGGTTAATCTGCGGTTTCTGTGAAAATCTATGGCAATAATAAACACACTCTAGAGATTAAAATCCACAGCAGATTTATTACTTAATTTCTCATTGTATGTGAATGGGATATAGAGAACCGAAGAAAGCTAAGTTTTTCAAGATGTTTTGAACTTTTTATTTAACACTCTTTTTTTGTCACTGTCTTTATGTTACTGAATTTATGGGAGACATGTATGATCGGGTTTTTCACCCTTTTCTGTGGTAAAATGCGCCTAAGTGAGTCGGCTACGATGTCTAATGCCCCTAATGAATGTGTTAGGTGCATTGTTCGTAAGACTCAACACTTTCCAATGCGCCCAACATGAGGGGACGTTCTGGGGGGGTGTCACACCACTCTCGTATTATTAGACACATATAAGAATGTGGTTTGGCAAAACTAGCCGCATTACTGCTCCGACAGGAAGACCTATTTCAATATGGTCTGCCTGAGCCTGAGGAGTCGAAGTGGAGTTAGATTTGCTGTTAGGGAAAAAAATTTCCCATAATTATCAAACTATATAAAATCATCTAAATTCAATAAAAATTGTTATCATATAAAATTAATATAAACATATAGAATATCCCAAAAATTTTAAAATATCTCCTATAAAATGCATTTAAATTTATTAGACTCTAAAACTAGTTTTACATTAAATAACCCCCTGATGTTGTTGTTCAGATCTTACAATTTTTAATTTTACTACATTAAATTTGAAATGTATTTTTGCTGCTCTCATCCTTTATTCTACATACAGCAAGAGCCAGCACACCACAGGTCTTTCTGGGAACTGTGGTCCACCAAGCAAGATCAGTACCATAGACCCCATTTGTAATCGCACAAAAAACACTTTCATACATTCAGGCACATTATACGCTGAAAATGAGACTCGACAATTCACTTCGTAGCACCTTCCTTCATACATGTCTCCCTATGTGTCTAAGACAATATTGTATGCATGTAAATGGCTTGCCAAATAAAACAAGTTATATTTTTCCTTTATAAACACAGTAAACCTGTTGCATCATGGTTTCCCCTCTTTCAGTTATGAAGTAACAAGAGCACATTTAAAGGAGATGAGAATTCCACCTTTCGCTCCAATAAGTGATAGCTTTAATTCATATGGCTGTTAGGAGAAGAACACTGAAAGCCTATTCACTAACAGTGCTGTGAAAGAATTTACATTTTCACCTTTTTGTTATAAATTGGTATAACTACTGGTTAATTATGCATGTTTCACAATGTGTTTGCTTTTTAAAGTGACCCATGGGTAAATTCCTATAAAACTAAACCTAAAATAAAATGTATTTCCACATTTATTTCATTCTTTTCTACATATTTGTATAGGTTCCATTAAGTACATGAAATGACCCATAACATGGCAATGTAATGAGATACTGTTGTGGAGAACACTTCCTGATGGGGCTGCACAGTAGTTCCTGGCAGAGGAAACCACAGGTCATGTCTACAGAACTCAGTTGGGCCTGACCTGGTTCCATGGACATAGCTTGCAGTTCTTTTCCAATTTATTGGAAAGTTTCCCACAGTGTCTGCCTTGTAACATAAGCAATAACTTCACGGCTCACACAAACCATTGTGATAAAGCTCAGTAAAACCTGCTGCTTAAACGGCGCTGCTTCCCTTATTAAATGTTTGTAGTGTATGCTCATAACGTGTCATGGGTGATAGCTGCAGGCATCATAAAATCTTTGTTAATAGGTAACTAATGAAAAATAATGCTTCTTTAGCAACGCTATTTTTTTTTTACTAATGCTAGAGGAATAAAATAGTAAGGTAGTGTTCCTATGGGGAAAAAAGCCAGTATCAAACAAAAGAAAGTTAATCTGTAACTAAACCAAAACTACTACTCATTAAAAACTAACAATTTCAAACACGTAAGTTTGGCAGCAGAGGCATGGTCCCTTTATTCTGCTGGTTTTCCTAGCCCGTCATCTTGTCCTCTTTGCCAAGGACATAAAAAGTGGAAGCACTCTTGCATATCAGTGTGACTCCCATGTGCTGAACTGTACCTTACAACATTGAATATTATCTGCAACTAGAGCAACAACAACCAACAGAGCAGTATGGCCAGTACTAGTGTAGGGGACTGTGCCATAAGGATGAAATAAAAGGGGGCTCACTTGTAGAGCATTCTCCCCATCTGGCATCAGGTGGCATCAGAACGCTGGAAGGAAATGCAGAATGAGAAGAGACCCGAGATACTCGTAGGGAGGAGTTAGTCTGAGGATAGCGTTAAGTAGCAGGCAGTTGACAAGTAGACCAGTGCCACATTTTGTGAGAAACGTCAGGAGTCACATAAGGTGTCTGAAAGAGACACCGGGAGATATCCACACCAAGGATCAGTAGGAGAAGTTGAGACATGGGGAGACTACTTGTGGACAGAGAGGGAGACTCCCGTCCTATAGGTGTGACGCTGAATATTATGTCAGAGAGACCTCAATCTTCCCAGAAGGGCAAAAAGACTGAAAAGACTGGACACTGGGCCTGAAATATAGATGCAAGTGGAAGCCATTTGTTTTAAAGAAATCCTCAATAAATATGTTACAAGACTCCAGTTGCATCTATGATGCCTATACCCCAGATGTCACACATTCACAGCTACAGCCACTTGCTGCTGTTTCCTGAACTACCACCATAGGGACATCTAATTTTACTTTGGTAACAGAAACAGGCCCCCAACTGCACAGGGCTCTTTCATTTCTCCAAAGTAAACTATAGAGGCCACAAGAGAGCAGAGTCCAACTCACCACTGTCCAACGTCATGACATGCATGTTATTTACCTATTCACAAAGCCTCTGGCAAAGTTTTTTCCCCCTTTACCCAACTCCCCATAGAGCTTTCTAACCTAGTGTCTCCAGCTTTGCACCATGACAAAGCTCCTGCCTACTTACTGACTCCCCTCTCCTGCTTTTTCACATCACTCTTGTCAGATTGTATCCCCTCCTGTTTACCTTCCCAACTGTTCCATTTTCATTACCTCTGCCCCTCTACTCCCACAGTCCTGCTATCTATGGCTTCCTCCTTGCCCCAGCAGAGCCCTCTACCACATGGGTCTCTCCTTTCACAGAGCCACTGCCATGCTGTTTCTCCCCCATGCTTCTCTCTGTTCTCTTTACCCCACCCCAGTACTGTCTTCCTCTTGCGCCCAACAGAGTTCCTCCCCATCTATTGATTTCTTAATTCCTCTCCACAGAGCACCTGTCTGGTTGTTTTGCTCCCCTATGATCTACTTCCATCTATGCTACTTTGGCATTTCCCTCGACCCCTTCCACCCTCCCAAAGAGTTCCCAATCTCCTCCTGTCCTTCCACAGAGTCACTTGCAGGTTGCATCTAATTAACCCCTACTACTGTTGCCACATTTCTTGCAGCTACAGCAATTAAAATTATAACTGGGCCTCTCTACCTCTGCTAAGAGAGTACATAGGCTGTGTAGGACTAATATAATGTTACTCAATGGATACATAATTTAATATTGATTTTACAGCATGGAGTATGCACACTTTGCCATTACTATATCACACAGTTCTTATGACACTTTTGTGAATTATTTTGGGGATCTACTACTGTATTTTTAAGAGATGTTTACTAAGACTTGCTTTCTTTCCAACAGAAAAGGGCAAATTTTGGTAGAAACATTTGATCTCTTTGGTGTTTCCTTCCATATATTACAAAACAAGCAAATCATAACTGGGAATATGGGTGGTATTAGGTCACAACAAACATATCCGTTTTCTTCTTCTACAAAAGTGAGCTTTTTAAATATGAACGCAGGAAAAGACATTAGTAAATGTATATAATTCACCCATGTACTCAGTATTAAATAAACATATACAAGTGCACATTTCAAACAATTACCTAAAATTGTGGGTCAAGGCTACTTTATTAAAGGCATTTGTCCTTGGAGGATTTTATAAGCTATCAGATGGATCTAACGTCATTGCCAGATGTAAAGATATGTAACAATTTAGAAGCAGGAAATCTTGTCTGCACACATGTATTACACATTTCTTGTAAACACAAATCAGAAGCCATATTTGAAAGGGTTCAGTACTGGCTTTTAGAGGGTCAGTTATAGTACAACATGTAGGACATCCAATTACAATGCTTTATGTTTCCCATTGATATAATTGATCAGCCTAACTTTATTTGAAAAATGCCAGTATGGTGTATATCGTAGACATCATATATTATAGAAACAAATCTAGCTAATAAATATAGTATAATGATTAGATTTATTTTACTAAAACCTGCCGTAATCTTTATATACATCAACTGACAGTAACAGAACCAGATCCATTACAAGTTACAGCCCAATGCTCATGACACAGATAACACCTAGAGAGCAGCCTGCCAATATGCCTACTGATAAACACCCATGTGGGATCATATTCTGTAGAGGATGTGCTCCAGGCTACAAGATTGTATACAGGATGCCTTGGGTTGCGCTGTGATCATCGCCCAGTAAATCCAAGCACTCTCACAAGTTAGATAAAAAGAAATTGCAATATCAGGTGTCCTATTCCTTCACTGGTGAAATCCAATATGACAACCAGGTCAAAAAAGACAAGGTCTCTAAACAATTTTAAATATTACAAAAAGGAACATTTTGTGCTTTCTGTGAGAACTTTGTGCTGCCTTCAAATCAGATCTATTTGTTTGAGGGCAGTCATAGATAATATCCATACACCCTCACATGACAAAAACTGCATCCTGTGTAGAGATGAAACTACATAGGAATAAAGGACTAAACCTGTTCCTGCGACTTCTTTTCTGCAATTAAGGTGAATCCACCCTTCCTTGGTTACACTTGTACAATAAACCGGAAAACACATTGTGAAGGATATGTGATGTTATTATTGAACAGGGAAAATAGACTTTTTTTTGCATGCTCGTATACTCAGAATTATCCCCTTTAGCTGATAAAAGAATACAGTTTAGGCCTTATTTGTTAAGGCTTTGGTTTCTAAATTGATCTAAAAAAAATTCTCACTGACCCACATTCTGGTGTGGTTTTGTTACACATGGAAGATGCCATAGAAAAGACACACAACTGCATTTTAGAAAAAAAAAACATGATCGTAAAAAAAAAAAAGAAAAAAAATCTATAAACAAAAACATAGTTGGACATTTTTGATAAAAATGTCTAACACAGTTTACACTGGACAGTCTTACAATGTGCCACATTTATCACAGTGTTCATAAATCTGGTGCAGGTTAAAACCTTCTAGTCTAATCTTACACTGTTTTTAAGTTGGCTTACTTTATGCCACAAAGGGGGACGTGTATGAAAACTGTCGTGGTCTAAGACTTTCTTTGTTGCCCATAGCAACCAATCTGAGCTCCCCTTTCATCTCATATAGTGCTCTGAAAAAATGAAAGGGGAGCTCTGATTGGTTGCTATGGGCAACAAAGAAAGTCATCCTCAAACTGCGGCCCTCCAGCTGTTGGGAAACTACAACTCCCATTATGCATTTATATAATGATGGGAATGATGGGAGTTGTAGTTTCCCAACAGCTGGAGGGCTGCAATTTGAGGACGCTTGTTGTAGACTGTAAGCCCTCACGGTCAGGGACCTCTCTCCTTCTGTACCAGTTGTTAGTTATTAATTTGTCACCTTTGTACTTGTTTGACCTATGTTGTGTGCGCGACCAGAATGTACAGCGCTCTGGAACCAAGGGCGCTCAAAAATAAATAATAATAATAATAATACATGCCCCCCTAAATGAGCAAATGTTGGTGCATTTTTGGTGCGTATTTAGTCCCCTCCCTTTGTTAAAAAGTCACATCCTAGACAAGACCACTCTCCTTTTGTCGGTCGAGGTGCAGAAATGTCCAGAAACTGTCTAAAAAACATACAAATGTGACGTAAAGCATGACCGACGTTATTTTTAGTGCTAATTGTGCTAGAATTCTGGCACAGCAACTTTCATACATCTTGTGTGTTAAGAACCTCACTATAGATACAGCAAACACTTGTCTTCCTGTGAAATTAAGCTGGGCGATTATTCTAATTAATGTGTTTCAAGTATTCATGGATTTGCCCAGAGTCTTGAAACTAAATAAGCCCCCCGTGGCAGAGCCCTTCATAACAATTTGATGTACATGTATGTCATACTATTGGGAAGGCAAAATTGGAGTGGACGTAGTCTGTTCCATACATGACCAGTCCTAGCTGTTAGTTACAGCCGAAACCTGCTTCAAGTGGCTAGGACTGGAGATAACTCTGATCTAGGCTATTTAACCACTTAAATTATGTGGTCAGCTTGCCTGCAGAATCCAGAAAGATGTACTGGAGAGGGCTGCGCCCCTCTATCAATCAGCAATTTCCCCACAATGAACTATGGCATGACGTCTGATTTTCATGGCAACTGGGGGGAGGAGTCGGGCCCTAAGCTTGCCAAACCACTGCTCCTATTGTACTGATTGTAATAGGAGAGTGATAATTGTCTGCTACTTTGCTGCAATACTAATATACTGCAGTAAAGTGTATAAGCAATCATGCCCCCTAGTTATGAAGTACCCTAGGGTGGACTGAAAGATTAAGGGTCACATGGATGAAAACTGTCTAGGTCTAAAATTCACTTTGTTGCCCATAGCAACCAATCAGAGCGCCCTTCTCATTCTTCCAGAGCACTATATGAAATGAACGGGGCGCACTTTGGGCAACAAAGTGAGTTTTAGACCTAAACAGTTTTCATACATGTGGCCCTAAGTGGGAAAAAAAATATTACAAATGTCAAAAATTCAAAACACTCCCATTTTCCATATGAAAAATAGAACATTTTAACAAATAAAATATAATTGGTGCAGTTGCATCTGATCTATTAAAATAGAACATTATAATTAGAATATTAGAATATTATTCATACCGGAAATATAAGTTTTTCGGTGCAGTTCTGTTATATATGAAGTTGAAAATGGAAGAGGTCATGAAAATGAAAAAAAATCTATAAACAAAAACATATTGTGTGTTGAGAACTTCATTGTTCATACCAACAGCAAACATCTGTCTACCTGTGAAATAGAGGTGGGTGATTAATCTAATAAATGTGATCCATTGTTTCAAGCACTCATACTCTGGATTTGCCCAGAGTCATGAAACTGATTTAAGGCTCCCCCATGACAAAGCCCTTCTCAGGATTTGATGTACATGTATGTCATTCAGTTGGGAAGGTAGTATGGAGTGGGTGGAAGAGGTTAATCCGTTCTGTACACAGCTGCTGCTAGCTGTTAGCTATTGCCGGCAGCTGCCTTTAGTAGCCAGGATCGGAGACAACTCTGATCCAGCCTATTAAACTAATTAGTTGATGTGGAGAGTGAGACTGCGGTATCTAAAAAGGCATACTGGCGGGGGAGGCCTTTGTCACCTTATTGCTCCCTCGTGACACAACTGCACCATGAGAGAGAGGGGCTCTCTTGAGCCAACCGTTCCACTGCTCCTATTGTGTTGGGTGTAAAAGGAGAGTGATAATGGTATGCTACTATGCTGCAATACTAATGTACTGCAGTAAAGTGTACAAACGATCGTGCCCCCTATTAGTGAAGTACCCTACTGGGAACTAAAAAACTAAAGGGACATTACCAAAAAAAATTGAATTGGATGGTTGTCTTTTTTATATCTTTTTTTTTAAATTCTTCTATATACACTACTTTCTCTGACTTCTCTGTGAGCTCTGATAGCACAGCAGTGAGAGGATTGCTTGACAGTTCTTTTCTAAGGCCAGCTATGGCTTAAGAGGTATAAGTGCTATCAGCCGCATCTGATAAGTGTGAAGAAATCCCTTCCCGAGTGCAGAAAAAGATAAACATGTATTGCTTTTTTAATTGCCCTAATCTTATCTATCCCTGTCCAAAGAACAATAGAGCAATAATTATGTCATTACCAGCTAGTTGTAATGAGACTACATAGAGATATGCAGCAACTATAGTAAAGTGAGAGTAGTCTGCTCTGCCAGGAGTTTTAATAACAGGAAGAAAAAGGAAAAGATTTTATGTCATTTTTAATTACATAAGATTGTCAACTAAAGAAAAAATACTTCCAAATTCTAAAAAATTTTTTTTACAGGAATATTGGTTTAACTAACAATACTTCTTTCTGATGGAAGTGTCCCTTTAATTGAAAAAATATTGACATTTAAAAAAATAAAAATGCTACAAATTCAACACTCCAATTTTCCATATAAAAAAATTTAAGAAATAAAAAAATTGACATAGTCATATCCGATCTACTAAGAAATAACACTATTTATCCCAAACACATAACCATATAAAAAATTGCCACAATTGTGTCTTTTTGGCTTCTTAAACTCTTGAAGATTAAATAAAAAATTTCCCACATTATAACTTATCATATCAGTTATACTAGACAAGAAACTCCATGAAACCTCCCCCAAAAAATTGGTAAACTGCACATCTGTTATCTGATTAGCTGAGAGCAGGAGTGAAGTCATCCCATGGACAGACTGACAGGATCTGAGCTCTGAGGGAACTAATTAGATTAAACAAGATTACCTGCAGGAAACAAAAGGTACAAGTGCTGTGAGCTCTGAGGAGCATGGAGTTATCTATAATTGTGTTAGAGATAACATCTCCTGCTTTGTCAGAGAAATGGCTTGCAGTTACTGCTGGAGACCCACCTACAGCCTGAGGAGACAGAGTGAGTGCAAAACTGCCTGTCAGCCAGTGATTCAGTGTGCTGAGAAAACCCCTTTAACCAGACAGCCAAAATAGGCCTGATTCTTAAAGTGGTATACCCATCAGAGACAATTAAGGCACTCGCCTGGCGGTAGCCGGAACGCTCCCTAAAATGAAAAGAAAAAGCTGTGCATGAACGGCCACCTCTCCCCCCTGCACAGAGGACTACAGGGGCCTATTCTCAAGGTAAATAAAAGTGAAAGAGGTGGAACCCGCACCTTGTAGACATTTTGGCATATCCTATAGATGAAAAGACATGAACATATTTCTTTAAGAAGTTAAATATATTTTTTCACTTTGCCATTAAAAACACTTGACTGAATTGTGTTTTGAAGGTTTTTTTTAGTTTTAGAATTGGAGAATTGAGATTAAAACTGAGAATCGGTAGAAAACAATTTCAGATTTTATTTTTAGGCCATATTGCCATATTAGGCCATATTGCCCAGCCCTATTACAAAATAAAATAGATATGATGACAGGCATCTCAAAACCAGGCCTAAATGGTGAATGTGTATCGGGCCCTAGATATCACTTTACACAGCTCAATTCCTGAAATTAATTAGAATGCTGTTCTTTAAAGTGTTCCTAGAATTCGTCATCTTCCGTCTTTGTTTTGTCATTTAGTAATTTATTTAGTTTAATTGACAATGTTACACAACCAAAAGCTTAGCTGATTCAAAGTTCTGTAACAATTAACTTCTTATTCCTTATCCTGTAATCAAGCTGTATGAATAGAACTACAATAACCCACTGGTAAGAATTCTACTGAAATAAAACATCTCTCCTTAACTTTCTCTATTTTAATTGAGCTTCAAAATTGGTTCTCTACAATTCTTAATAGGAGATGCTACATGAGAATACTTTTATTCTCTAACATAATTCAACACCACGCAAGGTGAGGGGCAGACATCCTTGTTGAACTACTTCTACAAAGTAGAAATGCTTTGAAAGTCACATAGGTCTAACATTTATCATTTCTGGCGAGTGCTGATTGTGAAAACGTTCTACTTGCAATATTATTAAATGTGGTAGTTTACTATTGTCATCCACAGAAAGACAGAATCCATATAAAATTAAACAAAACACAGAAAATACATTTTCTATGTGGGGTACTTTTATAAAACCGGCCCCACTGATACTTCTATTTAGAGTTCAGATTTATAGAATGGTTTATTAAACAAAAGCTGCTGGGTGTTAATGTCTTATACTCTTATACAGGCATCCTCAAACTGCGGCCCTCCAGCTGTTGGGAAACTACAACTCCCATCATTCCCACTGTTATAGATTATATAAATGCATAATGGGAGTTGTAGTTTCCCAACAGCTGGAGGGCCGCAGTTTGAGGATGCCTGCTCTGACACATAGAAGACGTTCACAAGACAAAGTAACATTTAAGCGTGGATTCTGCTATTAAAAAAACATGTCGTCCGATGCGTTCGTAACAAGTATTTTTAAATAAAGTACATGCTTATTACATGCGGATTTAGAGGCATTTTTGGGATTTTGTGTTACAGGCAGTTTGCAGTGAGAAAAAAAACCTATTGGTTTTGGGCATGGAAGATTGTAGCCTTCCCATTGACATCAATAGTTTTCTACGTGGAAAACAACCAAAGACTGAGCAAGTTCAAATGCTTTTGCCCGCTTTTTTTAAAAGTGCGCTTTGAAAAAGTGCTTTGTGTAAATTACAATGCAGATTTTCTATTGAGGTCAATAGTTTTCTCTTAGTTTTCAACAGGGATTTCTAGGTGGAATCCATGTGGAATCAGACTAGAAATCCTTGTTGAGTGGATAGAGCCATAGACACAGATAGTAGAGTAGAATATTCCTCTTTGGTATGTAAAATAAGGTTCAGCACAAAAGTCTGGTTTATCATAAAGTTGTTTAAATAATTTTGTAATAGTTGTTGCTTATCTTATAAAGCTATGTATAGCAACACTGGGATACATCAATGAGTATTTCATATAAAAACCGTCTTGAAGACGTGACTCTATATAGGTATACTAAAGTATACGATTTCTAGATGTGATCATGAAAAAAAAGAAACATACAGTATAGGGTATCCACATTATATTGTAAATCATTTGACAATCTACACAATGTATGATTTGTTTAACCTAACCTAACACCGTCCAATGTGATTTAATCAGAATTGGATTTTATATTATGTTTTTGGATAAGTAAGAAAAAGTTTGAATCTGACACAAATGTTAGAATCAAAGTATAAAACAACAAATCTTTCCAATTTGCATCAGTCAAGTCATCAAAGTGGATGGTTGCTAATCAGAGGCGTAAATAGAATTTATAGGGTCTCTTATTCTCGCACCACCTCCTAATCTCACCCTCTCTCTGTTGGTGTCCCCTAGGGGTCAGTCATGAGTCCTCTACTCTTCTCTAGCTACACATTTGGACTGGGTCAGCTCATAGCATCAAACAGCTTTCAATACCACCTGTATGCTGATGACACCCAACTCTACATCTCCGGCCCAGATGTCAATTCTCTACTGTCCCGGATCCCAGACTGTCTGTCGTCCATATCCTCCTACTTTTCCTCCCATCTTCTAAAACTTAATGTAGAGAAAACTGAATTCATCATCTTCCCACCGTCCCCCTCCATCCCTCCACCTGATCTCTCTATCATAGTCAATGGCTCTACACTCTCACCGGTCCCACAAGTCCGCTGCCTTGGGATAACACTTGACTCCGCTTTGTCCTTCAAACCCCACATCCAAACGCTCACCTCTGCCTGCCACCTCCACCTGAAAAATATTTCACGAATCCGCTCATTCCTTGACCCTGTCACTCAAAAATGCTGGTCCCCGCCCTTGTCATCTCCCGCCTAGACTACTTTAACATCCTTCTCTGTGGCCTCCCATCTAGCACTCTTGCTCCCATCCAATCTATCCTCAACTCTGCTGCCCGTCTTATTCACCTCTCTCCTCGCTACTCCTCTGCCGCTCCCCTCTGCCAATCCCTTCACTGGCTACCCATTGCCCAGCACATTAATTTCAAGTTACTAACCATGACCTACAAGGCTCTCCATAACCTCTCTCCTCCTTATATCTCCGTCTTAATCTCCAGATATTTCCCCTCACGCAACCTCCGCTCCTCACAGGACCTTCTTCTCTGCTCTCCTCTTGTCAGCTACTCACACAACCGTCTCAAAGATTTCTTTCGTGCCTCCCCCATACTCTGGAACTCACTGCCCCAACACATCAGACTCTCCTCCACCTTCACCAGCTTCAAAAGCAACCTGAAAACCCATCTCTTCAGGATAGCCTAGAACCTAGAAAAACCCCACCACCAGTACACTGCCCCACAAACATGTCTGCCCCTCACCTCCTGTCTCTTTCCCCCTTCTTTGTAGATTGTAAGCCTTTGAAGGCAGGTCCTCTCTCCCTCTGTACCTGTTGTTAGTCACAGATTGTCAGTATTGTAATTGATTGACTTATGTTTTGTATGTAACCCCCTGAATGTAGAGCGCCCTGGAATCAATGGTGCTATAAAATAAATAATAATAATAGGGCACCACAGCAAAATTAAACATACGTTTTCAAACAGGTAGAAATATACAGCTAGAATTAAATCTATTATACCTTTACTGGTAGACAGAAATGTGAACACCAAAGTTAATACAGGAATAACTGAAGTTCCTTGTGATCTGGAGTAGTGAAATGAGACAGTAAATGATCTGTGATATTAAATGTAATACATTGCAATTATGTGGCAATAAAGACAAGGGATGACAGGTATGATTTTTGGCGCCCAGACGCCAAATAGAAGTGTAGAATGCGGCTGAATCCATGAACCTGTTCTACTGCGGGTCACAAATCAAAGACATTCCAGTGCAAAAATTACAATTCAGGCTGAGGTAAACCACTTTTAAAGTGGTTTATCTGTTCCAGCAGCAATGCTCCTGGATTTGCCTTAATGAAGCTATAAATGTGTAGCTTTGTACGGTTGTAGTGCGACATGCCCCCAGCACGCCCCCCAATCTTAGGCGCATTACAAAGTGCAGCGGGTGCTCTGTAATACGCCTGATACTGGAGTGTGCCTGGTTAAAAATAAAGAGAACAAGGCTGTACTGGTTCTCGAGCTGAAAAGACACCAGACTTCTGGTGCAGCCTGTAGTGCTAAGAGATTTATTGACCATCCGGAATCCATATTGTCAGTATCTGTTTAAGAATAATGGATCTTAAGCTGTAATTTTCCTAGCGCTTGGTAAATGTTTGTGAGAAACACTATATTGACACAGAGGGTTGTTATCAGGGCCTCGTTGTTGGGGGAGAGTTGTACTGAGTAAGCCACATAGCTCTGTGCTGATGTAAACAATTACTACCCAGTGATGTTTAGAGGGAAATCATGGGAACCCAGGTGTACAGCATCAAGTCATGGATTTTTCCAGTGCAAGGTTAACCTCTTAAGAACTGGCCATTCGAAGGAGGGAGGCCTTATACTGGAAAAGTACTGGTCTGTCAGCTTGCGTAACACTTGGTTATGCAGGCATTTGTTTCAAGTAAGATATAAGCTGGGAAAGTTTGCTGCGAGGTCAGAAGTAGCTGTACCTGTGGGCTAAAGAGGGACGCCTCAATGCCACAGTGTGGACACCCCAGGTAGATCTCTCTATCTCGCTGGCCCCTTCTCCCAGCTGATGATACTGATAGATGAAGCTGATAAGATGGCTGGTGGAGCTTGGACCTGTATATGGGGGCACCAGTGAACGGTGTTGATCTCAGGATTATCTCTCTATCTTCGCTGGTCCGTGTTACCAGTTGATGCCAATAGATGATGCTTATAAGATGCCTGATGAAGCTTTGACCCATATATAGATGTGATGTAAGTATTTGTAATCCATATTATGCGTGCTTTGCCTTTGTAACCAATATTATGCATGCCTTGCCTTTATAATCTATATTATGCAAAAGTATATACAATATCACACTATCTTCTTGTAGTTTTATGTAATCATTGAATTACTCATATAATAAAGTAAATAAAGCATTGGATGTTGCCTTCTTTAAAGCCGTACAGGACCCACACAAATAGTTGGCAAAACACAGCCCCATTCATACATGTCATCCAAGGTAGAGACTATAAAAAGAAGAACACCATAGGATGCATTGTTTTGAATTTGTTGTAGTATTTTACTGCCTATAACAGAAATACCAGATTTAGGAATACATCTATAATGCACCAGATACACATTCAATGCGCACTACATTTTCATATTGTGCATATTAGGACATTGTACATTAGTACTTTTAGATTTGAAATGGAAGTTTTTTAATACATTGCCTCTTAGAACATTGGTAATTCTGTCTCAAGAATTATAACAGCTTCAATATTGGTTTTATCCCATTTCCAGGCGGTTGCACCTAAGTGCTTTGTCTACTATAAGACTTTTGGAATGAGCCTGAATTCCTTCCATTTGGCATATATTTAATGTTTTCTAGACTTTGATAGCAATAGAAAATCCAAAGACGTCTTGTAAAACTGTCTGCCTTTGCAGAGAATTGCTCAGGTTACCTTTTGTAAAACCCATTATAAAGAAAAGAGAAGAAAAAAAACTTCCTTTGAACATGAAAGACTATTTGCATCAAAGAGCTAGTAGGGCTCAGCAGACCAATGATCTGTTTGCAAAGCAAACACCACCTAACTGGTTAATCTTCAGGAAACCTTTTTTTTCCTTTCAGTTGAGCCAAGACTCCAGCAGAGGGAGCAGGCAAACAATTAGGAACAAGAAAGAAAGGATCATAGGGTAAATAAATCAGAGGACAGGAGAAACAAAATACTGAACTTTACTGATAAAATATGAAAAGTTTTCTGTACTGAACATGCACAGAAATATGTTATTAAGTCCATTTTTGTCTTTTGTAAAATGTTGTATAACATTAGGGGAGACATGTATGAAAGCGATTTTCACACATTTCTGTTGTTAAATGCACCAAATGTGAGCATTCTGCAATGCATGATGTGCCAAACGAATCTGTTCGCAAGACTCGACATTTTTAATGTACCTAACATGAGGGGGGCGTTCTGAGGGCGTGTCGCACCACACTCGTAATATTACACATATATGAATGTGGGTCGGTAAAACTAGGTGAATTACTGCTCCAACAGGCAGACCTATCTTAATGTGGTCTGCCTGAGCCTGAGGAGTCAAAGTGGAGCTAGATTTGCTGTTAGGGAATATTTCCAATATTTCTCAATTTACACCAGTACAATAATAAAAGGTATGATAATGATCAAACTATATACAATTAAACTATTTAAATTTAATAAAAACCGTTATTATATAAAATTAATTTAAAAATATATAATATCCCAAAAATATAAAAATATCTCCTATAAAATGTATTTAAAATTATTAGAAGCAGAAACTAATTTTACAGTAAATAACCCACTGATGATGTTCAGATTTTTTAAATTTTTAGCTTTTACTAGATTGTATTTGAAATTTATTTTTGCTGCTCTCAACAGTTATTCTCAATACAGCAAGAACCAACACAGCACAGGTCTTGCTGGAACCTGTGGTTCACAAAGCAGGATCGGTAGTATAGTTTCTCTTCACTGACATGCTATTCTAATGACTTTTCTTTTATTTCCAGCCTATCTATAGCCTTTATACATGTTTGGCGCATTACTAATGCGCCAAAGTTCCATAATGCGCCTAACACATAGAACTTTAGACCTCATTTATAATCACACAAAAATCACTTTCGTACATTCAGGCGCATTATACACTGAAAACAAGACGTGATAATTCACTTCAAAGCACCTTCTCTCATACATGTCTCCCTTAATGTGGTTTAACACTGAGGGCCACTTGTATGAAAACTGTCTAGATCTAAAAGTTTGTTTCCCATAGCAACCAATCAGAGCGCCCCTCTAATTTTTCCAGAGCACTATATGAAATGCTCTGATTGGTTGCTATGGGCCATAAAGAGAGTTTTAGACCTAGACAGTTTTTATACATGTGGCCCTAAGTATTCTAGTGAAAGGAAGAACTATATTAAAATATATACACAATCCCTTGTTGAAACTACACTTCTACTTCATGTACAACAGAGCCTCAAGCCTGGTTTACATACTGTCAGGGCTGTCTTATCCATTGGACACATTAGGAAATTGCCCATGGGTCCCCAGGGGGTCAGAGGTGATAATATCTGGTGCTGGTATAGTGGTGTTACTGGGTAACTGTATAACCAACAATTATTTCGAGCAGGCTTGTACAGCACATGGCCGCTAGTGCCACTTCAACACATTTTCACTATGTTGGTGCTGGTCTGCCAGAGGAAACTGAGCATAACTGGGTGTGCTTGAGAGTGGTTAGAGGCATGACCTGATGTGATGCCATGTGCCTGGGCAAGGCCCAATGCATTACTTTGCCCGGGGGCCCATATGCTGTTAAGATGACATTGCATGCTACATGTACACACTACGCGTTTCACGGGAAACCTGCCACGATTCCTCAGGTGCGAAACTGTCACAGCTGAAGAATCTTCCATCCACAACAGTAAACTGGATATGTGGTACACTTTAGTCAAGACAATTAGGCTACAAGAGTCACAGAAAAAAATTCACAGGCTAAAATAATTAATTCCGTTCAATGGTTAACTGAAAAGATGAGGATGGTGTAGCCACAGCAGGTACAGCGGTAGCAGCTGCTACAGGGCCCCTTTGACACAAAACAAGACACCGGTATTGGAAATGGCACATGGTAACTGGCAGGAGACCCCTATCACTTTTTGCACCATGGACCAACAACTTGTCATATATGTGGTGGCAGAACGGTGGAACACGGAAGTTCAGCTGGCAGGGCCGTAGTTAGAGTGGGTGCAGTGAGAGCCAGGGCTGCCGTCAGTCATCTATTAACCATTTCATGGCCATATGCAGCTAAATCAAATGGGGCGCCCTCCCATTACTACTTCCTATTTTTAACATATCACCTTTTGGATTAGGGCCCCTGACACGAATACTGCCCTATTGGTACCCCTGGATTCATTTTTTAAAGTACCAAACCCCCAAAAAAACCAAAAAAAATGCCCTTATGGACCCTCGAAAAAAAAATTTCCCAAAAAGAAATTGACTATTTAAAAAAAACATTTTTCTCAATGCTGCTGTACGGCTATTGAATTCACTGTGGCACGTTCTGACATTGTTCCCCCAAATTTAGAAGGAAGAAGACGCAACACATTTTTCAGTATCAACGAGCCCGCCCTTCAATTCCTCATTTACTGTCAAATGAAGTTGGTTAAAGGAAATTGCTGACTTTGATTTAAAATTTGGGGATAAAGGGAGGGTGGACACCCAGTAAGCACTGTTCATTTTGATGGCCTTGAAGCGTGGGAAGCTTTTTTTGAAGCTTTTTTTCCAATAAGACCTTTATTATTGCTTTCTTTTACAGCGGCATGACCCCAAAACCAGCGAAGATGCCCTTATGGACCCTCAGAATAAAAAGTGCCGGAAGAAAGAAGTGTTTGAACAACAAATTTAGGTACTGGACTTTGACAACCATGTCCTTTACGCAGCATGACCCCAAAACCACACAGATGCCCTTTGAACCCTCAAAAAAAAAGTTCTAAAATAACAAGTATAGATAATAAAAATGCGACGTGCACCCCAAAAACACAGGGACACCAGTAACTCAGCTGGGGGGGTGGCCTACAAGAAAAAATAAAATTTGGGTCTATTTCACGTGGCTTAAAAAGACAAAAAAAGATAAAAAAATGCAGACTGCACCCCCACAAGAAAGGACACCCTGACTCAGACTGGGTTGGATGCTGGCTACGCAAAAAAAAAAATTTGGTGCTCTTTTCAAAGGGGCTTGAGAGCCACTGACAAAATTGCCCCCCCCCCCCCTCCCCCCCCCCCCCCCCCGAGCTGTGCTGTTCGAGCACTGGGGTTCCAAACTCTAACTAAAACTAAAATATAATTCTGTATTCTTGCTGTAACCCCCAAAATAATTACTTATCAAGGGTCCTTTTTTAGTTGTAAAAGCACTGGGAAATAGTCTCTACTGTTTTAAAAAGCTGAGCAGATGCAGTTATCTGTTTTTGTTGGCTGTATAAAGCAAATGGGCCGTCAGGAAATGCAGTGCCCTAGATAAAATGGGTCATGGGGGTTTCAGCGCCAATGGATCCCTAACACCCCCTGGGCAGTCCCCCCCCCCCCCCCCCCCCCCGTGCTCGCCGATTTTCTGGTTCAAAAATTTTCAGAGGGCCGAGAATGGGTGATTGGGAAAGCAAGTCGATTATTGATCAGATTTTAATAGAGATTAAAATAATCTCTTCATTGCGGAACCAAGATTTCACTGAGAATCTTGCCGATTTCATTGCTCAACACTACTAACAAGCAGTGATGGAGTCGCTAGAAGCTTGCTACTTGTTAAAACCTAAAAGGTAAAACTTAATATGTTTTTTTACAATACACAGGATGTCCTACTCAATTGTATTTAAGCCCTAGTCATGTACTTACGTTCTTTTTTTTCTCTTAGGCTATGTTCACACGGCTTAACTGCGGGATGTAATTACGCCCCGCAATTACGCCGTGTTGCCGGGGGCGGGAGCGGGGAGGGAGCGGGGGGGGGGGCGGCACCTCGCCGGCCCATAGACTTGCATTACCAGCGGCGCGTATATGCCGCTGGTAATTCACATGTCAATTATCTCCCCCCTCGGCGTATTCGCTGAGCAGGGAGAGGAGACGTCATGCATAGTTCTCTATGAGAACTGTGGATTACCGTAGTTACTAGGACGTATTCAGCCCGTAATTTGCACACTCCGGCGCGTAATTACGGACTGAAATACGTTCACTTTTAAGCCGTGTGAACATAGCCTTAGGGGTTAACAACAGTAAGGCTATTCATACTTGATTGTATGCTAGAGGTTTTTACAAATGCGGTTACACTGTTTGTACAGTATGCAATTTTGTTGCAAAAACTGACAAATTTATATCCTATGGCAATGGAAGGATTTTTTATATCAAATCACATATAAATTGCAACTCCAAGTATGTTATTTATTTGGTGAGCTGACAATTACAATACGTTGGTTTCACTACCGGACCTCTGAAGGTGCGGATCTGGAGGCATCTTTCTGATGCAATCAGACCTGTCAACTTCCAGTCCTTGGCAGTCTCCAGACATTGTTCTGAGGTTCAGGAGGGTAACACAAAAAGTTTGTCTGTGATTGCCATGTCTGTTTGTCTGTGATTGCCATGCCTGTCAGAGGGGGTCAGAGGGGGTGATATGCAGAAGAAGCTGCTATCCCGCGATGCTTGGTGGATTTTCCATCTTGAGACTATAGTTCCTTTAGGGTTAAATGCTAGACACGATATCACCTACCAATATTAGCCTGGTTAAATTATTTATTAAGTAGTCCCAATATATGTAGTTTTCATTCTTGTCTTAGAAATTTCCCTTATATTTAGGATTTTAATGTTTTGGATATTTTAAATGAAGGTGTAGTTAGCGACTTGATTTTTAACCCGAGACGTCTCTATATAAGTGCTTTCGGGTTACTAACCGACATGCCATGATTAAGGCTCAATGACCTGAAACGCGTAGGCTGTTTTCTACCTACCGGGACACTCGGAATGGATGTGGGTCTCTCTTGTTATGTTAACCTGTTTTTTTAATGTAACAGAAAAAAATTTGGGATTTTTATTATAACATTCCATTGCCCAACCTCTCACTTTTGAGCTGGTGCCCTCATTCTTCATTGTTTGCTTTTTTTTCTCTGCACCCATTTTTGCTTTCTTCCTTTTATGTTATCTTGGATATCATACTTCTGAAATTTGGTCTATATATTTATATCATTTCTCAGACTAATGCATGATGGTAATAATATTTTATTTAGATTTTTATTACTATTAAATGTATCTTTAGCTTTTTTTCCACCATCACAAAAGATTCCCACCTAAAGTTCTAGTTTTTATACAGTAGAGAAAATAAGTGTCACGGTCGGAGATAGTGGATCCTCTGGACCACCGCAAGCGATGGCATAAGCCACGCCAGGGAGCGGAATCTAAGTAGGTCCCGGTTTTCACCAGAGCCCGCCGCAAAGCGGGATGGATTTGCTGCGGCAGGAGTCTACCAGGTCGCTACCCCTGACGTGACTTGCTTGTGGAGGCAGCCGAGATGTAGCGTTGTACAAAATCGTCAGGCAGGCTCGTAGTCGGGGACAGGCAGAAGGTCAGGACAAGCGGCTATGGTTCGTAGACGTGGACAGGTAGAAGGTCAGGGCAGGCGGCAAGATTCGTGGTTGAGGAACGGAAGCAAACGGTATGGTACACGGTAATCAGAACAAGGCTTAGGAACGCTTTCTCTATAGGCTATTGGCACTAAAGACCCGGCACAAGACTTAGGAAGGGGCAGGCTTAAAAAAGGGCAGCGACCGGCACTACCCAATTACCGGTGTGCTGGCCCTTTAAATTTCACAGAGCCGGCGCGCGCACGCACCCTAGGGAGCGGGGACGCATGTGCCGGGAGACTGGAGCTGCAGCAGGAGCGCGGCCGGGTAAGTAGGCAGGGACCCTGCCGGTAGAGTGAGCAAGCCTGCTGCCCGATATGCGGGCAGCGGTGCCACTCGTGAAGGGACAACGGGTGTGCCTGCGACCCGGGACGGGGCTCGCAGGCCCACCCGTGACAATAAGTATTTGTATTTGATTTTGCAAGTTTTCCCCCTAGAAAGAATGAAGATGTCTGTAATTTTTCTCACAGGTACACTTCAACTGTTAGAGACAGAATCTAATAAAATAAAAATACAGAAAATCACATTGTATGATTTTTAAATAATAATTTTTCATTTTATTGCATGGAATAAGTATTTGATCACCTACCAACCAAAAAGAATTCTGGCTCTCACAGACCTGTTAGTTTTAATTGCACCTTTTTGAACTAGTTGCCTGTATAAAAAACACCTGTCAACACACTCAATCAATCACAGTCCAATCTCTCCACCGTGGCCAAGACCAAAAAGATGTCTAAGGACACCAGGAAACAAATTGTAGACTCACACAAGGCTGGGGTGGGCTACAGGACAATAGGCAAGCAGCTTACTGAGAAGGCAACAACTGTTGGTGCAATTATTACAAAATGGAAGAAACACAAGATGACTGTCAATCTTCCTCGGTATGGTACCTGATGCAAGATTTCACCTCGTGGGGTAAGGACGATTCTGAGAAAGGTCAGGAATCAGCCCAGAACTACACGCAAGGACCTGGTCAATGACCTGAATAGAACTGGGACCATAGTCTCAAAGATTACCGTTAGTAACACACTACGCCGTCATGAATCAAAATACTGCATTGCCCACGGGGGCCCCCTGATCTTGCCATCATGTGTCCAGACCCATTTGAAGTTTTCCAGTGACCCTATAGATGATCCAGAGGAGGTATAAGAGAAGGTCATGTGGTCAGATAAGAACAAAATAGGACTTTTTGGTATCAACTCCACTCGCCATGTTTGGAGGAACAAAATGGATGAGTACAACCCCAAGAACACTGTCCCAATCATAAAGCATGGGGGTTGAATCATACTTTGGGCGTGCTTTTCTGCAAAGGGGACAAGATGACTGCACCGTATTGAAGGAAGGATGTATGAGACCATGTATTGTAAGATTTTTGACAACAACCTCTTTCCATCAGTAAGAGCATTGAAGATGGCTTGTGGTTGGGTCTTCCAGCATGACAACATGAAACACACAGCCAGGGCAACTAAGGAGTGATTCCTTAAGAAGCATTTCAAGGCCCTGGAGTGGCCTAACTAGTCTCCAGACCTGAACCCAATCAAAAATCTTTGTAGGGAGATGAAACTCAATGAAGCCCAGCAACAGTCCTGAAGCCTGAAAGATCTGGAAAAGATCTGTATGGAGGAGTGGGTCAAAATCCCTGCTGAAGTGGGTGTGGGTGGGTGAAAACTTTGTCAAGAACTACAGGAAACGTCTGACCTCTGTAATTGCAGACAAAGGTTTTTGTACCAAATATTAGGTTCTGTTTTTCTATTATATGCTTATTTCATGCAATAAAAGGCAAATTAATTATTTAAAAATACAATGATTTTCAGATTCTTTTTTTTTAGATTCTGTCTCTCACAGTTGAAATGTACCCACAATAAAAATTACAGACCTCTCCATTCTTTATAGGTGGGAAAACTTGTAATATTGCCAGTGCATCAAATACTTATTTTCCCCACTGTATGTACACACTTTGATTACATTTTTTAAAAGATCTATACTAGGCCCTAAGTGTTCATTAGACCACTCTTATGGACGCCTTGCTGTATAAATGATTACATATAAAGTGATTGATTACTTACACTTTTATCCTAATTCGTTGATACCAAACTCTTTATTGTTTCAACTGTAGTGCTCAGTAGTCAAATACGTTAATTAAAGGTTTTTGTATACAATAAACAGCCAAGGGTAATAGATCAACATGTTAACTTTGGACTGCTCAGGCACACACTTTAACTTCATTTCCTAATGTCATTTATCTTTGAACTGAAAAGAGCACCAGCCAGATCCTCAACTTATACAAACCCTTGAGGCAATTTAATCTTATAATGCATCCATGAAATCTCACAGAAAGTTTACATAAGACACTACAGTCTCTAATCCATGAGGTATAGGTCTACTACAATATACCTTTATTCATCTTCTTCCTGAGCCTGATCACTCATCACTTGTTTTGTAGTAAATGAACTTCTCAATAGTATTCCCTGCACAGAAAAAAACATATGGATAGTGCATAGTAATATCTGCTTTGTAATACCACCAACAAAAGCTACCTACAGTGTACTACTGCACTCTTGAACCTGTAAGGTTTTATTACTGCTGTAAATAATACACTATTTAGAAAAGCCATTAACCTGTCTTTTTATGTTTGTAACTGCTTGATATCATCAATGTAAAATGGGTATCCTGACAGAAGAGGACTATATGATTACTAGGTAGTACACACCAAACCATTAACAACTTTTAGGCACCATTCTTAGTGTTAGGAAGAATCATACCATTGGTAACAAACAATATGCATTTTTTCATAATGATGTTACATAAATATGCCGCTTGTTTTCCTATTAAAAAGAAACTAGACATTAACTGCACAGTTGTCAACAATTTTTATTTCAAACATATATCCAACCAACATCAAAAGGCAACACAACACATTTGTGCAGATAGTTTGCCTTTATTCATTGTTTCTCAGCAATATAATTTCAATTTGTATGACTGAAGTGTTTGTAATAACCAAGTAAGAAATGCCTGTAGCATTCCATGAAGTAACATCTATTCAATCCCGACCCTTAAACAATGGAGTACTGGCATTTTTTAGAAGCGGCCTTTTTCTCTAGCCACGCGTTCCAAAAACCAGCACTTAGAAGGAAGGCAGTGAAAGAAGACTACCACAGAGATCCTTCAAAGTCTCCCTTTTTCTACAGTGGGAGGGTACTTCCCTTCAAGTCCTTCAATGGCATATTGATGGCTTTGAAAGTTAAAATGGTATTCGTCAACCATCAGTGGATCTTTTAAGACTGTTTCGGCAAATAGCTCAACCTTGAGACTCTGCTTTTCCCATTAATCTGTATGTACTTCCACTGGAAAGTTTTTCAGAGGCAGAATAATGCCTGGATTAATAGGTCCGTTCAGAAAGAACACTTTAGCATTCGTCTTGTGTACATAGCCATTTTACTAGCGGCATTCATGTGATGTTATTTCAACTCGAAGGCACAGCTGAAAACAAGGCATTCTACAACAAAAGCATGGAAGAGTCATTTGATTGTGAATCAGTAAAACCTGGCACCTCTATTTGTCTTGTCTTCTCATTGTAACAGATTTTTTTAATTTCAGGGTGGACTTCTCCACTTCCTTTTCTAACCTAATAATACTTTGAGCTAAGCATATAGGGCCACGTGTATGAAAACGTTTTAGGTCTAAAACTCACTTTTTTGCCCATAGGTTACTATGGTCTTTATACTTACTTATATATTTCTACTGCTTCACTGATGACACTATTTTAATTGTGTTTCATTCATTTGTAATATTACTAAAATTATGTGTTTTCCATGCAAAAAACATACATGCCAAAAAAAGTCCCATTTAATAAAGTAAAAACTTTTCTGATATAAAAACAACAAAAAATAAATGTAAGAAACCCTGACAAATTCATTCTCCTTGACAGTACGATCAGGCTTCTGTGTAACTGTCACTAACAACCGAATGAAGATCCAACAATAATAGGCCTAGAGGGGATTTAGCAGCTGATGGACATCTCAAAGTCAGCTAGTGTTGAAGGACAATGACCATCTTTGGCACTGTATAGCCTGACAGTGTATCTGAGAACAAAGGTTTATAGGATCTTCCACACTAAACAGGTTTAAGAGCACACAACAGACATAAAAGCTGAAAATAGGTTTCTTAACATCTAAATCATTAAAATTGATGTATTTTAAGAAAAAAAACAATTGCAATAAAATACATTCAATCACAGCTCTAGAAAAATCAAATAAAAAAATGTAAATTAATAAAATATATTTTATATATTGAATTTTAAAATATTGGGTTTTCCCGTAGCTGTGATAATGTTCAATTGTCACCCCTGTTCGGTATCTATAAGACTGTCAGTTAATAAAACACACTAAAAAGGTAGAAAAACATTCTCTTTCCAAGTACTTTATATAGAGAAATAAAAAGGAATTTTTATAGAATATATTCAAAATGTGTTTTAGTTTTTATAGTATTTACCTGTCAAAACTATCAGACAGAACATTCTAGGTCAAACCAAACACATAAACATGTGACAATAATATTTATTTTGTACATTATAGACTTCAGTTGCATCTTAATCTACCTTACATACAATACCTTACGAAAGTGAGTACACCCCTAATTTTTTGTGTAAATATTGTATTATAGCTCTTCATGGGACAACACTGAATATATGACACTTTGATACAATGTAAAGTGCTCAGTGTACAGCTTGAATAACAGTGTAAATTTGGTCTGCCCTCAAAATAACACAACACACAGCCATCAATGTCTAATCCACTGGCAACAAAGGTGAGTACACCCATAAGTGAAAATGGAAAAATTGTGCCCAATTGTCAGTAACTTGTTAGTGTTATAAGGTCTCAGGTGTGAATGGAGAGCAGGTGTGTTAAATTTGGTGTTGTCGCTCTCACACTCTCTCAGACTGGTAACCGGAAGTTGAACATGGCATTTCATGCCAAAGAATTCTCTGAGGATATGAAAGAAAGAATTGTTGCTCTACATAAAGATGACCTATGCTATAAGAAGATTGCCAATACCCTGAAACTGAGCTGCACCAGTGTGGCAAACACCATACAGAGTTTTAACAAGACAGGTTTCAGTCAGAACAGACCTTGCCATGGTCACCCAAAGAAGTTGAAAGCATGTGTCAAGCGTCATATCCAGAAATTGTCTTTTTCAAAATAGATGTATAAGTGCTGCCAGCATTGCTGCAGAGGATAAAGGGGTGGGTGGGATGTGGGGGTCAGCCTGTCAGTGCTCAAACACACCTCCAAGATGACCAATGCCTTGCTAAAGAAAATGAGAGTAAAGATGCATATCTCCAGATGAGGGGCTCAGGGTCACTAACATCCACCAGCTCTGTGATTTTGTCTTGGAGAAGTGGAAGTGGATTCCAGTGGAAGTGGAAGAGGATTCCAGTGGCTACAACTTATGAAGCTCTAGTGAACTCCATGCCCAAGAGAGTAAAGGCAGTACTGGAAAATAATGGTGGCCACACAAAGTATCGACACTTTGGGCACAATTAGTCCTATTTTTCCTTTAGTTGAGTGTACACTCACTTTTACTGTAGAGATACTTATGTACAAACCGCAGTAGAAAAAATTTTTCTTAGGGTGAACATTCGATTACAAACCAATTGTGTCACACCATAATCGCTGCATTTTATTCCTCCACTTCCAAGATAATAGAGGGCCTACTATAAATTGGCATTAAATATTAAACATTATTAATAAAAACAGTTGAATACTAACATTTTAAAATTAAAGTTAGAAATGAAATTATTCTTGCCTGATGAATAAGCTTAAAATAATTTAGAGAAAGTGAAAGTTTATTTTCCCTCACTGTGAATTATTCAAAGCTTATTAAATAGAACTTCAGTTACTGGAAGCCTTTTTTATTTTAATACCTTAAATGTCACTAATGACATTAGGCAATGTTGAAGACATGAGCTGATGAGGCAACATGCTTAACACAATGTATAGCTAAGATGTGTAATACAAAATGACTGTAGTTTACGCAATATTGGACTTTCATACAGTCACACCTACTGATATGAAAACTCTTTTCACGTTATGATGGGCTTTGTCTCTAGGACTCACTGTTACTGAAACCAATCTAGCCTTTTAGAATTATTACCTTCTTACAAGAGAACTAAGGGTCACATGTATAAAAACTGTCTAGGTCTAAAACTCACTTTGTGTCCCATAGCAACCAATCAGAGCTCCCCTTTAATTTCATATAGTGCTACGGAAAAAGGAGAGGGGCACTCTGATTGGTTGCTATGAGCAATTAAGTGAATTTTAGACCGACCTAGGCAGTTTTCATACATGTCGCCCTAAGTGTATGTTCACACGGCTGATATTGGCACTGTTTTTGGCGCTGTTTTTGGAGCATTTCTTTGCCCAAAACGGTGTCAAAGGCCTCCAAAATGCCCCCAGTTCATTATTATTGATTCCTAGGTAAAACAGAGTTGTAGTTCACATACAGCACGGTTTTTCCACGCATTTTCTGTGCTTGTTTGGACGTTGTTTTGAGCGCTGAGAAAAAGTTTCATGTCTATTCTTGAAGCGTTTACAATGCTGAAAATCCCCGTAGGGAACAATGGAGATCTTCAAAGCCTTGGCACGGTTTTTGACGCATTTCTGGCACGTATTTTGGTGCAGTTTTTTGCCCTGGCTAATAATTTGTATCGGTGTTTCAGATAGAAAACACTGTTGGAAAATCTAGTCCAAATAAACTTTGAAAACTAGATAAAAACCTTGACTGAAAAGTGTTGCATTTGACGCCGATTTGGACGCTGAAAATTCAGCATCCAAATCAGCAGTGTGACCATAGCCTAGGGGCATAATATTGTTTGCTAACAATGTGATCCTTTTTTTACTATTAGCATAAAGAATAATTAGGCAATGATTAGGGAATGAAGTGAGGGGAATATGATATACAAAAAACTACTTGAAATCACCATTGCTTATGACATAGATACTATCTTGTTTTACCTGTTAAATTATAGAAACCTGGTCTATTCTGTTCAAGTTCAAAGGATAAGTTTTAAAACAAATTCATCATGAATCCTTCAGAAATTTTAGACTTGGGGCCACATGTATGAAACTGTTTGGGTCTAAAACTCACTCTTTTGCCCATCGTAACCTATGGGCAAAAAAGTGAGTTTTAAACCTAAACAGGTTCATACATGTGGCCCTTGGTGCTAGTAGTTTCATGCACATTGCCATGCTACAGCTCCATACAAAACTGGCACCTATAGAGACTTATTACTGTACCTCCTTAAGCCTCTAAATTTGCAGTAAGGCAATCTTTTTTGTGACATATTCTGTCATGGCACACTAACTACCTGATGCTCTATAGCAGTGGTCTCAAACTGCGGCCCTCCAGCTGTTAGGAAACTACAACTCCCATCATGCCCACTGTTATAGATTATATAAATGCATGATGAGAGTTGTAGTTTCCCAACAGCTAGAGGGCCGCGGTTATAGATTATTTAAATGCATGATGGGAATTGTAGTTTCCCAACAGCTGGAGGGCCGCAGTTCTATAGTATGGAGCTGCAGGGGACTTCAGAATCCACTAGTCTTCTGTACATGGCTCTGTTGAGTACATATAGTCAAACTTGATCAAAGACAATAGTTCCAGATTTTATTTTACTATTTAGAGAAAAATGCACATAGAAATCTATAAATATGGATACATTATCAAAACAGAATATATGCTTTTGATTCTATGTCCGAGCATTAACACACAGGACCATCCAATGCAATACACCTAAAAGAAAGCCTATTATTATATTAAATGAGCTGACAAAACCCACCGGAGTCTAGTAATGATCCAATTTTAAGGCATGTTGAAAAGAAAAAAACTATAGACTTCAATATTCCATAATTTTCAACTGCAACTTATAGATTCAATATCGGTATTTATATATACTATATATATATATATATATATATATATATATATATATATATATATATATATATATATATATATATATATATATATAATATGTAATATATATATAAATGTATGTATATGTATATATAATATATATATATTATGTATATATATATATATAGTATATATATTATATATATATAAATATATTATAATATATATATATATATATATATATACACACACACACATAACATACAAGTTAGCAGGTTGTAGTGTTGCATATATGCCTCAATATCACGTCTCGGATTTGTCTTGATTCCACATTTTTCACCAACAATGGCTTCAGATGAGCCAAAGACCAAGGGACTTTGCTTTCACCAACCCAATGCCTGCTCTCTTTTACGACACTCTCTTGAAGACACATAAAAGCATTGGATTGCTAATTACGTTGATCCGGCACATAGGAAAATTAGTTTATCTTCCTGATCAAAGAAAATGACACAGATCATGGCTGATTAGAATGCAACAGTAAAATCTCCATACTTTTTTCTATTCCACTGGCTTTTCTCTCAGAAACAGGGCTTGTGTCAAATATGTAGGTATTTCCCACGGCCAGGCCGGACTCTGCTTCCAACAAGCTCTGCCTTTGAGACAATGGTGCTTACACAGACACTAAAGTTCTTTAGTTCAGTCATTGTATGAGCAGAGAACTGGTAACCCCTTAGCCAGCATTTGATGGAACATCTAGATTTACATATTTCTCTAATTGCATTTTTTGAATGTGAGTAAGATTTATCTGAGCAGAGTTAAATGCTTTCTTTCTTCTCTCACCCGAACACAGAAAACTGGCTAAGATTTGCAGATTCTCCTTGTCTATCTGTTAATTTAGAAGTGCGCAGTCTTTTTCCTTTTTCCCAAAGGGTTGTGTGAGGGGTACAGACAGGCGGCTGGAAAGAATAAACATTTCTCTGTACCTTTCTGCGTGAACATGTTGGTTTTAGAATAATGATTTGCTTTTATGGTGCTAGACACATGGGGCCATTATATTTTTATACGTGAAAAAATTCTCCCTTTACCATTACCATTTCATGCCATTAAAAGCCCACAAAATTGCCCTTTCCAGAATTCTTCTGGCCGTGGCATGTGTGCAGTGACTGTGAAGAGGTGATCTAGATTAACCCGATCTTTATTTATAATCAATTACTATAAATTAATAGTAAAACTTACATTTAGCTGTATTTAACACAATCTTGCCAGCTGCCTATTTGAAAATAAAATGGTTGCCTTTTTCCACCTCCTTGGGCACAAAACAAAACATCTATTGAGCGTTCCTTTTTACTTCAGCTGCCGACTTTTAACAAACCAACCAAGCGGAATAACAATGCAGCTGCAACATTTTATGGTATTTCTGCAAGTCTTCTTCCTAGACTAAAGGTGTTAATTAGGAATAAAAGAATCCAGCTCTCTCTAAGCTTTCTTTCACAAACTACTCACTAGCTTCTGCAGGTTTCACAGGGACAAAAATCTTGTAAAGGGACAAACTTCTTATTTTCCACAGTAGTAACTCATGTTTAGTATCTTTTCATCAGCATGTTTCAATCATGTTACAAACTCACAAATTCATTATTGGACATTAAAGACCTTAAAGACACACATGTGAGTATATACCTTAAAGCAATAAATGTAATTATATATAATAAAAATATCACTAATAACTGAATCCACCTTGATAGAACATTATAATTAGGACTAGGGCTACTTTAACATTTTGTTCAACCCCTGTGGTTATGCCACAGTCAAATAAAAATCTATGTTGCTTGACAGAAAAACGAAAGGGACTCCCTCTCTCAGTCTATCAGCACCCTGCAACAAGATTGTGGGATGCCAATGGGTTACCAAACAAATACCCACAGTTTCTCTATAGGTGAAAGCCTGAATCACAGCTTATTTATACTGCATCCTGGTATTGGCATGAAAGAAAAACAAAAAGCAATAGTGGAGTTGGTCCCCCACCCCAAAAAAAAGAGAATACCACAAAACCAATAAATTATATGTATCTGAAAATGGTGCGACCCCCACGCCCCCCTCACTGCAAAGAAAAAAAAGAGCCTGCAATCCATGAAAAAGCATCATTATATGGTTACATCAATGAAACCTACAACCGTTGTCGGTCCTGTAATGTGGTAATACAAAAATATATGTTTTTAATAAACACTCTTATTCAGCAAAGCACTAAATCACTGAAAAGACAAAATTTGGTATGGCCATAATTGGACTGACCAGCAGAATAAGAATAAGATTTATACTGTATGGCATGTGAAAAAAACACACAAAAGTAAAAAAAAAAATTGCAATTGCAAAATTGCTCTTTTTCTTACATTCCCCCCCAAGAAATTTTTTTGTAAATATTAATAAATTATATGTACCCCAAAATGATGCCAATGAAAACTACAGCTTGTCCCACAAAAAAACAAAAGATGGTGCATGCTGTAGTGAAATCCGTAAATGTACAAAAAGATACATTGGGGCAGATTTACTATTGCATTTTGGGTCAAAATACTGGCATAATACTTTATGCTACATTTATTAATTACCTTAGACAGTTTATAGACAATTCTGTGCCCCATCCAACAAAAAGAGGCATGGCTCCACAGGAAATGGGCATGGCCTAGTAAGTGACATGTGCCAAAAGATGTGCCAAAAAAAGCTCCAAAATTTTGATGCAATTAGTGGCACACACCAAGCCAACTCACTGAAGGATTAAACTTAGACTAAACAGTCTAAACATGTGCCAGATTTATCAACACTATAATAAATCTGATGTCTTGTCTAAATTTGAACTGTCAAAGTATTAGGCATTATTAATACATCTGCCCCAAAATGTCTGCTATGCTTAGTGCTATAGCCATAGATTGCAACAGAACCTACGCTACACGTAGTATATATCAGCTCACCAGTATTCCACTGTGTTTGGCAATAGCACGGTAGGAGCAGAGCCAACTCGGGGAGACCCGGACTAAGAAATGGCACTTATTTTTTAACTTGTCTTGCATCGTTTGGATATATGGATTGCATTTTTTAAGGAATTTTGAATAAAAGCATGTCTTAATTGGAGCTCTGTTTGGCAGAAAGCTGGTCATTTTTGTTTTCCTAGAACCTACACCACCACTTGTTTTCCCTTTCTAGATTAGTTGAAGAGTCTTTAACATAGACTACCGTACGAAGGAAGAACAGAAAAAAGGGTAAATTGGTATATTATTAAAGACATTGAAATAGGCAAGTCCTGTATTCTTGATGGGCATTTTGCACTTCAAAATGTACATGATTAAATGAATGTAAAGAATCACCTGGGCTTAAATAGTGATGTCCAAACTGCATCATTGAAAAAATAAAAAAGTTACAACTGTTGAAACGTAAGGAGGCAAAAACGAAAAAAAAAATGTTCTGGTCATTAATTACTTTTCAGGCGTTCGGCTTAAGGGGTTAAAGAACAGTAAAACTTATCATGTTCCCTATGACTTCTCACAATACATTTCTAAAGTGTCCACGATGTACGCTTCATGATAAAATATAGCACATTCTAAACCTTTATATGTTTCTAGTCAACAACAGCCATCAGTCTAAAATGTTCACAATTTTAAGCCAGCCAAACAGCCACTAAGACTACAGTATTACATTGGGGAAGATATTAACTTGAAACAGCCCTTTCACGTTCCTATTTATGGACAAGGTAGGCTTCATCTGATAAAAGTAACTGCTGAATGAATGCTTTCAATGGGATATGTTTATTTATGCATACGTAAATAATATTTGATCTCTCTCCGCAGTATCATACAACCAAAAGGTAACAGCATGAAGTCATTACCTTTAGACTTGAAAGAAGAAAATAAAAGTTATGAAGTTATCACCACTGGGAATTAGTCAAGCTTGCTAGCGCTCTCAGCGTGAGGCCATATAGCACGCAGCACAAGTGCTGCCAAAACCCATTACTCCAGCTCTTGTAAGAGGCTCAGAAGCTCTGCTTGTTGATTTAATGTTAACAAACTGAATGGACATCTGAGGCTACCTGCAGAGTAAATGAAACGAAAAAACAAATGAAGTCACTCTGAATAACTGTCAAAAATGTAAATAATAATAGGCACGCAGAATGCAAAGTGGCACAAAAACTGTGGAGAATAAAAACACTTAGATTTTTATCTCGATTTTTTCTTTTTAAGGACTGCCAAATTTAAAGGGCTGTCTGAGATTAGAAAAAAAAGTCTGCTTTTTCTCCCAGAAACATTGACATTCTTGCCCATGGATTGTGCATAGTACTGCAGTCCAACATCATTGTCTTGGATGCAGCAGAGCTGTAATACCAGATACTGATTATGGACAAAAGTGGCAATGTTCTTGTTAAAGGGAATGTGTCAACAAAAAATGAGTCATTGTTTAAGTCCCATTTTTATGTTAAACACATTTTTTTAGGAATTTTGGGTTGTTTCTTTTTTAATTTATTTATATCACTTTCAATATTTTTTAATAATTCTTGAGTCTTGCAGTTTTCACTTTGGCCACTAGGTCTTGTTTGCACTGCTTTAACAGCAGTCAGAGAAATGTTTTACAGTAGCTTCATGCACATAGGAGACTTAAGACTGACTCAGTCCAATTCACTTCTATAGGAGAGTTTTCTAGTCATGCTCTGTGACCTGGGAAGAAATCACTGGGCAGGGAGGTGAAAGGGTGAACTGTGACTATCCTGTGTTATCTATTCACACTGGTGTCTCCTTTCAGTTTGACCCTTTTTTGTGCTGATAATGAATAGGCAACTGAGAATCTTTCTCTACAGAAGAGGAAGTGTCAGACAATTATTAGGCTTAGTGGACAAAGTGAAAACTGCAGGACTTATGAATTATTAAAAAATATTGAAAGTGGTATGGAAAATTAAAAAGAAACATAACCAAAAATTCTTTAAAAATGTGTTTAACATAAAAACAATAAGTCATTTTTGATGACACATTCCCTTTAAAAATCAGATTGTTTCTTCTAATCTCAGGCAACTCCTTTAATAAAATGAAGTACACCAAGTTCATACAGTAAACCTGCTGGTCATAAACACGTATCAGTCTCTGCTTCAGGAATTCAGATGGAAGTCATAGAATCTGCCACAGACTCCCTTCTAAGAACAGTCCACTTCTGAGATGGAAGGTTCCAGCAATGCAGACTATGGGCTCTAACTTGGCCCAAGGAGATTCACAGGCAGTGCAGGCTTCTGGCCCTGGCTCGGCCAAAGAGAGGACATGGGCAATGCAGGCTCTAAGCCCAGCCTCTACTATGTCTTGATTTTAAAACCACACAGTCAAGTTCCTGCCAGCTATTGGTGCCAGCAGTAATGTCTATAATGTTATCTCATAAAGTGAACCTGCCAGGAGTTTTTGCTGCTCTATCAGCGAGCATAAATTGCTAGAGATATAGGAGCTGAGCTATGTGATATATAGCTTTATATGATTTGGAACAAGATTAAAGAATACAAAGCAGAGTAAATCCTGACAGGACTATTGTAAGGGATTAGTGGATTCGCTGGATCACCGCAAGCGATGATAATTAAGCCAGTCTAAGTAGCCCCCGGTATTCACCAGAGCCTGCCGCAAAGCAGGATGGACTTGCTGCGGCGTGAGGCTACAAGGTCACTACCCCTGACATGACTTGCTTGTGATGGTGGCCGGGGTAATGCGTGGTACAGAATCGTAATCCGGAGACGTAGTCGGGGACAGGCAGGAGGTCAGGACGGGCGGCAGAGGTTCGTGGTCAGAGACGGGCAGACGGGCAGGACAGGCAGCAAACAGGCGAGGTCCCGGGTAATCAATACGGAACTCCAACACTCCCAAAACACACTAAACGCACACCAACAATCTGGCAGGGAGTGCAGGGGGCGTGTACAATATATAGGACCAGCGGCCGGCAATTAACAAATTACCGGCGCGCTGGCCCGTTAAATCCAGACCAGCCGTCGCGCACGTGCCCTAAGCAGCGGGTACGCATGCAGCGGCTGGGACAGACAGGAGCAGAGAGCACAGGAGCGTGAAAGGGTAAATGTACTGGCGCCGGAGCCCGGGCAGCAAGGGGATGGTCGCGGGCGGCCGTGGCACCCGCGCCGGACCCCATGTGGGTTCTCTGTAAGAGGCCTGATCCAAGCTTCAAGAGAAAGATCACAAAAGAGAAGATTCCCCTTCCCTTAAAGCAGGGGTGTCAAACTGCGGCCCTCCAACTGTTGGGAAACTACAACTCCCATCATGCCCACTGTTATAGATTGTATAAATGCATGATGGGAGTTGTAGTTTCCCAACAGTTGGAGGGCCGCAGTTTGACACCCCTGGCCTCTTACAGAAAACATCTACCTAGGACTTCATTAGCTGCCGGCAATCTCCCTCAGCCCAAATTCCAGTGGTGACCAGAGTAGTCTCTAGGTATAATGCTAGAGCACAGTCTATGTGACATAGACAGGGTTCCTGGTCAACTGGCTTTCAACTCGTAAAGAAAGTTCAACCCCAAATGGCTGTTAGGAACATAACCACTGTAAGAGGACAGTGGCCCTGCCAACCAGATTGTCCACAGCTCCACAATACAACCAAGGAATAAAACGTTTTTAATTTCTAAAGTGTATTGGAATATGAAGCAATAAACAGTAATATACTTTTTTGTGGATGGTATGGTCATTTATAGCGTGAAAGAGGTGGTTCAGCACTCCATAGGTAAAAAACATGTACTTTATTGTCCCATAGTAGAAATAATAAAATCAAAGAACAAACATAGTGAAGCTATTTGACGCATTTTGGGTCTACATTGCAAAAAAGGACCCTTAGTCATAACATAGCTAGCTCGAGTTACTCGAGATACTCGAGCTAGCTGTTATGACTAAGGGTCCTTTTTGCAATGTAGACCCGAAATGCGTCAAATAGCTTCACGATGTTTGTTCTTTGATTTTATTTTTTCTACTATGGGACAATAAAGTACATGTTTTTTACCTATGGAGTGCTGAACCACCTCTTTCAGGTTGTTTCCTGGATTTTGCTGCACCTGTGGCCCTGTGATTGGTTCGTGTACCAAGGAATCCCCATTCTGTTTTCCATGAGGTGGATATGGTGAGCTGTTTTTTCGTTCTTATTTATGGTCATTTATAGCCTCTTAGGCCCTGTTCACACGACGAATCTGCGGCCATAACCGCGGCCAAGTCATGCCTAGTTTATTAACATGGTTTCCTATGGGAAACCGCGTTAATATTCACACTCCGCAGGTTTGGCCGCGGCTCCGGGGCCGCGGGCAGACCCGCGCGTGTGAAGAACTCTCCTGTCAATTTCTGACAGGGAGTGCTATGCGCGGCGGCCGCGCGGTGCTGCCGCGGGCATCGCCGCGGGTCTCGCCGCGGGTGGTGCGCGGCTGGGACGCGGCTTGCCCCCTGCTATTAATTTGCATGGGGTCAAACCCTCGGCGCAAGCCGCGCCCCTAACCACGGCCCTACCGTGCCGAGACCATACCCACTGCCCGTGCCGCAAACCCGCGTCGGGAGACGCGAGTTTGCGGCGCGGCATGACGAGGTTTTGACCGCGGCGAAACCCGCGGCCAAAACCGTCGTGTGAACGAGGCCTTACAACTCCAGTTAGGCTAATGTTGATATGACTAACAAGATAGCAGCAACAACAACTTTTCAAAACTGCTCTGATTAAATTCGTCCTGCATTTTACTACTAACTTTTAAACGCTGAGAGCATACTCTGTTGATTAACTCATGACTTTAATGACTGACGCTTACAAATAAAACCCACATAACCCTAAAAATTACTTTTTCACAGCAAGCACAAGTAACATTTCAATCAGATAAGCTAATGCTTGTCACGTGGACTCTGTTTTTACTGCATCTTAAACAGTGAGAATAGTCATAAATAAAATAAAATTACTAAAAGTGTATAATAAAAGAGATGATAACAAAGTATCAAAAACTATAAAGCCATAGCATTTCTCTGTGGCACCAGAGAACAAGAGATGGAGCTGGTTTCACTCATGTCTTCTTGTCCTTGCTTTTGTCACCTGTTGATCCATTGTTAACTCCCAGGCTGACCCACAAGTGTAGATGAAAAGGACCACACATGCGAAGCTTGTTTTCCCATGTTTTTGTAATTTTATGTTAACACCAACTTGGGAACTGAGCAATATGTCTGGCTTATTTCTCTCTTCGTATTTGGGGAAATATGATTGCCGACTAGAGAAATATGTTTTCAATTGTTGTATTTTTCCACTATATAACAGCCAGCAAAATGTGATGCAGATCGCTAATCTGTATAAACAGGTTTATACAACCATCAGATATGTCAGGGGGTTCCCTTACAAATATTACTGAGTGGACAAAGGCTGAGTAGGACATTTAGGGCCACATGTATTAAAGCTGTCTAGGTCTGAAATTCACTTTGTTTCCCATAGCAACCAATCAGAGCGCCCCTTTCATTTCATTTAGTGCTCTGGGAAAATGAGACAGGTGCTCTGATTGGTTGCTATGGGAAACAAAGTGAATTTTAGACCTAGACAGATTTCATACAAGTGGCCCTTGTTTTTTTTTATATTATGTCAATGTAATACACGCAGCCTATGTCCCAAGTGGACATGCTCACACACTAAGGTCAGCGTGCTTTCTGTGGCATTGACCCCCAGTATGTTTTTTGGTGTGTGGGAGCTAATCAAGGTGACCAGGGCAAACCACGCAAAATAGGTGAAATATGAACTCAGGGCTGCCATGCAACAATTTTAAGCATTGGACCACTAATCATTATGAACTAGCAGCATGGTACTTGGACAATCGATATTTGGAACATGAATAGGGATTCGGAATGATGATAAAGATGAAATAAAGGAGAATGAAATAAAGCATCATAGATAAATTCACTCTGAGGCAGGTGATGCCCAATTTTCAGTGTCAAAAAGACAGTAGAATTTACTCCGAACTCCTACATAAGACTAGATGTCTGTATCCCCGTATAGTGATGTGCCAAATGAATTACTGATTAGAGGAAGCCAACTGACACTGACAGCGCGGAAAATGCTGTAGCCTTGTCAAGTCTTATGTACTCAAACTAAGATTCATACGTGTCACAAAGAAAAAAAAATAGACTAATCTGTCCCTATTTTAACAAAGCGAAGGAAAAACTCTCAGCACAATTAAAATGCTGATGTCTCCTTAAAGTCAGCTATCAGTTCTTATTATTAACAGTGCATGTTATAAGTACATATCTCACGTCATATTATCATCAGAGTGCTATCATCAGACATACAGTTAAAGAGGACCCGTGGCCATTCTTGACATATCGGTGTTAGTAAATGTACTTCTGTAACACATAGGCAGGGGCATCACTGTACTTTCTAGGGATCCATAGGAAAATGACCAACCACCTAATGGCAGAAAACTTAAAGGAGTTTTGACATAAAGCAAAATCTCCTTCTGAGGCCAGCTTAAAACTCTTAAAGGGGTTGTCTCACTACATCCATTCATCTTACCTCGGTCCTGTTTTCTTGGTTTCACCTTGAATTCAGGGACGTGTTTACTGGCTTCTACTAGGCTGCAGTAGAAGCCAGGTCTGTATCTATAGCAACCAGTGCTGGCAGCCTATCATGAGAGATCAAACAGGTCTGTAGCTATAGCGACCTGAGGAGCTGATGCAGCCCATACAAGAGGGGATATCTCAGAATCGGTAGCGCACTGTTACTGGACACATATTTCAAATTGACTTGTTTTTGTAATATCTTTAACATAAAAAGCAATCCTTGTAGTGAGACAACCCCTTTCAAGCTGGCCTCAGAACAGGCAGAGGCCCATGCTTGCGCATTTCGTGGCAATACCCCAGTAAAAAGTAGCATAAATAATAGTGCCAAGTATCAGAGAACCCACAGCTGCTATGGCTAAAATTATGTCCATGAGTGACACTAAGATTCACCTCATTATAGAAACTCAGGTCAAATGTTATGTTGCTAGACCACTAGTGGGTAACTTGGAAACATACTTGTGGAACTACTTTTCACATACTACAGTTCTATTCATGCATACAGCTGAAAACAGATTCTGTGGTTAATTTAGTTCCCAATGATTTATTTGCAAGATTCCTTCCACTAATTCCTAAAATTATATTTTTAACCAGGGGTTTCAGACACATCTTAATTGTTCCAAATATTCTACTATTAAGATTAAAAGAAAAAACATGTGTATGCTGAAAATGCTCAATCTGCATTCACTAACTTCCCCTATTAAAATCCATGGCTGGTTTCGGTTACTGAGTGCAATGCAGGGTTGGCAGGATCTGCTCCACAGCACTAAGAGTGTCACTCACACTCTCTGTATCCTGGTGGACAGGAAGGGTAATTTGTCAATTCAGTTAAATGGTGCCTCATTAGTTCACTCTGTGTGTTTCTTTTAAGCAAACAATGGTAATAAAGGAGTGTCACCAACAATTCATTTACAGATAAAGGAAATTAGCTAAGTAAATGAGGCCACAATTTTATTATTGCTTTCATTATACATGCACTTAGGGTTGAGCTACAAAGACATTTTCCATGCAGTTTAAGTGTTATTTTTAATATGACCATAAACCACCAGTAAAATGCACAAAAAAACTGAAGGCTTTAGAAATTAGATCAGCATTTCTCATGCCATTGCTATTTCATTGCTTGCGATTTATTTTTATTATATTATTTCAGCTCTGGTACTAGTTTAAGGATGGACAAATTACTGCATAGTTTAGCAGCCAGTTTTATCTTTTTAGTTGTGGAGCAATATGAATTTATACATTAAATGGTCATAACATTAAAACCAAAATAATAACATTAATTATTCAGTGACAAAGACACCTGTCAAGGGGTGGGATACATTAGGCAGGAAGTGAACCGTTCACTTCCTATAGTCAAAGTTTTCGAAGCGAAAAAACAGTCAAGTATAAGAATCTTAGCAAACTGGTGAAAGAGCCATGGATGCCCAAAAGTTACTAATGAGCATTGGGAACAAATGCTAGCCAAATTGGTTTGATCCCCAAGAACAGCTATTCTAGCAACAATAAAGTTATTGTTAACTAGGATAAAGGGTGTTAAAACATGTGGTGTACTTTGCTGTGTGTGTTGGGCTGTAAAACCACAGAGTCCCCATGATGGACCTTGTGCACTCCTGAAAGTGCCTACAATGGTCATATGAACTTGACCCGGCAGCAACTGAAGAAGGTGGCCTAGCCTGATATATCACATTTTGTTTTACATGATGTGGAAGTCTAGATGCGTTTGCATCAATTACCTGTAGATCAGATGGCACCACGATGCACAACGGCAGGGTAGAAAGAGCATGGAGGCAGTGCTTTGGGTAATGTTCTGCTGTGAGAACTTGAGTCCTGGCATTTTCAAGATGTTACTTTGACATGTGTGAAATACTGTTGCAAACCAGGTACACCCTTTTTGCAATGTATTCTCTACCAAACTTGATCAGGAATGGCTTGAAGAACATGAAAAAGGTACTGTATGACTTGGCCTCTGAATTTTTTAAGATATCAATCCAATCGTGCATCTGAGGGATGTGCTGAAAAAACAAATTTGAGGCTCTATCTTGCAACTTAAAGGACTTAAACGATCTGCTGCTAACATCTTACTTCCAGATACCACGAGTCACTTTCAGAAATATTTAGGGCGACATGTATGAAAGGATTTTTCACCTTTTTTCTGGTGTACAGTGCACCTAACTGAGCCGGCTACAATGTCTAATGCACCTAACATATGTGTTAGAAAAAGAAAAAAATGCAGCACTCTTTTCAAGCAAAAAACTTACAGTGGGTGCCAGCGGCAATTAGTCCTGACAAAGACCAAAGTATATAAACGAAGAATCCACAGCACTCCGGCGGTTCCTCACTACTCCCGGACGTCAGGTCCTAGTCTCCTCCATACCAGCCCGGACATACTTCTTACCACCCTACTGGATACTAACTTTGCCTGCATTGGTGCCTTTCGTCTTCTTATAAATATTACCTCATACTAGCAATTAACATTACTACATTAGATGTCTCTTGATAAAGGCGGTTGCCGAAACATCGATATACTATATGCAATATATTATATGACATCTACTCTACTTATACCTATGTAAAGCACTTGTCTAGTATACTTTTGTGTATCATTTTTGGCACCCCATCTTTGTTTCATTATTATCTAAGCCCTCTTTTGTAAATAAACTATATTTGCAAGCATTATACATTGGTGTGCAGTAGATCTATACTCTTATATACGTGCTGCCTTTCCACAATTTGCACCCCTCCTCACCTAGGTGTGCGTGACCATTATTTGTATATAGCCCTTAGAGTCTAGGCCTCAAAGGGTCAAAGCTGGTTTGGTAGCATGAGACTGACCCACACATTATTAGGCAGGTTGTTTTAGTGTTATGGCTGACTGTTGAGAAACAGAAAAAAAGCTCTAAAAGATACTGTAGCTGCACTATCTACTTGGCCATTGGAATCTTAAGCCTTACAAGACATGCAGTTGCACATTCAGAATTCTTGTAATAGGTATTTTCAAAATTAAATTCCATAGAAAAATCAACAAGAGTAGTAAAAGAAGTAGGCCATTATTTCCAAAAATACGCTCTCTGAAGGGGCATTTAGACATTGCAGCTTAGGAAGGAGTCTATGGGAAAAATGCAAGAAAAAAAATTACATAACCTGTGCATTAAAAAAAAAAGAAAAGAAAAAAAGAGATTGCTTACCCCAAAAGACCCATAAACAAAGATGCATTGTATGGTGACTTTTTAAGATTTTAAGATTTTCCAAAAGGCTTAAAATATCTGACCATAATATTTTAGGTATTATTAAACTAAAAAAAAAAGTAAAAATAAATGTTTTAAATAAAATAAATTTTATTTAAAAGCTCAGATATATTACATTAACCAACAAATATAGTGTATCCCCATAAATATCACAATATAAAGTAATATATACTTATAATAGGTCAACAAAGAGCAGTATAAATAGAAAGAAACACACTGTAGAACAGTGGAGTTATTTTTTCTTATACCCCAAAAAAGTAAATAAATGAAAACTACAGGCTTACATATATGTACCCTTAAATGGTACATGTAGAAACTTGTCCCACAAATGAAAATTGCCATATACACTGTAGCTGCAGTGATCTATAAATAAGAACATGTTCTAGTCCCAGAATGGTGAGGGTAATAATCTAAAAATTTGTGTGTGATCCTAAAGGTAAAAAAAAAAATAATAATAATGAGACCATATAAGCAAGGACATCCAAAACACAATATTGAATGAAAAAAAAGTCCTAAGGAAACCTAAACGGCTAGTAAATACATAGAAAGTAAAGAACACGTTTCCAGTGATAATAAAAATAGTTTTGTTAGACAGCATTAGGAAGAAATCCACGGAGTATCCAGTGTTGTCGGGCACAGCTGGTTATATTTGGAGATAAATTATAGTATTTGTGGGTTTATTTCTGAACTGAAAATTACTATTTTTTCTACAAGAGTCGCTGTGCTTAAAATATTCCCTTTACACTTGTTAAATTCTACAAAGTCTGCTGCTACCTTCAATAGACGCTGCTACTGTAACTGAGAAAGCATATACTGCATGTCTAGATACATGTATATAAATGGCAGCTCAGTGCGATAAAATCCAGGAAATGAAAAAAAATTGTTAGGCAGAGTTCACACAATGTACACTTCACAAGTATTCTATTCCAATGTGTATTACAAATAAAAACCATGTGTGTTGCACTTCCCAATGATTTTAATGGGAATATGGTGCATAGGTAACATGTTAACTTTGGTGCATATGTCTATACTGATGCAGATTTCAAATCAGTGTGCAACTCCTGACAGTTATTAATGCATTTTGCACCCATATGCAATGTGGAAGCTATAAGATGTGCATAAGGCCCGACTCACATTTGAGTTGGGGGCTCTGTTTGGAACATAAGTCAGATTCGATCAAAAATGAAGGAAAAAATATTGCACCATGATGTGCTATTTTTTCTGTTAAATGACTGACTCCAATGGGGTCAATCCAGCGCGGTTGTGGTCCGCCAAGAGACCGATCCAGAATCACTGTTATTTTTGGTGTTCTGTTTCTATAACAGAATAGAAATATGAAAAGAACAGTGCAAATGTGAATTGGGCTTTAGCCCTGTTAATAGGACTACCCTGCACTCAGAAACACAATAAAATCCATATTAAAAAGTGACACATGTGGCAGATATCCAAGGGTCTGCTTTGGATTTGTGTGGTGTGTTATAGTGCTCAATTTTCCATATAAAAAAAATTGCTTTGTGAATTTACACTGAAATAAAGTTATTAAAATGGCTGCAGGTCTGGAAACTAAAGAAAAGGTGTAACAGTGGCTCAATGGTCAGCACTGTTGCTTTAGAGCCTTGGGTTCCTGGGTTTGAATCCAAGCCAGGGCAACATCTGCATTTAGTTCCACCCACACTACAAATCATACTGATAGCTTGATGGCTTTTTACAAATTTGCCGCAGTCCCGTAAACAAGATTGTGAGAATGTTATGTGAATGGTGACAATCTCTGTACAACTCTTGTGAATTATTTTTGATATTTTTTGGCGTACAACTGTTCATACATCTACAGGTTTTTTGGCTCAAAGCATGTCAGAAAACTGGCGCAGCCCTGTTCATATATGTCACCCAAAGTCCGTAAGTATATTTATGCCATTTCTGTATTTAACAGAGATACTTAGTAAGATAATAAAACTGTGGGTTCATAAATCTGATGTAAAAGAAAGTGCTTTAGCACAAACATACTTATTAGTAGTCACTGCATCTAAGGCCTTCCAGACTTAAGAAGTACCTGAGTTTCAAAGCAAATAGGATAAGAAGGGAGTAAACACTACAGTTGCTAAGTTTATTGCTCAGAAGGCAAAACAGCAATATAAAGTACAAGATAAACAGTTATACATAACTCACACACCACACAGATATACAAAAAAAACAATAAAGTATATTCAAAATGTGCTCTCAAACTACTAATCTCATGTATCTATCTATCTATCTATCTATCTATCTATCTATCTATCTATCTATCTATCTATCTATCCACACATATATATCTATATTCAAAAAAATTCCAGCAGCACTATAAAAAAACTGTAGTGGGGTGCCAGCAATTCTCACTATTCTCACTACCTGGTGAGTGCTGCAATATTTTTGGACTATATATATATATATATATATATATATATATATATATATATATATATATATATAGATCAGTTACCATACTAGACGTCGCTAAAACGCAGGAGTGCAAATGTGAAAAGAATCCAGATTAAAGCATATGTTCATATCTGTACATCATTCTACAATTTACACATGGACAACATCGATTAAAGTTAGGGCTAGTCTGCAAAAATCATCAAGGGATATATATAAAATAATTGAATCAATTATGATAGAAGAGGATACAAACTGTACGAATAAAAAGGAGAAACCACGACCACAACCTTCTATTATAACTGCCACTTTCTTGTGGATGTTGTGAGTGTTTTCACTTTATTCACTTTATTAAGAACTATGGGGTTGTTTATTAGTTATCACATACTCCATTTACATTTACATTATATACAGATATTGATACTTACCAGTGTAAAGTACTGTAGCACTTTTTATGTATTTTTTAAGTATTATAATATTATAATAAACCTTGTTTTTATACTATGTATCACTTTTAGGGTATTTGTTGGTGTTATTTTACACATAGATATATGCCTAAAATGTGGAAACTTTTTAAATGCAATGATTTAATAAGATATACTGATGATTATCTGTAGACAGTCCAAAGCAATATTCAGAATCCTGCTGGTTGCTGTTGTGAACAGATGACAAGTTTGTTGTCAAAAACAACTCTATCAGCTCAGCGCCCTTCCTATGGTACAGTGGGCCAGGTGAAGCGATACGTCACACATCTTTTCAACTTTGTTTTCAGGTAATTTACATATATATATATTAATATGCTATTGAAAAGAAAGACATAGATTTTAGATGATGTGCAGTACTGGTGGGTTATATCCATGTTTCTGTCCCTCAAATTGAACTGTTAAAAACCTACTTTTCAATGCTGAGAGAAATTACTTTTGTCAGATAAAGGGCACAATTGCAATTTAAATTCATCTTTCCACAGAAGAATGGAACTGCTGGCATAACATTCATCCAAGAAGCCAGGGAAGATGTAAAATACTGGCTCACCATAGAGAAGTGAAGCTAGGCTAACAAGGAACACTTGAGAAGACTCTAATCTAGGTTGGCGTGTAGACTGAAGAGGTCAGCTTGGTGCACGCGTTAACAGCTGGAAACAGGCTCCCTATGCCAGGACAATTGTCCTCCGCACTTCAGGCCCCAAAACAGATTTGGAGATACATCGTCATGCAAACACTTACAAGTAATATACGGTTATCAACAGCATCATTTTCTATATTTTGCTGATCTGATGCTCATGTAATGCCAAGGAACTTGCAGACCATTATGCATACAAGAGAGCATGTATCCCAAGACAAATAAAAAGATATACAATAGCATGGTTTATTCTATAACAAATGTCAGATTGGTTAAGGTAACATTAATACGTAGTCAGAGGCTAATGTAATGACTGTGGATATAAGATACTTTATACTGATACCAAAGGATTAACATGCTTCAAGCATTAATAAGTATTTCCACCATATAAAACAATACACTGTATAATTCTATATATCACATGTATCATGTGTGTTTGTTCATACACTTTTTTGCAGTAAAAAGAAAAAATAAACAATAAAAATGTAACAGGCATTGTTCACTGTCTTTGTGATCTAAATGTTCTAGTATGACAAAATAAAAGAGGAAGCAGTGCATTATCATTAGAGTGAAGAAAAAAAAAATCACATATTCGTATTGGCCACTGGGACTTCCATGATGAGATCCCACAAAAGATTTAAAAAAGTTACCAGATGTAAAGTATGTTTTGGAAGGGTACTTGGCATATTAGGCAGTTATATTTGAAACACACAGCTTTTCAAGAACACACGAACATGTGGTGAACAATGATGAAATTATTCTATAGACTAATTTGACTAGATGTTTCAATTTGTGTCTTATGCACTCATATGTGTACACTGTACTGATTCAGTGGTACTCATAGCTCTACGGCTGTGTAGCAATTCATGTGCTGTCATATGGAGTCTACTAATCTCCAATACAGATATGAACATAGCATAGCTTAATATATATCCCGTGTTAAGGCTTTGTTTGCTATAATTTCAGAATCAACATGTCACTTCTTCCCTGCGTTTACGTGACGGGGAAAATGAAAGTGAATGGGGGCCGGCACAGAGCACGCTTTAGAAGTATGTGCTGGCCACCCGGCGTATAGCGGCACACACAGCGACACACACTGCTATACGTCGGCCAAATGCCGTTTGAATTCACCCTTAATTAAGCATAATTTGACTTATAGGTAAGTTAACAATCCATGGTGAAGATATTCAGTAGCAGATAGTAAAGGTTACTATCAAGGGCCTTTCGACAGCCATGATTGTACAGAATATTTCAACAGAAAATATGCAGTTACATTATTTTAAGTTTATTTATTTCCCCCCTTTCCCTTAGAACACTTATAATTATTTCATTTTACTATTGTTAAATGCACACTAAGGTGGCCATACACCTTAGATGTTGACCGAATGTTTGTTCATCTGGCAGCTATTCCTTCTGACCTCCCACCCCCGAAACACATTTTTCGTCTGCCAAATCTGCTTGTGTTTTTGTCCAATATCGTTTAATACCTATAGCCACATTAAAAGGGTTTGCTTTTTCTTTTAAAAAGTTTCCCGGTGTGATAAAATAGAAAACTCACTGTAAGGGTATGTTCACACAGCGTAAATTCAGCACGCATTTCGCTCTGCGTATTTGCGCTTAATTTCAATTGTGTACATTTCTGGCCCGTTTTTCAGGCGGGCCTGAAAAACCGCTAAACCCAACTTTAAAAACGTCCGAAAACCCGGCCCCCGGGGGACATGCCCTTAAAGTCTATAAGAATGGTTTCTTGTCGGTTTTCAAACAGTCTCTAAATCCGCAAACTGTCTGAAATCCGACCAATAAACCCTGCTGTGTGGACAGACCTTTACTTTTTTTTCTCCTGTTATTGCAATTCCAGCACCACTAGAGCACTGGTTTCACCTGCCAGTCACACACCAATGATGTCCCGTTCATGACTCATGTGAGCATGAGCAAATCACTAGCCTCAACAATGATGGTTTTGCATGTATGGTACATGATCTCCAAGATCAATGATTTCCTGAGCCATGAATGGGTGTCATTATTAAAAAATGAGCAAGGGCCACTGGATCTCTGCGGCTCTGGAATGGCAACAACGGGAAAGATAACAATGGGTTGAATTTTAATTTCTTAGAGAAGGGGTGGAAGGGACCTTTAACTACAGTGGAAAACCCCTTTAAGTCTAAAAAACAAAGCTTATAACAATGGGGGTGAATTTGTACTACCTGACTACTAAAATAAATCCTGACCTATAATAACAATGAGATGCCTGCTGACTCTCCTACCAATGTACACAGCTGAAGCTGAAAAGAGATAGGAAATGTTGGACTATTGTGAAAGCTATTAAGGTATAGCAAAAATGACAACACAGTGGAATTATAAAAGATATATTCACATGCAGAAGATGTAAGAATTTTCCCCAACTTTTCCCTTAATTTGAATGAGGTTTGCCGAAGCTACACTAAAGCCTATCACTGTTCATGGGAATTTTGGTTCCCTGGTGTTCCAATAGAAAATTACTTATTTTTTTGCTGGCAGCTTTAGCAAAGTTTAAGTGATGCTGAAGGGCTCTCTTCAAATTTTCCCTAGCTTGTGGAGAAAATGGGTCTGCTCAGTATTGTGTGCTTTCCTTTTCTAATAGCATGCTTACTTTTCATAAGAATCAACCACTAATCTTGTCACCTGTATAAAACATATAGGTGTTAAATGTTACTTTTCTGGGTGTAGTAATCCGAGCTGAAAAGACAGGATAATATGGTACAGAGAAAACAAAGGATTTTCAGGCCTTGTCTACATGGCACTGGTTTTTGGTCGTATTTTTAAGCAGATTCAGTATTTAGAGTTCGTAAAAATCCGACAGTAACCAGTGCCCCATAGACCACAATAGAAAATCAGAGCTGTAGTCTACATAGCTCTGATTTTCTATTGTCAGATTTCAAAACCGCAGGTAAAAAAAAACTTAGAACATGTTCTAGAATCCTCCATATTATGGAGGATTCTAGTACAGTTAAATGTAATAGGGCTGGCCAAAATCCGAAAACCGACTGCAAAACCGTGGTAATGCTATGCTAAAATACAGAGTCTAATGGCATTTTACCATTGTCGTGTAGACACAGCCTAAGGTTCTGGAAAGTTTCTCAACATTATTTATTTGTATTCTGTTGCTATTTATTTGTAATATTTTTTATTTCACATCTAATATACTGCAAATATCATATTGCACTGTGTATTTTTCTGTGGTACACTTCACTTTTCTTTGGCCAGTTATAATTTACATTTCATTCTACCGTCTATATTAAAATCGCAAGATTAACAACTATTTATTCAAAATTTTAAACCACTGAACATAGGACCTAGTAACCTCATATCTTTATGTAGTAACCTATAGAAGTTTTTATGAGAAGAGAGTCTTTACAACATCATAAAAGGAAACAATGTGTCCATTGACCGTAACGATATTACTGCAGCTTATGTGCCTTGTCGCCAGAATCCATGCGGCTTATTTCACACATGTTTACACTATTACAGTGACTCCCGGGAGCATGTGGAAGGAGAAAAGTGTGCTCTGCTATTGTAATACATTTTGCATCAAATATGCTTTTCTACACAGCCATAAACTGTCATTCATTAACAATGGTGTGTACTGTTGTAGTATGATGATTAACTGCGCACAACTTCTCCTTACTCATTACAGGCACATGAAAATACTACAAAGTAAATGATTATGCAACCGCGCTCACTAGGAATCCTGATAGTGGCACGGAAATAAATAGAGCCGCAATGCTTTCAGCTAGAATAGCATGTGAACAGGACTGCTAAAAGGTGTGTGAGGTTTCCTATTTTCCACTGTTTCAAGTGATATCACATAACGCTAATGCTGGAAGTTATTGTTCCTCCGATGTTCCAACCTTTTCTTGCTTTTTACAGTATGAGAAAGTGAAGCGGCGTTTTCGCTGTTATACTTGGGCTCATTTAAAGAGAGTAAATTAATCCACTAAACATTGTAGTGGGAAGACATTAATGGACTGCAAGAATGTATTCAGTGACACAAAGGAAATAAAGACATGTCTTCTTGATACCATCTTATAATGAAATCCACAGAATGAAAAATAAATATATTTTTTTCATCATAACATATAGGGCCACATGTATGAAACTGTTTAGGTCTAAAACTCACTCTTTTGCCCATAGTAACCTATTTTTGGGGCATGATATCACCAACAAATCAGGCATTATGGGCCACACATATGAACCTGTTTAGGTCTAAAACTCACTCTCTTGCAACTAGTAACCTATGGACAAAAAAGTGAGTTTTAGACATAAACAGGTTCATACATGTGGCCCATAATGCCTGATTTGTTGGTGATATCATGCCTCCGAAATGTAGCACCTATGTGGCAAAAAATGAACGGCTGTAAATACCCACAGCTATTTGACATCAGGCTGTGAACGGACTGAGATGCAGCTTGTTATGTAATACTCTCAAAACTGAAAGTTGTCCTATAAAATGCAGCAACCTAATTTATGAGTCGGAATGATCAGTAAAGGGATCACAGTGAATTCATTGCTAGTTACGTAACCGATTTCGGTAGTAAAACTGTATGTGTTATTTTACGGAGCTCTTGTGTTTGAAAGTCTCACCATGATTCCAACTGTTTCTCCTGCAGAATTTCACGGATTCACTCTCTTTGCGATTGCTGCTACATTCTAGGTTGTATGGCTACATTTTAAAGAGTCGATAGAATGGAAAAAGTTACAGTACATGGGCTGCTCTATATTCTGAGAACGCCGCTTGAGGAGCCCAGCAATTTTTAATAGAAGTTAAGTAAATTATCAGATGACTCTTCTTACATCATAAACAAGCTTTGAAGGCCCCAGGCTTTAGCTATGAAAGGGGATATCATATTAAAACCCTTAGAAATAGTTTGTCTATTGGTAGGATTATTTCATTTGAATCCCAGTCAGCTTCTTGTCATCTTTGGCAAGTCTCATTATCCCAAAATGCTTCAGGCACCATAAATTAATTTGTACATGCTGTAGGATTACACCTAGAGGCTTACTCTTTAGAAGGTCATCTAAGCAATAAATACACTCTATTATCCAGCAAGCACAACATATTTTCAGGCTTTTTTTATTTTTTAAAGAAAAGTATGCGAGCAGAATAATCACATTTGTACAAAACATTCATTGTTGAGTAAAACATAGTGAAGTTGAATTTCTAAGGAGACACCTGAGTGGTCTAAGAATCGTCTTTGATCTATGTAGAAGTCACCAGACAAAAGGGATCATATTTACTCAAGCCACCGTTGTTATTGTGAACACCTTCCCCAGCTTTAATAGCACCTCATCTGTAGCAGAGAATCCAAGCAGAAATGAAATAAAACATCAACAACGGCAATCCAGCGCATCTGGAAGATTCAAAGTTCTTCACACAAGAAAACAGAACCCCAGGATTAGGGCATCAAAACAAACACATAACATTGAAGCAGGATGTTGAAGGCGACCACACAAGCATAGAGAAGAAGCTCTATCCTCAGACATAGAAACCATGAAACTACACAGACTACCAACATTGTCCAGAAACATAATAAACATCATGGGTAGCACCAAATAACATTTACTGTCTGACTGCAAGACCAGCATTATACAACCCAATGTGGGATATAATGTAAAAGAAGGGAAAAAACATGGACTCTACGTATTTTCACTGTAACAAAGGCATATAATAACCATGATACAGTAGATGAATAAATGGATAGCTAGACAGATAGATATGAATTATTATAGATAGATGATAGATAGATAGATGATAGATAGATAGATAGATAGATAGATAGATAGATAGATGTGGGATAGATAGATAGATAGATAGATAGAGAGACATCTAGATAGATATGAATGATGATAGATTAATAATAATATAATATGAATTCTGATAGACAGATAAATAGCTATGGGACAGACAGACAGACAGATAGATGGATAGATATGCATGATGATAGATCAATACTAATATACTATGAATTATGATATATAGATGTGTGATAGATTGATAGATATAGGTTAGTTAAATAGATATAGGATAGATAGATAGATATGGGATAAATTGATAGATACGGGATGGATAGAAATGGGATGGATAGATAGATAGAAATGGGAAAGATAAATAGATATAGGATAGGTAAATAGATAGATAGATAGATATGGGATAGATAGACAGATAGGTAGATATGGGATAAATAGATACATGTGGAATAAACAGATAGATAAATAGATATAGGATAGATAGATATGGGATAGACAGATATGCATGATGATAGATAAATAGATAGATAAATAAATAAATAAATGAATAGATAGATAGATATGGGATAGATAGACTGATAGGTAGATATGGGATAAATAGATACATATGGAATAAACAGATAGATAAATACATATAGGATAGATAGATAGATATGGGATAGACAGATATGCATGATGATAGATAAATAGATAGATAGATAAATAGATAGATAGAAGAAGGCTTGTATAAAAAACAGTTTTGTGGCGCACGTAAAAAATGGGTGCCAATAGTTAGTAAAACACTAAAAAGTGCACATTTATTTATATAAAAGATGAGAGATAATTCTCTCTATAAAAAACTGCTAAGTTATCTAATGCGTTTCGCGTAGTAAACCCACGCTTCCTCAGAGGTAATACAAATGTAAAGCAGTTATCAGCATATATAGGAAACAAGATGGATACTTAGTAATCACTGATTAAACACAGTACAAAACACAAAACATTACTAGAGAGGTTAACAGAACTAAGAGCCAAACTCCAATAGGAGTAGTTATGCTTGTACGAGAGTTGTGCCTCGCAGCATAAAGCACAACATCGAAAGGTGAGCAGACCTTATTATATACATCATAAAATATAAATACGGGCTTCACTTTTGTGCGCCTCTCTGTTTCTCCTTTTTCCCTTTTTATATAAATAGATATATATATATATATATATATATATAGATAGATAGATAGATAGATAGATAGATAGATATGAGATAGATAGATTGATAGGTAGATATGGGATAAATAAATACATATGGAATAAACAGATAGATAAATACATATAGGATAGATAGATAGACCGATATGCATGATGATATATAGATAAATAAATAGATAGATAGATAGGGGATAGATGGATAGATATGTGTGAAGATAAATATGGGATAAATAAATAGATATGGGATACATAGATATGGGATACATAAATAAATATGGGATAGATAAATAGATATGGGATAGATAGACAGATAGATAGATAGATAGATAGATATGGGAGAGATAGATATATAGATATGGGATAGATAGATAGATAGGTATGGGATAGATAGATAGATAGATAGAAAGAGATAGATAGATAGATAGATAGATAGATATGGGATAGATGGATAGATATGGGAGAGATAGATATATAGATATGGGATAGATATATAGATATGGGATAGATATGCATGATGATAGATAAATAGACAGATCGAGCGATAGATAGATAGATAGATAGACAGATAGATAGATAGATATGGGATAGATAGAAATGGGATAGAAATGCATGATGATAGATAAACAGCTAGATAGTGAAGATAAAAAATTACAGTCTGTCAATAATGCTAAATTGACAGACTGTAACATTTAGAATGTAAATGCAATCTGTATTCTGTAGTTGTTCTTATTTCACATATATGAACTGATAATACTCTGAAATCACTTGAACAATTTCAGGGATCTATTTCGATTTTGTTGCTTGCATTTTTCCTAGCACTGGTATAATGATGTAGCATGTACATGTGTGCTGGAGCTGAATTTCTTTTGGGTGTACAAAATACAGCTCGTAGGACTTCTATGTTATCTCACTGACAACACACCAAGATATGGTGAGGAAATGTGTTCAATGACAAACCCATTGACAAGCTCTATCACTGTCATGAAGACATGCCTCCTATTTTGTGCTACGAGACACCTGCAGCCTGTGAGCATAGTAGTAGGCTGAGCATGTGACCCTGTGGAATACTAGCCCAGGCTTTCCTGCACGGCAATTCACTTGTCTCCTTTGTTTTAGTATCTTAGTTAAAGATTACTCGTACACTTCAAAGAGCTGTCTCATAAACCAAAGGTAGAGATAAAGTTTTTGCAACTGTAATCAACATTTCCCCTTGGCTCACTTGCAATAGCCCTGACAAGGAAAGCGACTGCTCTGTAGATGATCAGAAAAGTTCACACTCTATCAACATTAGTAAAGCAAATACTATGACAGACTGCCCCCTCCAAGTAAACCTTTACACTACTGAAAGAAAGTGGACCTTCTGCAAGTTTCAGGAGAGCAGGTTAGGAGGTGCATGGAAAAGCCTTGGTAGGAAAGACCATATTACAGAAGGAGGAAGATATGGTAAAAATGAGCTGCTGCAACTAGAAGCTATGAGTCTGCAATGGTGTTTACTCCATTATTATAGGTCCTGGCAGCTTGTTAAGGACAGTGTGTGACTTCTAACAGCTAAACCATGTGATTGCATAAGAAATGTCTCACAAAGGTGTAACTATTGAAGATCAATACAACTCCTCAGCAATCAGTCTAGGATCTTGTTTTCCTAACACCACACGATAAGGAATGTATTTACAATATTCTTGCTTGGTGGCTGCCAGTTGGCACTAGACTGGCAGGAATACAGCACAGCACTGTACCTTAAAGACTGCGCCACATAGATTCATTTATAGAAACGATACATTCATCATTCCACTGCCTAAACTTACAATCTGGGGCAGGAGGGACACAAGCCTTCCCAAATCTGAAATCTATTCTACACTGATAAGGGCATTTATAAGCTCCCATAAACAGTTTACAAGGCTGAAATAGTACAATCATCTAACATGCTCTGCACTAGTCCACTCTGTCCTCTTCATTCACACATGGTCTGCTACTAAACTTGACCCTCCATTAGTAATTTACCCACTTACTACTATTTCATGTGTCTGTGATTTATCTGGCTCATCGGCAGCAAACCAGGATTCTCTGATCTTCCTGACTGATCACTGATTTACACAGGAGCGCTCATCGCTGATTTACAAGTCCTGCTATAAGCCCAGGGTCCTTTTTGTTCTTGTGATCCTGGCCTTATAGTGGGAGCAGCTGGATGCAGTAAATAAGCTTTCTCTATTTATGAAGATGTCCTTGGTGTTCATACAGAATATCATTGACCATGTCAATCACTCAGCTTTGTGACTGCATGTAAAGCACAAAGTGGTACCCATCTATATAGTGACCCTGTTAGTCCTGTATTATGATGACAGTCACATTGCTTGACACTATATTAACTATACAATCTGATCCACAAACTTTGATCAGCTACATCTGTATAGTCCCATACAGTGACGCTATTAGTCCTTTAATAGGATAACAGTCACATATTGTCTGATACTATATTATCTATACAACCTGATTCACATCTACAAACTTCGATCTGCTACATCTGTATAGTCCCATACAGTGACGCTATTAGTCCTTTAATATGATGACAGTCACATATTGCTTGGTACTATATTAGCTATACAACCTGATTCACATCTACAAACTCAGATCAGCTACATCTGTATAGTCCCATACAGTAACCCTATTAGTCATGTACTATGATGACAGATTGTTTGACACTATATTATCTATACATTCTGATTCACAACTTCATATTCAGATCTGCTACATCAGTATAGTCCTATACAGTAACCCTATTAGTCATATATTATAATGACAGTCAGATTATTTGACACTATATCATCTCTACAACCAAACTCGGATCTGCTACATTAGTATAGTCCCATATAGTAACCATATTAGTAATGTACTATGATGACAGATTGTTTGATATTATCTACGCAAATCTATGCGTATCGTATGTTATAGTAACTATAGCAGTATTATAGACAGTGATTATTTGACACTATATCATCTCTACAACCAAACTCAGATCTGCTACATTAGTATGGTCCCATATAGTAACCATATTAGTAATGTACTATGATGACAGATTGTTTGACACTATATTATCTATACACTCTGATTCACATCTACAAACTCCTACATCTACAGCTACATCTGTATAGTCCCATACAGAGACCTTATTAGCCTTATACCATGATGACAGTCATGGATTGTTTGACAGTGTATTATTTATACAATCTGATTCACATCTACAAACTCTGATCAGCTCCATCTGTATAGCTCCATACAGTGACCCTATTAGTCCTGTACTATGCTGACAGTCAGATTTTTTTACACTAAAATATCTAAACAATCTGATCCACAAACTCAGATCTGCTTAATCTGTATAGTTCCATATATTGACCTTATTAGTCCTGTATATGATGACAGCCAGAGTGTTTGACACTACAATCCAAAAAGTTAGTAGCTCTGTAGCACCACTTTATTTTTATTTCAGAATGCACCACCTTAAGCCTCTGAGTCCACGGGGCATGCAAAGTCCAAAAACATAGGAGAGGCAGCATCCAACGGGCTGAAAAACTATAAATTTGTCCTTTTATTCCTCCATAAAAATACAGCAATACATGCGACATTTCGACATGGATAGGTCTTTATCCAGCAATATTTGACAATATATATCCAGCAGTATTTGACACTTTATCATCTCTACAACCTGATTCACATCTACAAACTCAGATCTGCTACATCTGTATAGTCCCATAGAGTGATCCTATTAGTAATGTACTATGATGACAGATTGTGTGACACTATATTATCTATACACTCTGATTCACTTTTACAAACTCAGATCTGCTATATCTGTATAGTCCAATATATTGACCTTATTAGTCCTGTATATGTTGAGTCACAGAATGTTTGATACTGTATTATCTATACAATCTGATCCACAAACTCAGATCTATATCTGTATAGTCTCAAACAGAGACCCTATTAGTCCTGTACTATGATGACAGTCAGATTGTTTGACACTATATTATCTGATTCATATCTACAAACTCAGATCTGATACATCTGTATATACTACACATGTATATAAGGGTATGAAGTATACATTGTGGGATAACTGAGAAATTAATATACCAGTTCAGTTGTTGGAGATGATAGGTGTACCTGTCCTGGAAACTTGCAGATCTTTCCTTCCAGCTCTACAATCCTGTAAAACTAATGTTAGATGGAAGTATTTGGGTGAGACATAAGGATTGGGATGAAGAAGCATGGATACCCTGTGCAATCACTGCGTCATACAGGCTTGTACTGCGCCATGGAGTAGACAGGTGCGATAAGCATCAATAATAATAACAACGATCAATGATACAGAAGAACAGCAGGGACCTAATGACACCCTTGAAGAGCTGGAGCTCCTTGAGGAGTGGACTTAGGGGCCACTTACAGGTAGGACGTGAAGATGCTAAGGTTTGCAGGCACGGCATTGAGCCCTCGGTCTGAGCAGTCCACTCTCATCATCATCCCGTCCTGTTCACATATACAAGGGTTGGGACAGCTCCGATGCTGCTGCTGCTTCCCCAGCCTGGCCAGGCTAGCAAGCCGTAGGGTGCACAGAAAGGAGCACACGAGCAGGCAGGTCCGGGAGGTGTCCATGGTGTGTTGTAAGTCCTCGCTCTAGCAGGACGGGGTATCACGCATTCCGGGGTGCGGAGGTGAGTGACAGTACAGCCTCCACTCTGCTCTGCAGCATCTCCTGCTGCGTTATTATACAGAGCTGCAAGCCTGAACTGCGCGCCCAGTGACGTCACAACCAATCACAGGGCAGAGAGCAGGAGTCGCCTGTGGCCCCCAGAGAGTGCATGCTGCTGCTTGGAGTCCCCACTGCTCTCTTCACTAGTAGCAGGGCTCTTCCACTGGTTCCTAGAAGAGCCTCATTCACAGCACAGCAGACCCAGCTTCTTATTCTGTAGTAAGGGTGGCTTGGTCTGACTGATGGGGATGTTTAGCAAGGGTTAAGGAAAAAAGGGAGGCATATGGGGGAAAGCATTGGTTCATTGGTGGTGGGCTTGTGGTAACCCCTCCTTCCTCCTCTTTCTCCTGGAACCCTTTGAGCCATGTGTCTTTATGGACCCGGCTGAGCAAGTTAGTACTAGTGCAATGGCTGATCCCTTTTTGTCTCAGTTTATGGAGAAGGTGAGGGGCTAGGCTGGCTATCCCAGGCTTTGTCTGCAGTGCAGCCCACCCCTAGCTCCTCAATGTTCTACCTGCTGTTTCCAGGACATCAAGCAGTGACAGGCAGTAGTCAAAGTCCGCCTGTAGTCAAGTGGTGTCAGGAAGGGGTGAGTAGGTGTTGGGAAGGAGTTAGCAGGCGTCAGGAAGGGGTTAATAGGTGTTGGGAAGGAGTTAGCAGGCGTCAGGAAGGGGTTAATAGGTGTTGGGAAGGAGTTAGCAGGCGTCAGGAAGGGGTTAATAGGTGTGGGGAAGGAGTTAGCAGGCGTCAGGAAGGGGTTAACAGGTGTTGGGAAGGAGTTAGCAGGCGTCAGGAAAGGGTTAATCGGTGTTGGGAAGGAGTTAGCAGGCATCAGGAAGGGGTTAACAGGTGTTGGGAAAGAGTTAACAAGCTTCAGGAAAGGGTTCATGGAGTCAGAGAGGGTGGACAGTCTTCTTCCTTTGGTGCAGCCCCTCTCAGGCATTGGTGGGTAGTGCTGTCTCCAGAGGAAGGGGGGCACAGGCATCCTTGGGCTTTGTGCGACATTCCAGGTGTGCGGGGAAGGTTTGTGCCCCCCGCCCGGGAGCAGGAGAGACAGTGCAGGCAGAAGCATTACCAGCGAGCAGCATGTCTGTTGCTTCCAGCCACTGCTTTGTCTTAGAGAGAGCTGATAATAGCTGTGAGCAGCAGGCCTGCGTGTCTGATCCTCCCCTCTAACAACACGAGGGGGGCGGGGCACTGACACCTCGTGTGTTTATCAGCGTGCTCTGCCTGCAGCTCCTGCTCTGTTTCTCCGAAAATTAGACAGTATCTTATATTCCTTTTTGCTCGTAAAGATCCGCTAGGTCTTATTTTCAGGGGATGTCTTATTTTTCCATGAACAGGAATTCACATTTGTTCCATACTATAGTCATGTCATCACAGCCATCAGCATAATAGGGCAGTCATTACTGGTGACTGCCAATTTCAGATTGCCCAGCATATTTTTCTGTTGGCAGCCTGTTTGGCCCCGATGATGACTGCTGTTATGGTAGAGTAGAACTTCTCCAAAGTTCAATATCTGCATGAACTGCTTGGAGTACTCTGAATTCCATCAAGAATTTTTTGTGACTCTATTTCCATGTACAACAATTTATGGTACAATTTACTGATCCCGGTATTTAAGAACAAAAAGCAACATTTACTCATAGACAGTCATGTCATTATCTTCTGGAACATCATCATAGCTCTTCAAACCCTGAATTTCATGGTAAATTTCTTGTGACTCCATTTCTTTTGGAATCATTGGCCCCAATCTCTCATGTCTAGCAACAGCACTTTCCTTAAATGAGCATCTCTTGTCCAGGTAGCCTCCCACACAAGGTCAGACCTATCTAAATGATCTGCTAACACTAATGTATGGCGTGGGGGGAGCTATAGCAATGACTACCGCTCTGTCTTATTTTCAGAAGAGGCCTTATAGTTCTAAGCTTGAAAATTTTTTACTGGGTCTTATTTTCGAGGAAACAGGGTACTAGTTTACACATTGTAATAAGTTCCCAAGCATCCAGAGATAGCCTGTCACTAGTGCTGCTGACAAACTCCTTGATACACTCCCCCCTTCTCATACCTCCCAAGTGTTTTGTAGGGACAGTCCTTATTTTTAAGCCCTGTCCCTCTGTCACTCTTAGCTCTATAAATGTCCCTCTTTTTCATTTGGGAAATAGATTTGTGTCAATAATTATTTTGCTTTAAAAAATATCTGATTGCTTACTGCCTGTACATTACATAACAACTTACTTAATATTTCATCATTGGATACAATGCAATCCTGAAAATGTGTCCCTTGTTGGCTGTCTAAAAAGTTGGCATATATGTGTTTGGGTGTGGTTAGTGGCATGTCCTGGTGTGATGTCACATACTTTGGTGTGGTTGGAGGCGCCGCCTGAAGTGTCTCTCTTTGCAATCTCTAAATATTGGGAGGTATGCCCTTTCTCAGTCACCTGGAGCTCCTCTTAGGCCATGTTCACACGGCTTAAAATGGGCCGTATTTCGGTCCGTAATTACGCGCCGAAGTGCGCCAATTACGGGCCGAAAACGGCCCATTCATTACGGTAATTCACAGTTCTCATAGAGAACTATGGTATTATGTCTCCTCTCCCCGCCCGGCGAATCCGCCGGGCAGGGAGATAATTCACCTGTCACTTTCTAGCGGCGTATACGCGCCGCTAGCAGTGATAGTCAATGGGCCGGCGAAGTGCCGGCCCCCTGCTTAATCCCCCGCTCCCGCCCCCCCCCCGTCCACACGGCGTAATTGCAGGGCGTAATTACATCCCGCAATTAAGCCGTGTGAACATAGCCTAAATGCCCAAGTTTTAGGGAGTGAACTGTGTTGCGGGTTTGTTATAACAGCTTTTGGAGAAATGATCTCATACTCCTGATACACCATCCCTACAGGTTTTGGCTCCAACCCTTAAGGAGTCGTTCTTCAGTAGAGTCAATAGGGAGCAGAAGATTTAGGAAAATTCATATGTAAATATTTGGTCGCTTTTATCAGTGGAGAAAGAGCAACCTTTATTTAGACTGGCTTGCGGAAAGGAAGTTGCAAGTGGCCAAGACAATTGGGAATTGGGTGAGCGCTTTTCATTTACATGGACGTTGTGCATAATTCCTTTAAAACGCATGGGGGTGTTGCCTAGAGGCAGTATGATGAAGAGTTTAGGCGGCGCTGAGTGCTGCAACTAGATATTGGTTGGGGTGTGAAGGCAACCGATGTTTGGTTGTGTGTCATGATGGGGCCAAGGAACCTGCTGGCTCTTCAACGAAGGCCATTATAGATTCTATGGATTATGCCGATTTAAACATGAGTGCTCGGTATGTGGAGCAGGTCACACTGCAGTGAGATGTCCCAGAACATCTAAGCAGCCTTCAAAGGTGCATGATGTCAATGGGAAGGACACCGGTGAACGTGCACGCGATGGTCCCCTGGTCATGTATCCTAAAAAATAAGACGCAGAGATCAGACGCTTAGGTTTACATTTGGGTTTCTTTATTTCATTTACATTATGCTTTTCACCTGGGTTGGTAATATTAAATTGGCATTGGAGCTCCCAGGGGTGTTGACTGACGAAACAGCAATGGAGGTTTCCCTGGGTCACATGACAGGTCCACTGTTTGAAAACCTTACAGTTTGTCTTTAGTTGAGGTTCACTTGCCGTATCCCAAAGGTGTTTCGGTCAACAGTAGGTTCTGTTTAGTTCTGAAGGTCACACTGCGGCAGATGCAGTCGTTGCTGGGGTTGTTGAGTTTTGCCTGTCGGGTGATGCCTATGCAAAGGATTTTCTCTCTCCGTTTGTCTTTTTATTTTTCAACAATAATCCGTTTGTCTTTTTTAATGAGGACTGCACGATCTCCTAGTCAGAGGTTTCGGATCACCAGAGAACTCTTGGTGTTTTGATGGTCTGGAAAAAATTTCTAGAAGGTTTTAATGGGCATACTTGATGCTAGGACACCGAAGTGTTTTATACATATTTATGTGTATTTATGGATGCGGCAGGTAGTGCCGTTTTCAGAGCTGTTTTGGGTAACCATTGGCATTGGGAGTGGCTGGAGGTGTGGCGTCAGTGTGAATGGTGCAAGATTCTTATGCTTTTAGAATTATTCCCAATTGTATTGGCTGTAGAGGTTTTGGGTTCGCTGCTACTCAATAAGAAGGTGTATTTGTGGTACACTGTATAAAAACTAATGTCTGCTTTCTTTCCATTGCTGAGTCCGCCGCGACATTCGGTATTGCAATATTTACAACACAACATCTGGTTCAAAGCACGGACTAGGCGAGATGGAAGAAAACACAAGAAGATACCAAACTCGGGAAAAACAAAAGTGGAAGAAATAAAACAGGGGCAAATAGATATACATAATGGGACAACTGGGTTATCATATTATCCCCATGATCATATCGAAAGCACAGTTAGATGTTTTGTAAAAGATACTGAATTTTGTGCCTTAAGTGGATTTTAATTTATTTGAAACTATTAAATATCAACAAGTTTTCATGTCTCCTGACAGCAAAAAGAACATTTTTTAAAGATCAGGAGACAAATTATGAGACAGTGTCGGATGAGGCGGGTATATCTAAACATTTTTCTAATCAAATGTTTAATGAGCAGGTCAGCATGGTATTTTTACAAAAACTTCAAGAAGAAGGTAGTGAAATTAACCCTTTAACCTCAGTGATAAATGTCTCTCTATGACGGTCCCTCTGACCCTTCTACATACCCCCCCTCTGCCCAAAGCCGAGGGGTTGTGCACCTTCTGCCAACATACAATGTACCCTCGAAGGGGCATCTGCATTTCCATGCATTTTGCCTGGTCTGTGTTCCACCGAGAACCTGAAATCCTGCAAGACTAACCACCGAGTTACCCGAGCATTGTTCCCCTTTCTCTCCCGCATTAATTCCAAGGGAGCTGATACTAACTTGAACTTCCTCCCTAACAGGTAGTATCGCAGGGAGTCTAAGGCCCACTTGATCGCTAGACACTCCTTTTCTATTATGGAATAATTCTTCTCGCAGGGGGACAATTTTCGGCTGAGGTAAACTATCGGGTGTTCCTCCCCATTGATCTCTTGGGACATGACTGCCCCCAGCCCCACATCCGATGCATCGGTCTGAACAATGAACTCTCTAGAGAAGTCAGGGGCTACTAGCACAGGCTGCTTACATAGGGCTAACTTCAGCTCTTGAAAAGCCCGCTCAGCTTCCGGGGGCCACTTCATCATGGCTGATTTTGCACCTTTAGTAAGGTCAGTCAGGGGCACTGCAATTTCTGAAAAATTAGGGACAAATCTCCTATAGTAGCCAATGATCCCTAGGAATGCCCTGACCTGCTTTTTGGTAAGAGGACGTGGCCAGTTCTGGATGGCCTCTACCTTGTTTATTTGTGGCTTGATCTCGCCCCTTCCTACTATATACCCCAGGTACCTGGCTTCCTCCATCCCTTTGGCGCACTTGCTGGGGTTTACTGTAAAACCAGCCTCCTTTAATGCATCCAAGACTGCTTGGACCTTGTGCAGATGACTCTCCTAGTCTCAGCTATAAATGACTATGTCATATAGATAGGCCGCTGCATACTTCCTGTGGGGACATACAAATACGGTTAGCAACTATTCCAAAGTGGACAGCGGATTGCAAACAGCCAAATGTAATAATAAAAACCCATTATTTACCCAAAATCGGTCCATGCCTTGGAAGTGCAGGTGCTCTCACCAAAGGCATGCGGAGGTACTGGTACGACCCTTCGGGAGTGGAGAAGGCCGTCTTCTCCCTGGCTTCCTTGGATAAGGGGATTTGCCAGTACCCCTTCCTGAGGTACAAGGTGGTGATGTATCTGGCCGGTCCTAATCTCTCAATTAGTTCATCTACCCGAGGCATGGGGTAGGCATCGAACTTGGAGACTTCGGGCTCGACCACCCACTCTTGGACTCCTCTATCACCCCCAAGTGTACCATCCTTTCGACCTCCTGGGCCACTATTTCTCGACGGGCTTCAGGGATCCTGTAGGGCTTAACATTTACCCAAACATTTGGCTCGGTTAGGATCTCATGCTCGATACCTTTTACAAGACCGGGCAACTTGGAAAACAGGTCCTTTATTACATTGCAGAATTACCTTACACTGCTGCTTCTGGGACGGGGACAGGGTCTCTGCAATTTTAACCACTTCAACACTGGCCTCTGGTTGGGTCCCCAGACAGGGGGTTGCGGGAGGCTCTCGGTCCTTCCAAGGTTTTAGCAGATTCACATGGTGTATCTGCAGGGGCTTTCTCTCACCGGGTTGGTGTATTCTGTAATTAACATTACCCACTTTTTCAACCACCTCATATGGGCCCTGCCACCTGGCCAGGAATTTGCTTTCCACTGTTGGCACTAGGACAAGCACCCGATCCCCCGGTTTGAACTTCCTAAGTCTGGCAAACCGATTGTAAACTCGGGCTTGCGCTTCCTGGGCCTGCAGGAGGTGCTCCTTTACTATGGGCATCACATTGGACATTCTTTCCTGCATCTTGGCCACATGTTCTATCACATTTTTATAGGGAGTGGTTTCACTCTCCCAAGTCTCCTTTGCGATATCAAGCAAGCCCCTGGGGTGACGACAATACAATAGTTCAAAGGCTGAGAACCCGGTGGAGGCTTGGAGAACTTCCCGGATAGAAAACAAAAGGTAGGGTAACAAGCAGTCCCAATCCCTACCGTGCCTCTCTACCACCTTTCTCAGCATAGCTTTTAAGGTTTTGTTAAACCTCTCGACCAACCTGTCTATTTGGGGGTGATATACTGAGGTGCGCAATGGTTTAACTTTCAGGATCTTGCACAGATCCTTCATCACTCTGGACATAAATGGTTTTCCCCTTTGGCCGTCAGGATCTCTTTTGGTAGACCCACTCTAGAAAAGATAAAGAACACTTCACAGGCAATGGATTTGGACGAGGTGTTTCTTAAAAGTACTGCTTCTGGGTATCTGGATGCGTAGTCAATGATGAGCAAAATGTATTGGTGGCCTCTTGTTGACTTCCCCAAAGAGGCCACCAGGTTCCATCTCAATCTTCAAATGGAAACTTCAATTATGGGTAATGGTACCAAGGGGCTGCGAAAATGTGCAACCAGAGAGGTAACCTGGCACACGGGACAGGATTGGCAAAAATCCCTGATTTCACTAAAACAGCCTGGCCAGAAAAACCTCTGTAGTACCCATTCCTGAGTTTTATCAGCCCCTAGATGACCACCCCAACCGTAAGAGTGGGGGAAGGTCTAACACTACGCGTCTGTAGCCCAGGCACCAATAGGTGCTCGATGACTTCATCCCTCACCTTGGTCACTCTGTACAACAACTCATTGTTCATCGCAAAATGGGGGAACCGCTCATCTGTCCCTGGCTCTTGGGGAACCCCATTTAGCACGGTGACATTTGCTAGTGCACTTTTCAGAGTGGGATCCCTGAGCTGGGCAGCTCCAAAATTATCCCGGGACACCTCTAACTCAGGGATGTTGGTTTCGAGGGAGGGAGGAGGGGGGGCTCTTCCTCTTCATCCCCTACCAATACTGTAAAAGGAAACTCATTTGGCACTTCTGTACTCATATCGTCTGCCACTTCCTGGCACCCTGGGCGGTTAGGCGGCGCAGATCTTGCCCATAGATCCCAGAATAAGGGGAAATCCCGCTAAAAATGACGGGGTTTGCATAAAATTTGGTCCACCACACCCACACTGTGGACACAGAAAAGTCCAGTCTGTGCCGATGGTCACCTGGGCCATGGGGTAACGCTTTGTGTCTCTATGGATACAGATTACCCCCGACCGCTTCCCAGGGACTAGCACATGTGGGAATGTGGCCCTTACCAGGGTCACCAAACTCCCTGAGTCCAGGAGTCTCGACACTTTAGTACCATCTACTGACACATGGCACACCTTTGGTCCTTCCCCGGGGCTGGGTATAGCACTGCATACAGGATGCGCAAACCAGGAACATTGTCGGCTCATAGCGCACTCCATAGGCTCCATGACCTCTGGACACTGGGCAGCAATGTGACCTGGGGCTGGCATTTCCAACAAATGGTCTCAAGGCCAGGGCCCCTTGACCTGGGTTCAGAGCCCACCTTGGCCTGAGGACGTCCCTCCAGAGTGGACCTGAACCCCTTCTTTGAGCAGTCAGCCCCACTCCTGCCACCCTAGTAAGGTGCCCTCAGTTCCCCTGAGTCATTCAGGGAGTGTTCCACAGCCACATACCTCTCCACTACCCCCAAAAAGTCACCCAAATTCTGGGGTCCCCCCTGTGCCCCCCAGCATTGTACGGACTTAGGGATGCATGCACAAAACGGTCCATAAACGACTCGCTCGAACCATTTGAGCAGGGGTACAGGTCTCGGGTTGTAAACCACTTTTGGACCAGGTGGAACTGGCCCAACATCTGAGCCCGGGGGGGCTTGTCCTTGCTGTCCCCCCAGCGATGGTCCCTGTTGTGCCCGGACTGCCAACGTCACTCCCCAGCCCGCGCTAGAATTTAAAGCCTTTAACTTACTGTACCCCTTGGCATCTTGCAAGGGTCAGATCATAATGGGCCCTTTCTGGGGTTCTCCCGTGAGGAAAGGGGCTAGGACCTCGGCCCACTGCCCTGGGGTAGCTTTCCCCAGCCCCGCTACCCTCTCAAACACCATCAGGAAGGCCTCGACATCGTCCTGTGGGGTCATTTTCTGAAGCGCCTCTCTTAAGGACCTCCTCGCGTTGTGGCTCTCTCCGGTCATTGGGGTGGCCACCACCTCTCTGGTTCTGACGGACTCAGACAGCATCGCCATCTGCTGTACCAGGAGTTTGTTGGTCTCCTGTTGAGCTTGCACAGTCTCTATGTGGGCTTGCTGCTGCTGCTGGGCCTGAACCAGCTGCTTAACGAGCTCCTCCATGCTGTCCGTCTGACTTTTTAACCCTGCCGCTGCCTTGACCCAGGACATGCAGTCGTACTCTCAGGGATGGTTGCCCGCATTCGAGACACCAATTGTGAGGGGTCAGCACAAAAGCAAGCACAGGCAATCCAAAATAAAGATACGTTTATTTAACGTCCGCCGGTTCTACACAAATTCAGCTTGGCTTCAGCATAAACAAGTCTGTACAACAGAAAGTCCTTGCTTCAGGTAAATAGCATGCAGTATAATATGCTCCCAATGGCTTTTTAGCATACCTTCAGGTTCAAAACAGCCTACAGCTCAGGCAGTACACAGTTCCGGGTTGCAGGTCAGAAACACACCTCCAGGACTTTCCTGCCCCAGCTGCCTTTTATTTGGCTGGTAAGCCCTGGGCTGGAGTTTTGGGGAGCGACCGTCCCACCAAGACTCTTGGGCCACTTCATAAAAAATCTGACCCAGACTACTAAAAAGAAAAACTACTAAAAAGAATAACTGTTGCTGGCATCACACTATTGGGTTTTTTATATCACCGAAGCCAGCCACCTCGGTGATAAATATCTCCCGTCTATGACGGTCCCTCTGATCCTTCTACAATGTCTAAAATTACGAGTGTGGGGTGACAAACCTCCGTAACGCCCCATAACGCCCCCAGAACACCCCTTCATGTTAGGCGCATTCGAAAGTGTCGAGTTTTACGAACAAAGCACCTAACACTGTCATTTGGCGCATTAGCCGACTCAGGTGCATTGTACACCAGAAAAAGGTTGAAAAACCCTTTCATACATGTCGCCCTTAGTATCAATACTAAATATTTATCCTGCAAATTTTTGAAGAGAAAAAAAAGGAAATACATTTTTTTCCCTGCAGCAATGTATAGAATAATAATCTGAACAGCTCCCTATTAAAAGCTATGGTTTAATGCCTTTCATACAAGGGGTTACCAGCATGAGATGTTCACACAGTTTGTTTCTTGTTTTTGTAATTAACTTGGGCAACCACTCCCAGTGGGGGAGGGACTACAAACAAGTTTTGTTTTTAAACGCATTGAGGTATTGCAGTTGGCACGCTGTGAGCAAGGGCATACATTGCCCGAAACGCGTAAGCGTGTTCTGTAACCTACACATTACCCAATGTTTTTACTCATAGATATGTAAATAAATGAAGATCTGTACTCTGTGGTGCTGGAGTTGGTTTCTACACTTTTTGATGTGAAGGATTTCAGATAAATAGATATATGGCCAGTGTGCATAACAGCATCACAAAGTGTGCCCATTTCAGCTACCAGGTCCATTTAAGATACCTTAAGCCAGAATGACTCGATATGTATGCAGAAAGGGGAGGGTAGTTGTTAGGCATAGGTTGTTGGAAGGGGATAACAGGAGCCTTATGCGACCAAATGGTGTTCATTTGCATGATATAGGGTTGGACATCTTTTTGGCAGGTTTGCAAGATGGAGTGGAGCAAGCATTGTTTCTTCTGGGTGGGGATTGGAGCTCACTTTAGGTTTACACGAGCTCCTGGTGGCGGAGTTTCAAGGGGATGTGGTCTCCAGTGGGCATTACATGGGGTCGGGCATGGTGCATGGCATTCACTATGACTGGATAGCAGAGTTGAAAGTTATAGAGTTATTGCGGTAAAGCAATTTCTTTGAATAAAAGCTGTGGCCAACTTCACCCATTAAAGAAAGAATATTTGTGTCTGTCATTATTTTAAGTATTATTGGGAAATCTCTCCTTCCCCCCACCTTAATTGTGAGAAATTATTTAAGGGCTAGCACCCATCAGTCTCGGTTGAAGTTTGTTTGCTATTCACCAGTTTCTTATTTACAGAATATAGTTTTTAATGGTTCATGAATAAGGAGAACTTATGTGAATAATAAATTACATTAGAATGAGGTGCCCTGAGGCAGAAACAGTTAAAGATTTGAAAAGTGTCAACTATTTGCAAAAAAATAGCACCCAAGACTGATAGCTGTGTGAGATTAATGGTCCAAAGTCATTTAACCCTTTGAAATCACCGGTTACTTATTTACTTACTTATTCACAGAAAAAATAATTTTCAACGGCTCATGAATAAGAAGAACTTATGTGAATAATAAATGACATTAGAGTGAGTTGTCCTGAGATTAAAACAGTTGAAAGCAACTTGAAACATGTAAACAATAATGAGCAACTCAGACTGTTGGCTGTGTGAGATTTTACTGGAACTTCAGTAAAATAAAAAAACAATACTCACCTTTCTCTGGTTCACATTTCCAGCAGCGCATCTCTCCGGTGTTCTGATGACAAACCGTCCCTTCTGAATGAGGACGTCACCGCTGCAGCCACTGTTTGGCTACAGCGGTCACATGCCAGTAATTTACACCGCCAAGTAAAGCTGTTGACTTTCGAACAGTAATGTAAGTTAGGAGCAGTTGACAAGAGGAGGTAATCAGCAGCTGTGGCGGTGATGTCCCCATTCGGAAATGATGGCATGTCAGCAGAAGACTGGAGAGATATGCTGCTGGAACCGTGAACCTGAGAAAGGTGAGTGCTTTTTTTATTTTAACTGGGGCCCGGGAACTGATGAAAATTTTTTTCATGAGATGGACAACCCCTTTAATCTTTTGAAGTCACTGTTTGCTTATTCACAGAAAAAATTGTATTTAATTGCTCATAATGAGGAGAACTTATGTAAATAATAAATAACGTCTGAGTGAGGTGTCCTGATAAAATAACAGTTGGAAAGCACCTTGAAAAATTAAAACACACTTGGCACAAAAAGGGCACCCTAGACTGTTGGCTGTGTGAGATTAGTGGCTTTGTCATTTAACCCTTTGAAGTCACCGGTTACTTATTCAAATCAGTAAAATGTGCCTGTCTGTCCACTTTAATGCCAGTTTTTATAGATTAAAGGGGTTGTCTCACTACAAGGATTGCTTTTTATGTTAAAGATCTTGCAAAAACAAGTGTCCTACCTATTCCTAGATATCCCCTCTTGTATGGGCTGCATCAGCTCCTCAGATCGCTATAGCTACAGACCTGGCTTCTACTGCAGCCTAGTAGAAGCCAGTAAATCCGCCCTGAATTCAAAGTGAAACCAAGAAAACAGGACTGAGGTAAGATGAATGGATGTAGTGAGACAGCCCATTTAAGCTGAATTCAGTGGCATCCCAATTTATGTGTTGGCCATGTGAGTGCACTGGTCCCAAGTCATTCATTTATTTAAATCACAGTCTTGGGTGCTTCTTTTGATGCCCATTTTGTGCCAATTTATTCAATTTTTCAAACCTTGTTTAAGGCTAGGTCTACACAGCATATAACCAAATACATAGACTAGTATAGTATAGCACAGGTCTTTCATTGCTGTCTATGCAGCACAGGATACCGTCAGATTTTCAGCGGTTTCAAAATACTAAAACCACCGAAAATCCGATGGAAAACCTGTTCTGTGTAGACCTAGCCGGATTGTTTTTACTTCAGGACACCTCACTCTTATTTGTTATTCACATAAGTTCTTGTTCCCTTCTGAGGCTACGAGTTGGCCCCAGAGATCGGCAAACTGGTGACGCCTACTCATGTTCCCTGTTTATTTCTATGGGAGTTCAGAATGTAGCACAGCAAGTATATTCAGTGCAACCATATGCATAAACAGAGGAGAGACAACCGTCTCTGAGGCCAGCTTGCAGCGAGCAATGAGTTGGCCTCAGAAGGGATTTTGCAAAGTAGGGAAACCCTTTTAATGTACCATTAAAATACATTTTTTTCTGTGAAAAAAAATCCAACCTCAGCCCTGAAACTGGACGAATAAAAAGAGTACCTTCAGCCTTGCAGTCCAGCTTGTGTCACACCTGCTCTGGTTTATTCTGTATTGTCCTAGTATTTGGTCACTGATAAGGCCAGCTTCACATCTGTGTCGAGGTTCTGTTTGGAATTTCTGTTGCAGATTCCATCAAAAATGTTAAAATGACAGACACTGCAACGTAAACCTGACCTACCCCATTGTAATTGTAGTCAATGGGGTCATTGGGCACCCTTGGCATCTGTCGGTCAACAGCTCTGGTCACACCTCTACGACAGAGGTTTTTAGCGGAAGATGTGAACCAGGCATAAGCCGATTATAACCAGGCCTAAGGCAACTAATATGAGCAGCATTCTCTAGTAGTAATCCATGAAATTTCTTGCAGATATACATTATGTAGATACATTGGACAGAGACAGATGAAATGTACACAACATTATCAGGTACCATTTTACCTGTCTTCCCTTTCTGCACCTTTTTTGGGCAAAAAACACACATAACAGATAAGTATTTTTTTAAGATACATGCATTTTTATCTTTATTTACATTTGTTTAGTGGTGGCTTTTTTCCCATAACAGGTCATAGGATTTACAGCTCATGTGGTTTACAATCTCCTCCTTGCATGATTTGTAATGTGAAATACACCATAGAAATGGGTTACCACATATAATTTAATTATGATCATAATAAAAACAATCCAGGTCTATAGGAGAACAATGACAGACCTACCTAAAAAAGCTACCCCCATTATGAAAAAATCACCCAATCAAAAGTTACAAAAATGATCAAAACAGGCACAGTATGTAGTATAGTTAAAAAAGCCCTTTTGGCTCACAGACAATAATTGGCTACAACATATTTTTGTGCCCTGAAAAACCCATTTTTATCTTAGAAAACTAGAAGTCATAATGCCAATATGAAAAGAGCCTTAATTTAATTATTGTGGCACAAGGCATAGTCAATTGATTCAAAACCAGATAATCCTTAAAACTCCACCAATGTGAGAAAAAGATCCAGCATATGAAGAGCTCTAGTTACTTTATTCAAAGCATGTGATCCACACAGAGACAAAAACTTGAATCCGGCGTCTGCTGACGAGTTTCTGGCTCCACTGAGCTTTTGATAACAGTTCTAAACCAGTTAAAAGGAACCTGTTGCACTGAGCATGCAAGTTGATCTGGGGGCAGCATGTTACAGAGCAGAAGGAGCTGAGACAATTGATGTACAATTCTGTTTGGAAACATACAATAAAACTTGCAATTTATTCATTTAACTTACTGCTTTTTTGGAGTTAAGAAGTCCAGTGGGCGGTCTTATTAGTGACTGACAGCCTTCTTGGTACGAGTATGAATACAGAGATACTTGTTAGTCACTGATAAGACCGCCCACTGGACCTATTAACTTAGAGTAAGCAGAATATTATTGAATTAAGTTCTTCTTGATCTTTCCCTACTATTTGTCAATCTGCTCATCTCCTCCTGCCCTATAACATACTGTCTGCAGATCATATCACATCATCACTGTGACTGGTTCCCTTTGAGTTAACTTTTAGGTGGTAATCCATTAAGACTGGCATTTCATAATGCAGAGCATGCTGGAGCAAGATGCTATAAACTGGCATTTATTTCAACTATAATTTATGTCACCCTCTGGCTTTTGTTTCTAAAGTAAATAACAGAAAATGTTGCAAAGTTTTGCACCATAAAAGTGTCTTTTGTGCACCAGAAAATTGGTGTCCATGGTTTGATAAATTTCCCCATTATAAAATATCTAATGGGGGAATAAGCTCCCACTTAGCACACATGCTTACATCTATTTCGTGGGCTTCATGCAAGTGATGGCACCATAGGTGCTCCAAATGTGGCATGTACGCTCAGCAGAAATAGTAGGTCCAGGAACTGATACAAGTTTCTTGATTTCATCAACTTGTATTTCCATCACAAATGATTGCTCCGTAGATTGTATGTGCCTAAGGCTTAATGAAAATAGCCTAATTTGTGCTATAGTCATTAATACAGTACAATAAATTTAGAAGAAATCACTAGGAATGTTAGACACATTTCTCTTCATTATGCCACTTTGCGGCTACATGTATACCATTAATTTATGCTAATAAATGTCTAATTTAACAATTCCTTTTTAGACACACTACTTTTTCTATACACTTTACACAGAAGTCAAGAATGCTGTGGAAAGTGTTTAAAACAATATATCTGGCACAAACCATGTTTTCAAGTTTTTTAGTGCAAATCATAGAATTGTAGTGCATTTTGCTTATTAAACTGTAACAGGGACCCAAGTTTGTAAAGGTTGTCCCTATTCAGGGAACAGTTACTAGGTGCAAGTGTTATCTCTGCATCTTATAAAATTATGCCTTCTTAAATACACGCAATCTTATTCTACCATGGAGATATAATGTGACATCTCTGCACAGGTAAGAAATATAATGAAATTCCTACACAAATATAACACAAAACAGCCCCCCGTCAAGGGGTTTGTCTCCTAATACGTAAGTGAATTATGGGGGTTACCCAGGGGGGCGGATATCCACAAAAAAAGTTTCCCCCCATAAATTTCTTCGGATTGTTTGCAGGCTTTCCCACCCCCTGTGCCCTCCCTGCCCAATAAATCCCCGGCCAACCCTCTTAAATTTTTTGTTAAACAACCCACGGTTTTTTAGAAATATCCCACACTGCGTTACCCCCGGGGGTGGGGCGTTTGCTGGGGGCTTTTTTTCCCCCAATTTATAAAAAAAGGGGGTGGGCCCATCCTGGAGAACCCGGCCCCGGGGTAATCGGGGTTAAACAGCAAAACCAGGGGGGCAACATTTCCTTTTTCCCTTGGGGGTGGTGTCCAATTTGCGGGTTCAATTTTTTGCTTTTTGTGGTTGGCTGGTATTACAAAGGAAAACGCGGGGGGAACTTAAAATTTGCCGGGCATCCCCAAAAGCAGCAAAAGTTTAAACACCTTTTAATGTACTAAACCTCAGCCACCCCAAGTATGTGGGGTGGGGGTGGCCACTTGGAATGTTTTTTTTTCCACAGCAGCGTCCATTTACACAGCTTTGTGAAACTAAACAAAGTCCCAGCCCCAAACACATTTTAAAAATAACCCTTTCACTGCCCCCATATGATAATTATTTTACTACTGGTTTTTCCCAGGTTAGTACACGTTTTTATAAGGGTTTTTACTTTCCCAGTGAAACTAAACTGTAAAATTTAAAATGAAATCAATTTGAAGTATGCCGTGTGGTTTTTAATAAAACCCTTTTCCAACTGAGCCACCACGGGAAATAAAATTTAAAGGTTTGGGGGGGTTTAAAAAATTTATTTTTTCTTGAGAGAAAGAATTTTTCCAAAAACTGGGGCAAAAAACAGCAAAAAAAAATGTAAAAGGGGAGGTTTAACCCTTTTTCCCCCTGCTTTTTTCCAAAACTAAAAAAAATTTTAAAATAAAAATTGCCCTCTTCCGACTTCCCTACAAATTCAGTTTTAAGAAAAAATTTTCTCCCAAGTCCCTTATAAATTAAATCCTTAGACTCCCTGTGAAAAATTTTTTGGGTTTTCAAAACAGGGGCAAATTTTTCCACGGGTTTCACGGTATAGTAGGTATCCCAAAAATTTTGAGGGGCATGTAAACAAAAAACCAACACAGGGGATTGTCACAGCAAACTGGGTGCCCAAATGAGGGGGTAGGGGACCCAAAGGGGTTGGTAGTAAGCGATTCATTTTCTTCACCCAAGCTTTTTTAAAGGGGTTAAGGAGGGGGCTTCCCCCCCAAAGGGCCGGGCCAAATTGCGTTGAAAACCTGATTCCCAGACAGGCAAAAAGCCCCCAAGGCAGGGGCAATACATGACAGAAAACAAAGACACGGAGCCCTTAAAAAGGCAACGGGGTGGCCAAGAAAAAAACTTTAAAACAAGGGCCCTAGGGACAGACATAAAAACAGAGCCCTAAAAAAAAGACACATACAACAAAAGCCAAAAAAAAACATGGGACGGGGGGTCCAAGGAACGGGCCCACGGGAGGGAAAGGCCAAAAATAAAAGAAATCGATAGAGAATTTACAAGAGACATAGAAACAGAAAAAGATGGGGGCCCTAAAAGCCCACAAAAAAAACATGACGGAAAAATGCATGAAGCCCCCAAAGGACGGGAAACAAGGGGGAAATTGGAGCACAAAAAGGGAAAAGGCAGACAGACTTAAAAAAAACCCGGAAAAAAGCAAAAAACACAGGAATATAAAAAGGTAGGAACAAAAGCATGGCAGAAAAAAAAGGGAAAAGGGCTGGCAAACGGCCCAAGGGCCCAAACATTACGGGAAAGAAGGAAAAAACTGAAAGGGGGGACATGTATGATGGGGAAAATTTTTTCGCTTGTTTTTCTGTCTTTTAAAAAGCCCTCTTGTCCCCGGCTTTTCGCTGTAGATGCACCCCCCCCCAAAATGTGTTAGGCCCCAAGGTTCACCACTTTTCTATGCGCCAAACCCATGAAGGGGCGTGCTGTGGGGGGGACCACCTTCCTGGGGCGGGGGGAAAAGGGGGCACATTCGAAAAACATTTGTGGCTTTTATAAAATTTTCCCCGGTTAGGGTTCGGCAAACTAAGGGCACAAAAAAAAATTAAAAACGGGCCAAAGGCCCCGATTTTAAACTTTAAAAAATTTTGGTTGGTTCCTTTGTCAAAAAGGGGCCCCCCGTTTCAAAGTTTCCCCGCCGTTTTACAAAAAAGGGCCCGCCCCCTTCCAGGCCCCAACAAAATTTTTTTCGGGTTTTTTACAGTTTCCCCTTGGGGAAAAAAACCATGGGAAAACCCTTTTTTGGGTTTGTGAATGCCGGCGATCCCTTCTTTTTTTAATTGTCCAAATTTTTTTAAGGGAACCTAGGCCTGGGGGGTGTTGGGGAGGAAGCCTTGGGGGGGTTTTTGGGGCCTTTTTTTTAAAACTTTAATAGTTTCCCAGGGATTTTGGGCCAAAGAGGGTAAGACCAAACCCCCGGGCGGGGGGAAAAAAATATTGCAGGTTTGGGGGCCGTGCCTCCCTATAGAAAAAAGGAAAATAAGGAAGCATCCAAAAGGGGGTGGTAAGCAAAAAGGCCGCATGGGGGAAATTTCCCCACACGGGAAAAACCCCGGCAAACGGGTTTAAGAAGGCAAGCAGGGGGACAGTTGCGTGAGGACTGTTTAAAAAATTTATTTGGTGAAGCTATTGCACACACTAATATCACAATATAGATTTAATGCATTTCAGGGGAAAATAAAACTAATCAAAATGTCCCCAAAAATTGGGGAATGAAAAAACCGGTGATCCTTTGGGGTTTTATGGCTATGGACCAAAATTTAAAGTCCAAAAAAACCCATGGAAATTTTTGACAAAATGCTTTTTCACAGAAAAAGGGATAATGTCAAAAAAAAAGGGGGATAAACAGGGATTTTTGGAATTAAATTGGGGGAAATGATCCAAGGTTGTTTACATTTAAAAGATTTTTTAAATTTCGGTGATGTCATAAACCCGGAATAAGCATTCCTTAGCAAAGATGGGAACCAGAAAGGGGTCCCACGGGGCCCTTTTTTATCCAGGGTTTTAGGGCCCAAGTTTAAAATTTCCAAACTCCCCCCAAAACTGGGAACTCCCCCACAGGCCAGTTCGAAATCCGTCACCTTTTCATCTTTGGAGGAATAAAAAAAGGGGTTTTCCAGTGACTGAAACCCCTGGGGAAAGCCTACTGAACCCATCCCCAAAGAGATTTAAAGGGGAAGGGGCTGAAGAATAATTGTTGGCCAAACAAAATTTTGACTTTTTGGGGGCCCCAATTTTTTCCATTTTCCCCCATAGGGGTGTTACTCCATTTTTGGGTTTTTCCCAAAGGGGGTTTAGACATTGAGGGGTGTTTGTTTTATTTTGAGGGTTTTTCCCAAATTAAAAATTAGAAAGACAATACACTAAAGGACAAATTTTCATTTTATAAAGTGTAAAAATCTTCATTTTTGCCCCTTTAAATAAAAAACAAAAACATTTTTTAAAAAAAAATGAAAAAGGGGTGAAATCACTTTTGTGAGATGCTGAAAATTAAAAAATTTAGGGGTTAAACCTTTTTAAATCCTTCCTAAAAATTTTACTGGGAAAACCCTAAAAAATTTACCTCCCCAAAGCAACTATTTACCTACCAGCTGTGGGGCTGCAATTTCAAAATGTGGCATGAAAAATGCTGTGTTAACCCAGCCCTACCGAGCCCAGGGCCCTATTGTTTTAGAACCCTAGCAGCGCCCCTGGCACACAGTGATGTCACAGTTCAGAGATAATGAACACAATGATGTCTCGGTACAGGAGTAAGAAAGACAGTTTTACAATGCAAGTATAATGCACACAGTGAAGTAACAGCACATGGACAATGAATGGAGTAATACTGTACAAAGGTAATGATCATAGTGAATCCCAGTACAGATTGCAGTGATGTTACAGCACAGGGCTAATAAACAGTAATGTCACAATAAAGAGATTAAACACTGGCATTAGGTGGCAGAGTGGGAAAAGGGCACCCTCAGACCTTTGGACAGTGTGCAACTCTCGAACCCCTATAGCTACATAGGTGTCTTTCTAGTGAATTGCATCATGTTTACCAATGTGTGTATTGGAACAGGTTGAAGTCTTGCGTAAGAATTGTAGTTAAAGGGCTTTCTTACAAATCTTTATCTCTCTTTCTCATATATATATATATATATATATATATATATATATATATATATATATATATTTGAAACCAGAAGTTTACATTCAACTACATAAAAAGACACATTTGCATGTTTTTCTCACTATCTGACATGAAATCAGAATAAACCTTACCCGTTTTAGGATTACCAAAATTATTTATATTTGCCAAATGCCAGAAAGAGAGAATTTAAGACATTTTTTATAACTTTCTGAGTTTACATTTCATTGGTATTTGGTAGCATTGCCCTTAAACTGTATGACTTGGGTGAAACATTTTGGATATCCTTCCACAAGCTGCTCACAATAGTTGGTAGGAATTTTGGCTAGAGATGGGCGAATTTCTCAAAAATTCGGTTCGGTCACGTCGCCGAATTTCCCGACAAAAATAAATTCGGTCCGAATTACTTTGGGACGAATCACATTAAAAAACAGCTATTTCCCGGCTGCATGGAGCCTGCAGAGTGCTGTAGAACGTTGTCCCATGCTTAAATATGCAGAGGGAGCTTGGTTTGGTCTTCATACAATGTTGTGTTTTAGTATGACACGCAGATGACTGCCGCCGCTCTTAGAATCGCTTCACTATAAAATTCCAGCGGCACTTAAGAGGGCAAAACTGACCAAAAAACTGAAGGGGAATGTAGCCTGATAAAGTCAAGGCACGACAGCTGGAAAAAAACAAGCTGAGGGCTCAGGTGGCAACATCAGTGATAGAGTGTGGAGGTGACGGCGGCAGCCACAGCAGCATGAGGTCAGACAGTGGCACAATGACATTTTGGAGGTGACAAAAACAGGAGTAGGCCACAGAGTGGCACAATGACACAGTGTGTAGGTTACGGCACAGCCACAGCAGCAGCATGAGGTCAGATAGTGGCACAATGACATTCTGGAGGTGGCAAAAACTGGAGTAGGCCACAGAGTGGCACAATACAAGAGTGGGGGTGACGGCGCAGCAGCAGCATGAGGTCAGACAGTGGCACAATGACATTCTGGAGGTGGCAAAAACAGGAGTAGCCACAGAGTGGCACAATGACACAGTGTGTAGGTTACGGCAGCAGCCACAGCATGAGGTCAGACAGTGGCACAATGACATTCTGGAGGTGGCAAAAACAGAGAGTAGGGCCCCAGAGTGGCACTATGACACAGTGTAGGTTACGGCAGCAGCCACAGCACAGCATGAGGTCAGACAGTGGCACAATGACATTCTGGGGGTGCAAAACTGGAGAAGGGAACAGAGTGGCACATGACAGAGTGGAAGGTGACGGCGGCAGCAGCATGATGTCAGACAGTGGCACAATGACATTCTGGAGGTGGCAAAAACATTAGTAGGCCACAGCGTGGCACAATGACACAATGTGGAGGTAACGGCAGCAGCAGCATGAGGTCAAAGAGTGACACAATGACATTCTGGAGGTGGAAAAAACAGGAGCAGACCACAGAGTGGCACAATGACAGAGAGGGGAGGTGACGGTGGCAGCAGCATGAGGTCAGACGGTGGCACAATGACATTCTGGAGGTGGCAAAAACAGGAGTTAAAGGCCACAGAGTGGGACAATGACACAGTGTGTAAAGGGTTACACTAAATCACGCAAAGTAAAGTTAAAGGAATGCGCTCCACCATGCAAGTCCGTGTACGGCTATAGTAGAAATGAGACGTCCAGCACTGCCTCTGGCTCTCCCCTTTGCTCCGGATCCTGACCGCCAGCCACGGCCCCAAAGACAAAATCCAAAAGGAAAACAACGGGTCCGCGATGGATAGTCTTAAGCCAAGTTTACTTGTATGAAGGCACAAATAGGAGGGTACAGACAGGGATAAAGCACCGACGCGTTTTGGGTGTATACGGACGCCCTTGTTCACGGTATACGACAGCAGCCACAGCAGCAGCATGAGGTCAGACAGTGGCACAATGATATTCTGGAGGTTTGGGAAAAACATTTGTTTGGCCACAGAGTGGCACAATGACAGAGAGTTTGGAGTTTGACGATGGCAGCAGCATGAGGTTTAGACAGTGGCACAATGACATTCTGGAGGTGGCAAAAACTGGTAGTACTCACAGAGTGGCACAATGACCAGAGATGGAGGTGACGGCGGCAGCAGCAGAGGTCAGAGAGTGGCACAATGACATCTGAGGTGGCAAAAACAGGAGTAGGCCACTGAGGGCACAATGACAGAGAGTGGAGGTGACGGTGGCAGCAGCATGAGGTCAGACAGGCACAATGACATTTTGGAGGGGGCAAAACTGGAGTAGGCCACAGAGTGGCACAATGGGCAGAGAGTGGAGGTGACGGCGGCAGGGGGCAACAGCATGGATGTCAGAGAGAGGATTTCCCTAAGTTTTTGAGTTGTCCTCCCTCTCAATAGCGGGGAAAAAAGGCCCCCATTTTGGACCGGTAGCGAGGGTCCAATGGGGTGGAGAGCCAGAAGTCATCCCTCCCCGGGATGCTGACTATTGCTGTCATACTAGGAAATAAGCATGCTGGGGGCCATTGCACAAGTGACTTCGGGGGACCCCCGCCCCCACCATGTATATCCCCACGGTGCTTGCGGGTCACTGCCTCGTTCCTCATCCCATCTCCCCTCCCCCGCTGCCCTGCTCCTCCCCCTTTTGTCACCTGGTTAAAAAAATCCACTCTTTCACCAACAATGCTTCTGCCCAATGTCCTCCTCCCCTCCTCCTTTTTCGTCCCCACCGGACTCATGTCCCGCGAGATTAATCGCCACGCTCCCGTTCCCCCCCGACAGATTTTTCAGCATGTGTTCCAGGACATGAAGCAGTGGAATGACGTTATTCATCCCGTAGTCCTGACGACTGACAAATAACGTGGCCTCCTCAAATGGCCTCAAGAAACGGCAGGTGTCACGCATGAGCTGCCACTGGCTGACATCAAAGTTACACGGGGGAGTACTCCTGTCCGCTTGGATCATCAAAAAATCGTTAAGGGCCTTTCTCTTTTTCATACAGTCGGTCCAACAGTGCAGGCTGGAATTCCAACGAGTGGAAACATCGCATATCAGGTGTTTTGGGGGGAGGCCATTCTGCCGCTGCATCTTGAGGAGGATGTTCCTGGCTTTGTAGGAATGGATGAAGTGCATGCACAGTTTCCTGGCCATTTTCAGAATCTTCTGAAGATCGGTGGAAGACTTCGGGAAACCCTTTTTCACAACCAGATTGAATACGTGCGCCATGCAGGGCGCATGGACCATCCCTCCTCGGTGCAGCGCGGACAACATGTTCCTCCCATTGTCTGTCACCATGGTTACATAGTTACATAGTTTATCAGGCCGAAAAAATATATACGTCCATACAGTTCAGCCCATTTATTAAAGTGTTGCTAAAGTGTTGATCCAGAGGAAGGTAAAAAAACCCCATGAGGTAGAAGCCAATTGACCTCATGTTAGGGAAAAAATTCCTTCCTGACTCCAATCTGGCAATCGGAATAAATCCCTGGATCAATGACCCCCCTCTAGAATCCTAGTCACTATAACTTGTTATATTACATCTAGAAATGTATCTAGACCCTTCTTCGGAATCCTAGTCACTATAACTTGTTATGTTATCACTCTCCAGAAATGCATCCAAGCCCTTCTTGAATTCTGTTAGTGAATTCACCATGACAATTTCCTCTGGCAGAGATGTCCACAGACTCACCGCTCTAACAGTTAATAATCCCTTTCTATGTTTAAGTAGAAACTTTGTTTCCTTCAGATGTAGAAGACGCCCCCTTGCTCTTGATACAGTCCTGGGTATAAGTAGATCTTGGGAGAGATCTCTATATTGACCTTTGATGTATTTAAACATTTTTATTATGTCCCTCCGAATCCATCTTTTCTCTAAACTAAATAACCTCAATCTTGCTAATCTTTCTGGATATTGCAGTGCACCCAGGCCTTTAATTATCTTTGTTGCCCGCCTTTGTACCTGTTCAAGCTCTACAATGTCTTTCCTGTGCACTGGTGCCCAAACTGTACACAATATTCCATGTGTGGTCTAACTAGTGACTTGATAGTGGGAGAATAATGTTCCCATCAGTGCATCTATGCTCCTTTTAATACACCCATGATCCTATTAGCCTTGGCTGCTGCTGCCTGACACTGGCTGCTACAGTTAAGTTTACTGTTCACTAGGATTCCCAAGTCCTTCTCCATGTCACTTTTACCCAGTGTTTTTCCATTTAACATGTAATCATATAATGGATTTTTCCTCCCCATGTGCATAACCTTGCATTTATCAGTGTTAAACCTCATCTGCCACTTCTCTGCCCAGGCCTCCAACCTATCCAGATCCCTCTGTAATAACACATTATCCTCCATCTTGTGGATTCCTTTACAGAGCTTAATATCATCTGCAAAGATCGATATTCTACTGTGCAATCCCTGTGTAAGATCATTTATGAAAATATTAAAGAGGATAGGGCCCAATACTGAGCCCTGTGGTACCCCACTTGTAACAGGGATCCAGTCTGAGTATGCACCGTTAATTGCCACCCTTTGTTTTCTATCAGCCAATTGCTTACCTACTTGCACACATTTTCCCCCAGTCCAAGCATTCTCATTTTACTTACCAACCTTTTAAGTGGAACAGTATCAAATGCTTTAGACAAATCCAGATATATGACATCCAGTGCCTTACCCCGATCCATCTGGAACTCACCACCTCATAGAAGCTGATGAGATTAGTCTGACAGGACCGATCCTTCATAAACCCATGCTGGAACGGCGTTATACATTTATTTTCAGAGAGATACTCTAGTATAGCATCTCTTAGAAAACCTTCAAACATTTTACCCACAACAAGGTTAAGCTTACCGACCTATAGTTTCCAGGACCACTTTTTGACCCCTTTTTGAATATTGTGACCACATTTGCTATGCGCCAATCTTTTGGGAAATATCTGTTATTATACAGTCCATAAATATTTAAAAAAAGGGGCCTATCTAAAAACTTACTTAACTCCCTTAGGACACGCAGGTGTATACCGTCAGGGCCTGGGGATTTGTCTATTTTGATCTTCCTAAGGCGGAAGCTGCATCTTCCTGGGTTAGACAAGAAACATTTAAGTTGGAATTTACCTCCTCCCTTTGCTCATCAACATGAAGCTCATCCTCCTCGGTAAATACAGTGGAGAAGAAATTGTTTAATAGGTTTGCTTTTTTCTCATCGCCCTCTATAGTCTCTCCCTCTGCACTTTTTAAAGGGGCCCAAAATTTTCTTTTTTAATCTTTTACTATTTATATAGTTAAAAAATATTTTTGGGGTTAGTTTTACTTTCTATTGCAATACGTCTTTCTGTCTCCAGTTTTGCTGCCTTTATCTTTATTTTACACACTTTATTTTCTTTCCTATATCTTCTTATTGCGTCTTCACTGCCCTCCTGTGTTAGTAGCTGAAACGATTTCTTTTTGTTTTTTAGTCTCCTTTACATCTCTGTTGATCCCACATTGGTTTTTCCGTTTCTAATTATTTTTTTTTACCATATGGTTGTACCTCTCACAGTGGGCGCCTAAGATGTTTTTAAAGATCTCCCATTTATTTTTTTGTTCTGCTATTTTTAAACACCTTGTCCCAGTCAATACAGTTTAGTGCCTCTCTAAGCAGGGTAAAATTAGCCTTCCTCAAATTCAGTGTTTTTGTGGCTCCATGACAAAAAGCTCTATTGAGGGATAAATGGAAGTTTATTATATTATGGTCACTATTCCCTAGGTGCCCCTCAACCTGAACTTTTGTTACTCTGTCAGGTCTATTAGTCAATATTAAGTCTAGAAGCGCCTTCCTCTAGTCGGTTCCTGCACCATTTCCGATTTGCAGTTGGCACGGAGAAAGCCACACATCGATTTCTTGCTGCATGACGCGGAGCAGTTCCTCCCCTGTGTGACTTCGTTCGCCGAGGCAAGCCAGGTGTAGAACTGCGTGACACCGCTGTGCCCTACACATGTGGTATGATGGAGCAGTACTTGTGGAGGCTGAGATGGTGGTGGTGGTGGAGGAGGAGGAGGCGGACATTGGCGCAGGAGCCGCAGTTTGACAACGTGGAGGAGAAAGCGGCGTCTCCTGTCCAAGTTGTTGGTGTACCTGGGCAGGAAGCACATTCACCCAGTGGGCCGTAAAGGACATGTAATGGCCCTGACCGTAGTTACAGCTCCAGACGTCCGCGCTGCCGTGCACCTTGGAACAAACGGGATAAGTTTCAAGGACTGGCCCAACTTCTGTTCTACATATTTATGAAGTGATGGTACTGCCTTTTTGGAAAATAAATTAAGGCTTGGAACTCTCCATCTCGGCTCGGCACAAGCCATTAGTTCTCTGAACGGTGCAGAGTCCACCATTTGGAAAGGGAGGGACTGCAGTACCAACAACTTAGACAGGCGCACGGTCAGCTTCTGCACCTTAGGACGGTTGGACGCATACTGTTGTCTCTTTGCAATCGCCTCGCTGAACGACTGCTGGCGCCATGAGTAGCGAGGAGCAGGAGCATCTGGACCGGGAGATGATGTCAAAGAGAAACAGCTCCCTTCTGCAGAGGTGGTGGAGCCTTGACTGGCTGCAATGGCATGCGTGCCACTGGGCATCGCTGCTGCTGTTGCTGCGGCAGCAGGATGGACCACCACATCTGAGCCACGTTTCTCCCAGGCCACCGGATGGTGACGCTGCATGTGTTGACGCAGGGCCGTGGTGCCAACGTTAGCTCCCTGTCCACGCTTCACTTTCTGCCCACAGATTCTACATATACCCATATTCGGCTCCTACTTTGTCTTAGCTGAGAACTGCCACACCGCCGATTATCGGATTTTACCGTCAACGCTCCGCACTGAGTGACTACTACCGCCGCTGCCTCGCTGAGCCCCTGTGCCGCTACTTTCTTGGACCTGCGAAGCGGGTTTTTTTTACCCCGTGGCCGTTTGGCTCCTGACCTCACACTGCTCCTACCCTGCTGACTCACGGCCACACAACCCACTTGCTGGCTGCGCCGCTGCCTGACGCGCAAGCTGACGCCCTCTTCTCCTGACGATGATGAAGCCCTTGCCTCACCCGGCTCCCAAGTGCGGTCGGCTACATCATCATCTATTTGTGTTTCATCGTCACTGCTGTCCTCATCACCGGTCTTGGTATACAGAGGTGGACCTCTCACAACATGACCTCCCATGCCACTCTCCACATCTATACTTTGCCGCCTACTACAAGAAGCAGGGGATATTGGCCCCATTTCTTCGCTGCCAAGTAGCTGCTGACTGCCCTCCTCAAATTGTTCATCCTCGCTATATAGTGGCGCTGAGCCCAGACCACATAGTAGATCTCTGGCTGAGGGAACCGGCTGGGGTTGTCAGATGTCATCTGGGAGGAAGTGGATGACCTAGTCAACCAATCCAGAACCTTTGGGTTGCTAGTCAGCACACGGCCGCTAGATGACAGCGGAAGTTGTGGCCTCACAGAGTGACCCCTGCTGCGACGTCCCCTTGCTGTGCTGCGACCTGGGCCTGGAATGTTTGTGCCTCTGCCACTCGCAGGTGAAGAGCCTGCCACCTCTCTGTCTGACATACTGTTTGTTCTAAAATGTACAGACACTGTTTGATGAAGATATCTGTATATGATAAATACACACCCTGTATTTGACTCCAAATGAACCCACTAAGAAGCTTGGGTAACCCTTGGATATAAATTGCGCTCCACAAATGGCAGGAAAAATTGACTTGCATGTGCCGTTTAAAAACTCTGTGTATTTTACTGAATATAAAAGCACAAACAGGCTTAATTAACCTTCAGATATGAATTATGCTACAGAATTTATTCTGTGGCGGTGAAAAACAAAGTTTCTTTTACTGAGTACAACTGCAGAAAAATACTTAGTTAACCCTTGGATGTAATTTGCGCAAAAGAATTGAGCGGTCAAAAACTACGAGCTTTTTAGCGTGTTACAGTGGCGTGTTTTCTACCCTACACAACAAGAGTAAAACTTGTAATTAACCTTCGCTTGTGAATTATGCTACAGGAAAAATGTATTTTTGGCGGTGAAATAAATGTTTTCTTTTAGTCACCACAGCAGCAGAACAACGCTTAATTAACCCCTGGATGTAAATTGCGCAAAAGAATTGAGCAACCAAAAACTACAAGCTTTGTAGCGTGTTACAAAGGCGTGTTTTTTACGCTACACAACAAGAGGAAAACTTGTAATTAACCTTCGCTTGTGAATTATGCTACAGGAAAAATGTCTTTTTTGGCGGTGAAATAAACGTTTTCTTTTAGTCACCACAGCAGCAGAACAACGCTTTATTAACCCCTGGATGTAAATTGCGCAAAAGAATTGAGCAGTCAAAAATGAAGTGGTATTTGTATTGTAAAAACGCTGTTTCTTTAAATGAATACAACAGGAACAGGCTTAGATCACCCTTGGATATTCAATGTGCTGTGAGCAGATAGCATTAAAATGTATATGCAGCTGCACTGGACGCACACTGGACTTCAGATCCAATACCCCACAAAATCAGAAATAGAACGTTAAGAGAAGCAGTCTCTGAGACAAGCTGAGACACCCCCCAAAAAATCGCTGTATAAAAATGAGTTCTTTAGTATCAGCTATCATAAGCAGCCGCGGCAGCACCTTCCCTGATCAGTACAGTGAGAGCGGTATGAGCTCCCAGCGTCGCGCCCGGACTTATATAGTGCGGTAACGTCACAGAATCCCGCCGGTCTCTGATTGGCTTCATCTCTGCACATGTCATGCAGGCTATGCCCTTCTTCCTCCCAGAGTTCTTTGCCCCATGTAACGCCATGTGCTCGCAGCCATTTTATCAATCAAAAGCACACTTCGTTCACCCGAAGTACCCCAAAGTTCGACTTCGTTCCGAACCGAAGTTTTCCTGAAATTCTAAACGAATTCCACTTCGTTAGAATCAATTCACCCATCTCTAATTTATGCCCATTCCTCCTAACAGAACTGGTGTAACTGATCCATGATTGTAGGCCATCTTGCTCGCACCTGCCTTTTCAACTTTGCCCATAAATTTTCAATAGGATTGAGGTCAGGGCTTTGTGATGGCCGCTCCAAAATATTGACGTGATTATCCATAAGCCACTTTGTAACCAGTTTGACAGTATTCTTTTTCGTCACTGTCCATTTGGAAGACCCATTTCCGCACAATTTGTAACTTCCTGGCTGATGTCTTGAGATGTTGTTTCAGTATTTCCACATAATCTTCTTTCCTCGTGATGCCATCTATTTTGTGAATCGCACCAGTCCCTTCTGCAGCAAAACAGCCCTACAACATGATGCTGCCATCCCCGTGTTTTACAGTTGGGAATGTGTTCTTAGGCTTCCAAGCTTCTCCCTTTTTCCTCCAAACATAACATTGGTCATTATGGCCAAACAGTTTTGTCAGGCCACAGGATAAAATATAGGTCTTTGTTGCTGTGTGCATTGGCAAACATTAATCTGGCTTTTATATATTTATTTTGGAGTAATGACTTCTTCCTGGCAGAGTGGCATTTCAGCCCATATTGATACAGTACTCATTTCACTGTGGATAATGACACAATCTTACCAGCTTCCGCCAGCATCTTCACAAGGTCTTTTGCTTTTGTTCTTGGGTTGATATGCAGATGTTGGACCAAATCATCTCTGAGATACATAACCCTTTCCTTCCTGAGCGGTTTGATGGCTGGATCATAATTGGTGTGTCTCTAATTAACTCAGGTGTTGCCAATAAACCTATCAGAAGCTTCCAAAGACATGACATCATTATATTGTTTAAAGCCATAGTAATCCTAGAGTATGTAATCTTATGACTTTGTAGAAAGTAATAAAAATACCTTAAAAATTCTCTCTCTCATTATTCAGGCATTTGGCAAATATAAATAATTTTGTTAATCCTAATTGACCTAAAATGGCCACTTATGGCCACATGTATAAAAACTGTCTTGGTCTAAGACTCTCTTTGTTGCCCATAGAAACCAATCAGAGCTCCCCTTTAATTTCATACAGTGCTCAGAAAAATCAAAGTGGAACTCTGATTAGTTGCTATAGGCAACAAATAAAGTCTTAGACCTAGACAGTTTTCATACATGAGGCCCTTAGTAATTTTTTTTTTATCTTAATAACCTAAACAATTGTTTTCTTTCAACTTCTCCCCACTCTTAAGTCATAACCTTCTTCATTTTAGGATGTCATACCTAATTGAGGTCACTTTTTTTGCAGTTCTAAATTTAAATCCCACCAAGGATAACATCTGTAAAAAGCTTGTGTGTTCTCTCTATGTTTTTGTGGGTTTCCCCCACACTCTAAAAGCTTCATGATTAGTTAATGGGTACAGGGACAGATGTAAATAATGACAGTCTTTGTACAATGCTGTTGAATATAATCGTAATCTATCTATCTATCTATCTATCTATCTATCTATCTATCTATCTATCTATCTATCTATCTATCTATATATAAATAGAAAAAAAGCAGCACATCCCTGGTCTTGCCAATAATGAAAAGAAAAGAATGGGTGCCAGCGGCGACAGCCCTGATATAAGGCTCCAACAGACAAAAAAACCAAAATATCCACGGCACTCCACAAAGATAGATCAGTCAAAAAATTTGTTTATTCCTCCATGCAACAAAGCGACGTTTCAGCTCTCTCACAGAGACTTTGTAAAGAAATTTTACAAGGGATCATGAACCATATATATAGAGAGATATAACAATAACGGGTTTAAAAATCAATCATCGTAATATTACAATAATGGTGTACCCCAAAACAGTTCCAGTGAATCAATAAATTATGTAAATTACATCAATATTCAATTTTAAAGTGAAAAGTCTAACATAGCCAAACTATATTAATGTAACCGATCAAAACATGATTATAATTACATAATTGTGCTATAAAAAGGAGGCGGGGAACAAAAATAGACTCACACGTAATTGTAGACACAGATACAAACCACGGCGTCCTATAATACTTAATGCGCATGCCCAGAGGACCCCGACAGTGTTTGGGTTAAAGAAAATCCTGGTAACCAGACGCGTCTGTCTCCCGGACCGCAGTGCGCTTGCGCACTACGCGCTGAGACAGAAACTAAAGCAAGATAACAGATTACACACAGGTACAAAGGAAGGGGACTAGTTTATACCGTGATGACTAATGAGGGGGGGCTCATGCAGCGATCCATCCCACAGGAGAGAGGGCCACAGAGCTAAAATGACTCAAGACGGTAATCGGTCCACAAAGTGGATCGACCCATCAAGATACATTGACCCCCCTATAGATCCGGTAATGGCGCACTCCAGCACCTATTCTACTATCCCATATACCTAAGTAACCCGACATATTTATGGCATATACAACCACATGTTTATTAAAGGCATATATAATGATACAGTGGTGTACTCCAACACCTAATTCCAAGATATAATAAACATAGTATCATGGGCGATTTAAAGCGGGAAAAAGTTTTAGGACATCCCTAAGAAAATTGTGTGAGCCCTTTTGTCCCGGTCTCCCTTTTACATCTTCAAAGAATAATATATGTGATGAGTAATATCTAAAAAAAAAAAGAATAAAATAAATAATCATCAAAAAATAATAAACAAATTTACATTTATACGGAGAAAATTTCAGGGAATCCTTGTATAAGCCTTATTACATTTTATGAGAAATAGTAAAATCCACATTAAGTCCATTTGGTCTAAGAGTATTAAGCCGAAAAATCCATTCTAATTCACGTTTTTTAAGAAGAGTTAAACGATACCCACCCCTTTTGGGCATTGGTACATGATCAATAATCAAAAATTTTAGATCGCGTTCTGTATGACCTAAATCTGAAAAATGTTTTGAAACAGGCAAATCCTGGCGTTTCTTACGAATTGTATGTCTATGGTTATTTAGACGTGTGCGCATATCGCACTTCGTCTCTCCTACATAAAGCAGGTGACATGGACACCACAGCACATATATTATCCAATCTGAACTACATGTCAGGGATGTGCTGCTTTTTTTCTATTTGTATTATTGATATATGAGCTAGCACCCATCTTTTTTGAATATGGAAGCTTCTTTTTCTCATTCTGATGTTCCTTCACATGCTTTTGCCCTTTTACGGATGAAGATGCCCGACAGAACCCAAAAAGGTATGGACGGTAATGCATCTTTTTTGATTTAAACCCTTTATTTTTGATCTAAAGAGGTTTAAGTTTTTCCCAAGAACGGATTCTTTAAATTTGTTTGTCTACTTGGGTGTTTTTTTAAAAAAGCGGGGATCCCACGGGGATGCGTTCTCAATTTTCGACCAAAATTTTTTTGTTCAGGATATGGAATTTCGGGGGGTTTTTGAAAAAATTTCAAATAAATATGCATGGATTTAAATTTTTGTTAAAATTGTTTTTTACAGAGGGTTTAGAAAAAATTAAAGCCCTTTAAATGGTTGGATTTATCTTTAGAAAGCATTTGTTTGCGGGGAAGCAAGGGTTTTTTTAAAAAAAAAGGGAATTTTTCTTGATAAATTTGGTCTGAATTAGAGGAAATTAAGGTCGGAAGTGGTATAGGATCAAAGGGATTATGAGGGGGGCCATGTTTTTTTTTTGGAACACTGATTTTTTTTTTTTAAAGGTAAAGTAAAAAGGATAAGGTTTTTTTTGGACTTTCCCAATGATTTGGGGTTTTTTTTTAGACAAAACCGTAGTACATCGAAAAAAGGAGCAAAAAGGGAGGGGGGGTCGGCGGTCAGATAAAAAAGAAACAGCAACAAAAAGGAAAAAAGAAAACGGTTTGGGAAACAGCAAAATGAAGAAATAAGTGAATATTGGTGGTAAAATATCCTCACAGTGTTTGAAAAAAAGTTAAATTACGTAAAAGGGCCCTCTCTTTTTTTTTAAAATCCTGGTGTTAAGGGTTTTGGTTAGAATTAGTTTTTGGGTTTTTCCCGTCAAATTAAATTAGAGTAGGTAAAAGGTATAATTAATTTCTATGTGTACCCCTTGCCTATTTTTTGCTTCAGTAATTTTGACTTACCATCTAGTAGTGATTTTGGCCAAATGTCAGTTCTCATGCTATTGATACTTTTTATGAAAGGTTTTAAAAATGAGTACTTGATCTACAAACTTTTGGGGGAAAAAAAAAATTTTAACCCTTAATTCATCCCAAAGGGCCCCGGGGTTTTAAAATAAATTAATGTAAAAAACAGTTTTAAACTATTAAGCCCCCGACAAGGTGGGGCTTTTTGTGATGGACACATCTTTGTTTTTTGAAGAAGCTTACAGACAGTTACTGATTTAAAATTTTGTTATTGGGGGGTGATCCTAAAGGGAATTTTTAGAAAAGTGTCGTCAATTGTAGATGAGGCTTTCTTGCAATTTAAAGATCAGGATTTGGGGGATTTCTCTTTTTAACATCCAATTATCCTGTGCTGATCTCTTCCCCAAATTCTAAAAATCTTTTAAAAAACCCTCCAGGAGACCGATCGTTTTTGGGAGGGGTTCTGTATTCAAAAATGTATTTTTTCCCTTTGACAAAGTTTTGACTCATGCAGTGGGGCTAAGTCTTTATTCGGTTAAAATGTTTTTTAATTTAAAATACGAATTTTGATATTCCCACGGGTCCCTTTTTGGCTTCCTTTGATATTGTGAGTTTTTTTACATCCCATCAGACATGAAGGGGGTTTAAAAGTTCAAGAGTCTGGACTCTGTCTTTTTACAGAAGAGTCAGCAATTTTTATTATTTTGTTAAATTTGGGTTTTACATGCAAATTTTTTTTTTTTCAGGTAAATTTTATTTGATTTAAAGGGGAAAAGCTATGGGCACAAATGTTGCGCCCCCTTATGCCATGTGTTTGTGAGGTTCTTTTAGGGGACTTTGTCTATGTGTTCCCCCCATTCAGGGGAAAATTTTTGTGGGTGGGGAAATAGACGACGCTTCTCGTTTGGACGGTAAGTGGATGAGTTTAAATTTTTCACTTTTCCTTTAACTCTGTTTATGAGGACCTTAAAAATTTTTTGACTTTTTATGGAAAAAATTCAATTCCTGATACAGATGTATTTGTTTGCAATTTAAACAGTTAACAAACCCAAAAAAAGCATGTTAAACATACTGCCAAAAAAAATTTTTTTACATTTTTCGAGTTTTATCCAAAAGCATTATAAAATCTTCCCTTATAGCCAAAAAGTTGGGGTAAAAAGGGAAATTTTAGATGAAGATCGGCATTTGAACTATTTTTGGTTCTTGGTGAAATTTAAAAAGAGGTTATCCCCTCTTATTGAATTACCAGTTTTATGTTGCAATTTGGAAGTTTTGTCATTTCAGCATAAAAAAAAAAAGGGCGTCTTAAACGATTGGGTTTTTTTTAAGGGTTCAATGGGCTAGTTTTTTTAATGAATTTTTCAAAAAAACCTGGTCCATAATCCAAAAAGTGTTTCTGTTTGTGGATTTTCAATTCTTCCCCTGTCCTCATATCGTTAGACCTCCAAATTTTGACAAAGTTGTTAGACGATGTGTTTTAAAACCCCCGTTCAATTTTCTATGAAGGGTTGATAGAAAGGGGAAATTTTCCCCGTCTTAGTTGGTAAACTGTCCATTTTGACAAGGGGGGAGTTTTATTTTTCCCATTACTCAAGTTATTTAAAAATTTAAATTTTTTCGCTGTAGTTCAGATTGGATATATATGGTGTGGTGTCCCTTACCTGCTTTATGTAGGAGAGACGAAATCGATATGCGCACAGTCTAAATAACCCTTGAAAAAATTCGCAAGAAAAGCCGGGGGGCTTGCCTGTTTCAAAACACTTTCAGTTTAGGTCATAAGAACCCATCTCAAAATTTTTAATTATTGATCATGTACCAATGCCCAAAAGGGGTGGGGGTGTTTAACTTTCTTAAAAAAAGTGAATTAGAATGGGATTTTTTTGGGGTTAATACTCTTAGCAAATGGACTTATGTGGATTTTATATTTCCTAAAATTAATAGGTTTTTTTACAAAAAATTTCCCCCGTATTTTTCGTATAAAGTGATTTGTTTATTTTTTTTGATGATTATTTATTTTTTTTCTTTTTTCTTTTTAAAATTACTCTAAAATTTTTCTTTGGGAAGGTTTTAAAAAAAAAGGGGCCCGGGACAAAAGGGCTCCACAATTTTCTTTGGTGTCCTAATACATTTGGCTTAATCGCCCCTGATACTATGTTTATTACATTTGGAAATTTGGGGTTGGAGACCCACTGTATCATTATTTTATGCCCTTTTTAAACATGTGGTTGTATATGCCATAAATATGTGGGTTTTGGTAATGGGGTGTAGAATAGGTGTGGGTTTGGAATTAACCGGATTTTTTTGGGGGGGGCAAAGTTTCTTGATGGGTCGATCCCTTTGTGGACCGATTACCGTCTTGAGTCATTATGTCTGTGGCCCTCTCTCCTGTGGGATGGATCGCTGCATGAGCCCCCCCTTATTAGTCATCACGGTATAAACTAGTCCCCTTCCTTTGTACCTGTGTGTAATCTGTTATCTTGCTTTAGTTTCTGTCTCAGCGCGTAGTGCGCAAGCGCACTGCGGTCCGGGAGACAGACGCGTCTGGTTACCATGGATTTTCTTTAACCAATCACTGTCGAGTCTCTGGGCATGCGCATTAAGTATTATAGGACGCCGTGGTTTGCATCTGTGTCTACAATTACGTGTGAGTCTATTTTTGTTCCCCGCCTCCTTTTTATTGCACAATTATGTAATTATAATCATGTTTTGATCGGTTACATTAATATAGTTTGGCTATGTTAGCACTTTGCACTTTATATTGAATATTGATGTAATTTACATATTGATTGATTCACTGGATCTGTTGGTGTACACCATTATTGTGAATATTACGATGATTGATTATTATCTGTTTATTGTTATATCTCTCTATATATATGGTTCATTATCACTTGTAAAATTGCTTGACAAAGGCTCTGTGAGAGAGCTGAAACGTCGCTTTGTGGCATGGAGGAATAAACAACTTTTTTGCCTGATCTATCTTTGTGGAGTGCCGTGGATTTTTTGTTTGTTTTTTTAATCTATCTATATCTATCTATCTATCTATCTATCTATCTATCTATCTATCTATCTATCTATCTATCTATCTATCTATCTATCTATCTATAATATGTATATATAAAACTTAGTTGCATACATCTACTAAGGTTGCTTTAATAGTATGTATATACTTAGATAACTCATAATAATCAATTGGGAATGATTTGTTTATTTTATCAGTATTACATTTTGGCATCAGTGTTGTATTTCTTGGAGTCATTGATGTAATTAACTTATCTGAAACTCCTCCGAAAATGTACTTGCCCAGCATTGAAGAATTCATTGATATTATAGCCTAATCTTGGGTGTATTCCCAGTGATACAGCTCTGCGATATTTTTTTAAATAGTACACTAAGAAGTTTTCCTTTTTTTCTACTTGTGCTAAAGCTTCACCAATGAGCACTGAAATAATTTGACGGCTCCAGATTATATGAAAATAATGACTGTAATATGAAAACAATTTTCTGCTCTCTCCAACAGCATAATGCAAGCTAGATTCATCTGACAGCAAACTAAAAGACACACACTCTCCAAACATAAAAGCGAGCATATTTCTAAATGATCTCTTTGCATGCATATTGTACGCCAAATAGATGTAAATCCTTGAAACAAAAGCTTTCTGGCTGAACGTGTCAGTCTAATGAAGAAGTGCAACAGGCCTATGAACTCTTGGATCACACCATAAACAACAGGAATTAAGACATTTCATTGGGGAGTTGCTGAAAATTTTATCATGTGTTCGTGAGGATAAAGTGTTCAAAACCTACGTGAACTCATGAGAAATTCACGTTTTAACTGAAATTGTTTTTAACTTTTTATTTTAGCTTTGTACCTTTTGCATCTGTCCAGTGTTCAGGCTGTCAAAAGTTAAATCCAATCTGACATAAAAGATGGCTATTGTTTAAAGTTGTGCTTTAGTTCATGCATAGTAATATTTTCAGAATGGCTAGTACTCAAAGTCAGCAGTTCAGGTATTGACCCAATAGCCCCTTTCAAAATTGCATTGGCAGTCATTATCCATTCAAAGTAGAGTGACCGCACTCCAAACTAAAATGCTTTTAGGGCCATATGTATGAAAACTGTCTTGGTCTAAGACTTTCTTTGTTGTCCATAGCAACCAGTCAGAGCTCCCCTTTCATTTTTTCAGAGCACTATATGAAATTAAAGGGGAACTTGGATTGGTTGCTAGGGGCAACAAAGAAAGTTTTGTCCCCTCTAGTATCTGTAGTCTAGCTGTCTATGCCCAGATTAGTCTGAAAAAGAGCTGTTGCTGTTGGTTTAGCCCAAATTATTGCAATTGTTATTCACATTTGTGCATATGTTATGAACAGGTGATTGTATCGCAAGCAACAAAGGAGGCAGTAGACAGTGTAGAGATGAATAACAGGCTTTTACTTGAGACTCTTCACTTGTATAAGTATATGGTTACATCCTCCTTGACATTCATATGGAGGCACACTTACCTTGGCCACTGGGACCTCAGTCCGCAATACCTAACAGGAGTTGCATCTTTTATCTATCCCTCTGACAGCTCAATCTTTCTGGCCAGCTATGTTGCCTCAGGCTTACAGGGGGGCTCTTCTATCAAGCATACGCACGTACTCCCGCTGCGAGGGGGGCTCGCAGGCCACCGGTCCCATTGACATTCATTACTCGCGGCGCGTATTCGGCGTAATTGACATGTCACTTTTCTCCCCGCGCGTTCAATACGATTGTATTGTACGAGTAGGGAGAGGAGGCATAATCCATAGTTCTCTATGGATTACCGTAATTTTGGTGTGCATCTTGCCTGTATTAGAGCGCAAATACGCGGCAAAATGTGCGCTAAAATTACCCCGTGTGAACATAGCCTTAAGCGCAGTACGTTGCGAAATACGCGGCGAAATGCGCCCCAAAATAAGCCATATGAACATTCCCTTAGGGGTTGTTCACACAGAGTTTTGACTCCGTATTAACATCCGCTTTGTAGATGCGTCTCGGGGACCGACAGGACGGACCCAGAGACTCATCTAACAATTAGCAGTGAGATTATCACTGTGGGCTATGAGGAACACGCAGCGGCGTTCACACGAGAGATCGCCGCTGCATATCTCCCTCCTGCCTATCGGGTCCGCTTTACGGACCCGATCAAAGAATTGACATGAAATTTTTTGATTGCATCCGCAAGATGGACCCGGCAGGTAGGAGGGACACATGCAGCGGTGATCTCTCGTGTGAACGCCGCTGCGTGTTCCGATTATTTTGTGATGTGTTGCTGAAAATACAAATGTTGTTTAGCAAAAAAAAGTGAGGACTCACCATCTAAGCCCCTGCAGCTCTATCACCACCGCTTGTTCACCACCTGGTCTCTGTGTATACTGGCCAGTGGTATGACATTTTGTACTGATACATGACTGCTCCAGCCAATCCCTAACCACAGCAGTGATTTCAGTAAATATGATCAGTCATCGGCAGGATGCTACAAGCTAATAAGAAATGTTGCAGTGATCACAATGTTCAAAAAACATCACAGAAGTAATAAATAGTAAAAATGGCTGAAAAAAAATTACCTCTGTCCTCACCAAAAAATAACCAAAAATTGAACATTATGACCCTAAAAACTGTGGCATCCAAAATACAGCAGGATCACACCACTCAGAGAAGGTCTTACGTAATGTCTACCTGGCTAATGTTAAAATGCTGTCAGAATTTCAACAGCATTTTAACATCACCATACCACGATTTTTGGCTCGGGTTTGTGTCAAAAACCGTCGTTGCTTTTTGGATTTTGGCCAGGCCAGTATATAGATGTGTATGTGGATAACACTAATCTCTGAATATGATGCTAAGCACAACTTTTTGGGTCGACCATGGCGAGGCCTGTTCTGAGTGGAATCTATCTTAAACCACTGTATGGTATAGACCACCATGCTGCAGCTCAGTTTCGTGGTGTTTGCAATTTTCTTATAGCCTAGGCCATCTTTATGTAGAGCAAGAATTATTTTTTTCAGATCCTTAGTCACTTCTTTGCCATGAAGTGCCATGTTAAACTTCTACTGACCAGTATGAGTGTGTGAGAGCAATAATATTAAATTTAACAAACCTGCTCCCCATTCACACCTGAGACCTTATAACACTAATGAGTCACATGACACTGTGGAGGGAAAATGGCTAATTGGGCACAATTTGTCCATTTTCACTTGGGAGTGTACTCATTTTTGTTGCCAGCGTGACGAGTTATTTTGAGGGCCCACCAAATTTACCTTGTTATGCAAACTGTAGACTGATAACTTTATAATGTATCAAAGTTTCATATCTTTAAGGAGACATGTATGTACGGGGCTGCACCAGAAGTGTGGCGTTTTTTCAGTCCGAAAACTGCCGCAGCCCTGTTTGCTAGATTTGTAAGCAGACGCACTCCATAATTAAGCGCATTACAAAGCACCTGCGGCACTTTGTAATGTGCCTAAGATGCATGGGTGTTCTGGAGGCGTGTTGCACTACAACTGTACGATTCTACACATCTATGACTTTTGATCGGCAAATCCAGTCGTATTACTGCTGGAACAGGTAGACCGCTTTAAAAGTGGTTTACCTAAGCCAGAAATGTCTCTTAGTATCTGGAAAGTGCTAAATCTATGACCCACAGTAGAACAGGTTCATAGATTCATGCGCATTCTACGCTACTAATGGGCACCTGGGTGCCAATTTACATAGATGTTGCCCTTAGTGCTGTCCCATGAAATGATATAATACAATCTTTACAAAAATGTGAGGGGTGTACTCACTTTTGTGACATACTGTATCTATAGATATTTCTATTTATAGATATTTCTCGAGATATTTTTATCTATAGATATTTCTCGAGATATTTTCATAGATATTTTTATCTATCGAAATATCCATATATATAGCTATCTATCTATCTATCTATCTATCTATCTATCTATCTATCTATCTATCTATCTATCTGTCTAGAGAGAGCTAACTATTGTGTAAATAGATTTCTACACTGACAAACCATTGAAAAACAAAATCCGTAAACCAAACCCGAAACCGCACCAGAAAAGAAAACCAAGCTAAAAAATCTTGATTTTTATGTGCAATACTATCAAAATTCTCGTTGGACTTAGCGGTTTAAGGTTTCAGAATCCAACAAATATTTTGACCTTAGTTGTGTTGACGCAAAAAACAACTGTAAAACCATCAAAAACTGATTGGAAAGCCATCCCCTTAGACCTCAATAAAAAATCCGAGTTTTCAAAACTTCTATTTTTACAAAACATTTGATACGTGTTCAGTTATCTGCCATATTTCACCAGGAAAACAGCAGATTACGTATTTACTATTTAAGGCTGCGCACACACGGCAAAGGTTTGAATTTTTTTGGCACTTTTTTGCACTTTTTTCAGATTGGGCCATTCCATTGACTTAAATAATAAATATTCTGTCATTTTTTAAGTGAAATATGGCGGATTATTGAACATATACCAAGTTTTCTGAAAAAAACGGTGGCTTTGAGATCCGACCTCAGAAAATCCCAGCTGTGTAGACTAGAACTCGGACTGAGGTCTAAGGGGATGGTTTTTGTTTTTTGACAGTTTTCAAAATCCAAATCTGCGCCAGAAACTGACTGGGAACCATTGCTATGTAGACGTATGCTAAGTCAATGGATTGGCCGAATCTGAGAACTGCACCAAAAAACAAAAATGAGGTGTAACGGGGTATGGCTGTCCTCTACATTCACTTCTATGGAAGCTCCCAAATATAGCTGATCTCACACACTTGGCTATATTCAGAACTCCAATAAAAGTAAATGAGCGCCACCCTCTGTATTCTTATGCAGTAGGTTCTCAGCTAATAGTGGACTTTTCTTTGTGGAAACACCCCTTTTAACATTGCTGTGACCCCTTCATTCTCAGAATCTTCGGGGTCTTAACATATAGGTCCCTCTGATTAGAGAAGATATAACATATTACAGCAATATTCCATCACTTTTTTGTAGGGAATACTACAATAGGGAAAAAAGGGCACTAACACATAGTAAAAGCAATTTAGGGGATATTCACGTGCCTGTTTGGATCCGGGTTTCGGACCCAAAATGAACCCAAACATGCATCTAACAACGTGCAGTGTGATTTACGTTAATTTTTAACGTCTGAACGCTGATGGATGTTTTACATGCGTCTTACTGATGCGACATGTCAATTATTGATCCATTTTACGCAGCCTACACCCTATTTAAAATTATAGGGTGCGTTTCTACAGCACAGAAAAAGTATCCAAACAAGCTTCACACTTTGGGTATGTCTTTGGATACGTTTTACGCAGTGCTTTTCAATCTGTCTTTCGGACTGAAAAACGGATTGAAAAACTCAGTGGGAACTTACTTTTAGGGTGTGTTCGCACGACGTTTTGTATACGTTTTTAGATGCGTGTTTGATCTGTGTTTCGGACCCTAAACAGACCCAAACACGGATCTAACAATGTGCAGTGTGGTTTACTTCGCTTTCAATGTAAAACAAGCATCGGCGTTCAGACGAGTGTTCGCCGATGCGTGTTTCACATGCGTCTTTGTGATGCATCTTTTAGATCTTTCAAAGAATTGACATGTCATTTCTTGATATATTTGACGCAGGAGGTGCCATATTTAAAACTATAGGGGCCGTTTCTGCTGCAGCAAAAATGCATCCTAACATGCGTTTTACGCAGCACTTTTGAATGCGTTTTTCGGATCGAAAACGCATCCAAAAACGCCTTACCTTTTCTGTTTACTAATGATCCAAAATAAATATAATATTATCTAGGGCCTTGCTGGTGTAAATAATAAATAAAATAAATTGCAGAAACAATACTAAAAGTTACCGGTCCTTGTCTGTCAAACCATGGTCTGATTCTGGATTGGGGACACCAGGGGCAACATGTCCAAAAATTGTTGGTGCCACTGTAGTTTTTAGCTGCACTTAATCAGTGTAAAGTGCACCTGAAAGTACGATCCGTTCAAAAATCTGGTGTCTTGTATACCTAGCATAGTAAACCTAATGTGCCTAAAAAGGTGCATTGCGCAATCGAGGTGCATAGCGTATCAGTGCTAGTGTATGTAATGCATCTATCACGGTGTATTGAGTTATGGAGGTGCATAATGTATCATTACTAGTGTATGTAATGTGCCCCGATAGGCGCATTGCGTTATGGAGGAGCACAGTGTATCTTTGCTACTGTATTTAATGCGCCTTTTGTAGGTTTATTATAATGTGTTGTGCTCGGGGTATAATGTGCCTAGTTTTGGTATATTACAGTTCATTTATATCGAGAATATGTTGTCAAAAGTTTTTTGGGCGCAAAATACACCAAAACTACGGCACATTCGTATTGGGACATGTCACCCCAGGTGTCCAGACTCAGCTAATCTCCCATCTATGATGCATTGAAGTAGAGCAGTGTTTCCTCCAGGGCATCTATGACGTCTGGTCTGCCATCTGGAACTAAACTAACCCTAGAACCGTACACAGCACACATGGTCCTGACACTGGCCAGTGCCAGGATCATGTGTGTTGTTGCGTACTTTTTCTGTTGTCTGGAGTTTGACTACTTTTTTTGGCTGGTCTAAGGTCTGATTAATTTTAGGGATTTGGCCTGGGGTCTTATTTATTTTAGTGGTCTGATTTGGCATCTTAGTTAAATTGAAGGACGTGTCTCGGGTCTGATTACTTATAGTATCTGTCCTGGAGACTAGTTAATTATAGGTGTCTGGTCCTAAGTGTAATTAATTTTAGGTGTCTGGTGTGGGGTATGAATTATTTCTATAGGCATGGTCAGGACTGTAAATTAATTTTGGGGGCTAAATAGTGGTCTCAAGTTTAGGCGGTTGGTTTGTGGTCTCTGAGTTTAGCAGTCTTGTCTGGATTTGCCACTCAAAAATAATAATAAATCTTGACATGATAATAAGAATAATAAATCTGTACTTCAGAGTTTGCAAAATGTTAACAAGACTTAGTTTTCAGCTCTGACTTTTCTGTGACCACAGAACCAGGTTTGTGGACCTTTACTCAAACTAGTTGAGTGACCCTGGAATAGATGATTAATCAAAGAGACTAGTAGCCTAGCTGAAAAACACGCATTTTTTCCTTCTAGTAAAAGTGTGTGCCAGAAGTGATCTAACAACAGCCGTACTTTAAACACAAACTCTGCCTAAACTTCTTATCACTGAATGCCAAAATCAGTGCTGCCAAAAAAACAGGCAGTCCTATATTGAACATGATGAAAAACCCAGCCTGATCTCCTAAGTGCCTGTTCACAAATATGCTAGAAACATACTAGCTCATTTATAACAACTGGTGCAGCTGCCCCTATATCGACAAATTATACTGCAGCTTTGATCATTTTAAGGCAGGTTGGAAGACAAAATTACTGACTTGATTGTTTATTATGGGCAACTGCTCCATTATTATTGTGCATTGTTCTACATGTGGCTTTAATAAGTATATTAAAAAAAAAAAAAAAAACTAGATATGAATTGTATTTTATCCATTACAGCCACAAGTATATTAAGAAGGGGGCTCATATGAGCTGATGTTGTACAGACTGGTGATATAATATGTGACCATACTCCCTGCCAGCTCATTGAGTCAGGTTGATAACCTAACCCATTTCATGTTTGGGTTGACTTTTCCTGTCCAATATTATTGTTTCCCTACAATGCTGTAAGCAACAGCAGATGGTTTTGGGAGCCTTACTACTACCTCACCTCCCACTTCTGCCTTCGCAGAATCAACATGCTGACCTGACCATGCCAAAAGTGCATGGTAATAGGGCTGTTGCCTATTTTAGTTGATTGTTGTAATATCTTTGGACTACAGTTATTTCATATCTGTAGCTAGCTTAACTTGACTTTTATACTTTGCAAAATTCTGGTCTCTTTCTTTGATATACATTTATATTTTCTGGCTTTGCATCACCATAACATTTTAAATTAATGTCTACATAAAGCCAAAAATTTAAATTTGTTTCAAAATAATTGAATGCAGTAACTATGTGCTGTCTCTCTGTTGTAGCTCAGCCATTTGTTCTCCAATCAACATTTTATTATACAAGAAGACAATGATTCTCAGCATGATAGCTATTATTGGGGCTTATGTCTCTTTCAACCAGTTAAGCACAAAGCCTATAATTCTATGTCTGAATGTTAAGCTTGTAAACTTTGATATGGCTATGTAATCGTAGCTAGAGGTTTACTGGGTTTGTTAGAATTTGGAACAGCTAAACACTGTTTGAAGCTGCAACTGAAAAGGAAAAAAGTTTCACCATGGCATTATGATAAGGCATGTAATTTTTGAAGGGGATTCTTAACAGGTTGGTGTTCCTTTTTATAGATACTATTCAAAACTGTTGAGGTAGATTTGTGAAACACATAATTCACTTTACATGTGCCATGTACTGCACGTTTTGGTGCACTTTGGTATAACGCTGAGGCTTAGCCCAGCCCCAGTTCCAAACTAGTTGGGACAGTGTGTTAAATGCTAAGAAAACAAAATTCATGATTTGGAAATCACTTATAACCATAATTGTCGCTTGAAAAATAATTGTCGCTAATAAAAAAAAACTGACTGTATATAAAAAGAGTGTTGGTGATGCAGAGTCTCTCAGAAGCATGTAGTTAGAGGTTCACCAACCTGTGAAAAAAATGTATCTAAAAATGTTCCACTGAGATGTATGTCTATATATGAATGAATATAGACTTCCTGATAGCTATGTTCCTATGATGCACTAAGATGAAAATACACAGATGAGCAGCATATTACATTTATCATACTCACTGTCTCTTTTTAGAGATCTGGTTACTTTTGTCCCACATGATGATCACCCAAATTTTCAAGTGGGTATTGTGGGTAGCAGCAGGCACCATGTTCGGCTGCTTAAATTGCTCTGCCAATTATCCTGCCCAGTGTGCAGCAGCATCTTTACTTGCCTGATGTCATACTGGGAGGAAGCCAGCTATTTACATGAGATTGCTGTTGACTGACCTGATTAAGGTTTCTTTTTTCCTTTAATTTTTTTGCACTGTTTGACAAATTACTAAGGAGTCCAGAGGACAGGAGTAGAATGGCAGCATCTGGAGTTGAACACTTACTCAGCAGTGAGAGTGTGTGATTACTAAGCAGGGAGGAGACTGCCAGTAGCTGCCTGAGAGGAGAGGGGATGTCTGAGCATGTGCGTCAAGACTGAGGATCTCTCATCACTGGTCATATCCCCTGCAGACAAATTGTACACTGTGGATCACAAGGGTAGCAGCTTGGTACATAATTTTTAGTAAGGATGAATGGTGAAAATGTTTATTATTTCATTTGCAAGCTTCCCACATCAATTTTACTTTGTGGTGAATTCCTTTTAACTTTCAGGAAAAGAAAGGATTGTTCGGCAATTGAATAGTCTGCTTATCATACTGAAATCGATGTGTTTTTGCTGGATTTCATCTAATTCCAGCTTATGAGGCTGAAATACAGGATGTGTTTGATACTATTGTCACACTGGAGCGTTGATGGTCACCAGTGGTTTCTTTCTTTGGCAAAATACTCAATCGGCTTAAGGCCACATGAAGCAGCTGGATATGCATGACCAAAACTACATCCACTGCCACTGGCTGTGGCTTTAAAATAGATTGTTAATAGCTGCACAATTTTGTAGTTAAACCGCATGGTCATTAAAATTGATTGTTAAAGGGGTTGTCCATGTCATATAAAAAGTAATGGTCATTAAAATTGATTGTTAAAGGGGTTGTCCATGTCATATAAAAAGTAATACTCTAGGGGCCCTATGAAAACAAAAAAACTTTTAGTCAGCTACAACCAGTCCCCGGTTGTAGCGCTAATTCTTCCTGTTTTTTCTGTTGACATGCTGTCACTTAGAAATGGGCAAGCCACCGCTGCAGCTGCTGAGGTCATGTGCCTCTCATTTAGATCATTGTTCAGAAGTGAACAGCTCTGAACCTCGATGTAAGTAGAGACACATGACCGATGCAGCCAATCAGTGGCTGCAACTGTGACATGCCCATTCGGAAGTGATGGCATGTCAACAGAAGACCGGGGAGAGACACCGCTGGAACCAGGGACCTGAAATAGGTAAGTGTAAGTTTTTTTTTGTTGAGCATTATATAAATTTTTTCTACAAAATTTACAACCCCTTTAATAGCCGCAGGGTCTTGTCGGTAAACAATCTGTTTGAAGGCGGACAGCCATTCTATTTGACCTGACCAAAAGGTAGAATCTCTCAGTATTGATTCTTCATCTTTTCAATGTAAAAGAAGCAGTAAGAAATGCAAATAAAATATAATAAGCTGTACAGGCTTGTGACCTTGTAAATACAATAGTAATTTTTAAGCCACATTTTCTGCTTATATAATTGACTTAAAAAGCAGATTATACTGAAACTGCAAAATTTATAAAGAATAGAGGTAAAATAAGGCAGAAGTCCTGCTGTGCAATTAAACTATACTATAGTTATACAGTATATCATAATTACAAAAAATATTTATAGAAAATAAAACACTCTATAAATTTAATGCTTGAATATTAGCGTGCAGATAGAGAGCTGAAGTGACACAAGTACTCAATTGTGTACAGTAATTATGAACAGAAGCTGCATAGATTAGTCCAGTAGAACATATTGTAATATTGCCAAGATGTAAAGCTTTAATTAACACCTCTGTTTCCCCTCACTTAGATTAATAACCTGGAAAAATAGAATCATAAATTCCAAAAAACATTAACTAAAGGAAACATTATATAGATTATAAGGTATAGATCATTTCTAATAAAGCATGTAGAATAAGAACACAGCTTTTAGGCCAAGGCTACATGGTGAATTTTGCAGTGATGCCCATTTTGGAGCAAAGACCTCTGTTGTTCTGTCTAAATTGCAGTGCTTTACAGTAAGTGGTCAGTTAATGTGGTGATGTTGTAAACCGCATATTGTTGTAACCATGACCCAAAATCTATCCTGTACAGATTTCTGATGATGGTTGGATCCTGGTTAAGGCAACTTGCAGTTTGTAATGCAACCATATTCACTTCTTTTAAAGGCAACTACTGCATTTTAGGCTGTGAGTCACTGCAATCTTTTGCTGTGCGACATGTTACAACCAAAGTCACCATGTAGCCGTAGCCTTATGCTTTCAATTTGAATGGTAATTATTTTGCACTTATAAAGAGGTATTCTCACCACATTGATTTGCACATAGGCAAAGGTAAATACGTTAACCCTTTAGAGCTTTGTAGCCTGCCCTGCTGTTAAACCCCTCCATCGCCAAAGTCCTGGATCGGGACAAAGGTTATGCAAAATTAGGTAACTACCTAGGATGCCACTTTTTTATAGATAAGAAAGGGGCACAGCCAGCAGGGATGTGTTGTGTAGGCCTGGAATCGTCCAGCTCCATCGGGCCCCATACAGGCTTCTATACTCCTCAAAGCTACTTTCGGTAGTTGTTGCTGGCCAGGAAGATTAATTTGAGACTATATTGTGGGTGTAGAGCCGTTGCTGAGATTGCGGCCTCGGTCACACCTAAAACCTGGGGCTTCGTTTTTGGCCCCTTCACCGATTGTCCGCCAAATCGGAGCTTCTAGTGCCTGGATCTACATTCTCTGGCTCTCTCCTGGTAGTGCTGTGTTCCCAGTTTGCTATATGCAACCTGGACTCTGGTCTGTTGTGGCCCCCTTAAGGAACCTTGGAGCCCCTGACATCTCTGGAACCTGTCTGGTGGTAGTGATTAAAACCTGGCCCGATACCTGAAATATTGAGGTTCCTCCTGGTTTCTCTGAAGGGTCCTGCCTGCGCCACTCCACCATAACCACCCACTTACACCAGAGTACTCTAGTTCAGGATTCTGCTGTCAATTTGCCAGGAACAAGGTAGTTGTTGCTTGTGCCTTTGTCTGTCATGTTATTTATCCTGCAGAGTGAACCTGTGAACCTGCACAGTGAACCATTAAAAAAAATGTCCAACTGCAAAATTGTATTTTTTTTTATTTCTTTGCCTTCTAAAAACTTGAAGTAAACAAACAGCCACATGTATCCCAATTTTTTTTTTTTTTTAAATAGTTAACCATGAGAAAACTATATTAATGTGGCATCATCGGAATTGTACTTGTCGTTTATACCACATAAAACTGAAACCCTCAAAAAATTGCATCATCATATTTTTCTGGAAAAATACCGCAAAAATTAAAAAACGCATGAAGCCACAAAAATCCCATGAAAAATGTGAAGCAAGCCTCACAGCACAATATTTGAACTCACACGTTTTATTTATTCATCAGTGTGTACCCTTGCCATGTTGATTAGCAGTTAAACTTTGACATATACAGTAGTATGTTTGCTTTAATGTAATTGAAATAATTTTGATTATATTAATGTTCTTTATATTGACTATTTATAAGAAATGTAAATTGGATAACAATATCACACTTACTACAAGTATGTTAAAGGTAAAGCAAATAAGTACTGCAAAATTGTGTTTTCTCATCTTATGTACATTTGTTATGTTTGTAGCAGATTGTAGTGGTGTGTCTGTTTAATTTATATTTCAGTTTATCCAATATTTCAGTTTATCAAATCTTTGTTGGCTTCTACCGTTGATGCTGTGGATTTTGTGGTCATTTTTTTCCCGCCGGATTTACAGTCAGAAAACAAGTCCCATTATATCTATGGGGATTTGGACGCAGACCCAACATAGAAATGTTTGAGACGGGGTTTTTTGCTTGAAATACAGCGGACTGATCGAACATCTTCTAAGTTTATTTAAAAAACGGTGGTTTGGAAATCTGACCTCAAGAAAATCCGAGTCATGTGGACTTCAACTCAAATTTTCAGTTGAGATCTATGGCGATAGTTTACAGTAGGATTTTTACAGTGTTCAAGACCCGAATCCACGTGTAAATCTGATGGGAAACTCTTGCCGTGTAGACTCACCCTAAACATAAACTATTTAACTATGGAAGAATGATTTTTTTTTTAGAGTACAATCACATGAAGTTAAAAAAATATGAGGATGCATGGTCTATTGATAGTCCATCATTTGGTCCAGTTTAGATGTATAGAAAACCAGGGAAGCAGCACTACAGTATTTACATAAACAGTATATTACAACAAATAAGCACAAAACAAAGAAAAAGGACAAGCAAGAAACAAGAAAAAGCTGTATCTAATAATAAAGTATGCTGTGCTATTTTTTTTGCTGCATAGCCTATATTTTTAAGTATTTATATCTCACCATATTAACTTCTGCATATAATTAGTTAAAGCATTCATACATTATTTTGAAGAAATTGAATATATTGAGTTCTTTTATTGTTTTAAATAAACTTCATGGCATCATACAAAATATGAAAGGGCCTGTCTGAAACATCCTTGTTTCCTGCTTATGTCTTTGTTTGTCTGCAGCATAGGTTCAGGGGATGAATTTGGTCTATCATTTTTTAGCTTAGACATACTTTATGTATGGATCCTTAACAGATTGTGGTTTTTCACATTTACAGGCCCCAGTAATATCTTGCTTATGATGGGCGTGATTGTCCAACATGTGACCATATTGAGAGACGGGTGCTGAGAGAATACACACGCCAAGATTCGTCACCACAAGTACTTTAAAGTACTGAGGCGCTTGTGAACACAACCAACAATGGATGGATTTCATGAACATTTCAGTGAGGAATCAAAAGTGGTATTAAGTTTTTTTTACAATTTAGCCCTATCTAGGTTCAAACTTGGGGTGATACTCCTTTGTGAGATCAACTTTAATATTGAGCTGGTTGAACTCTGAGTAAAAAATTAATGTTATGTTGTATGTTGTACTTTAATTGATCAAAGGCAACTTCAGATTACCATGAAAAGTTTACATAATACCAAACAAAAAAGGCAGCAAGAAAAAAAAATATTATCTAATAATAAATATATTTATATTAATACTATATATATATATATATTTATATATATATTATATATATATATATTATAATTAATATTTATTTATTTATTATTTTCCCAATATTTGTTTTTATTTTTAAACTCTAAACCACTTCAGCATTTCAGAAAGAAGTTTTAGTAAGAGCTGGTCAATGGAAGAAATGCCCACAGGGAGGCTTCCCTTATGCTTGTCTTTGCCTGAATCAGTTTGTTTCATAGTTTGACATATATGAAAGAGACCTGTCAATCAAAAAACATATCCCTTTAAAACAGTTTACTGTAAAGAGGTAACCTTTTGCTGTTTAATGCTGCCCATAGGCATTGCAGCATAAATCTATGTCTTCAAACAATGGTGTTTTTAAGCTGTGGAATCAATGTACTAAATGTAAATTGACCATCCTTAACCAGCAGGGGCTGGTTTTATCTCATACATGCGCCCCAGATAAAATGGCTGCTTACCTGAATCTGGCCTGGATTGGCAATCTGCTACCATCAACTCCTGTGTGCCATGCATGAGAGGCACTGGTGGCGTGAGGTAATTTCATCACGCTGCCAGACCTTCTGCCTCGTTTATGCCACAAGGTCCACTGTGATATCGTCACAATGCAGGCGCTGTGATGATGCCACAACGCCCACAATGGACGGAATTTCAGAGAGACATTTCATGAAGGAACAGGGAGAGGTGAGTATTAAGTTTTTTTTTTATTTGCCTATCTAGCTATCTAGCACTTGTATATCTACCTATTGAGAGAACACTTATATACCTACTGTGGGAGCACTTGTATATATACTTACCTACCTAGGGGGCACCTACTTGGGGTTACCTATGTACCTACCTACTTTGGGGCACCTATATACCTATCTACTGAGGGAGGCATCTATATACCTACTTACTGAGGGTTCAGCTATATACCTATCTAGTGGGGTCAACTTTATCCTTACCTACTGAGGGGACACCTATATACCCACCTACTAAGGGGGCACCAATATACCTATCTACTGGGGGCACTTATATATCTACCTACTGAGGTGGTCATCAATATACCTACCTACTGAGGAGTTACCTATATACCTATATATTGGGGTCATATATATCCCTACCTACTGAGGGGACACCTGTATAGCTACCTACCTACAGGGGGCAAATATATCACTAGTTACTTATAATGGGGCAGCCTCTAGTATCCCATATCTACTGCAGTTTCACCTTTATTCATATCTACTGAGGGGCACTTGTATCCCTACCTACTAAGGGAGCACCTTACCTATCTACTGCAGGAGCACCTATACTCCTACCTACTAAAGGAGCACTTATATCCTTACTTACTGAGGGGGCACATATATACCTATCTACTGAGGGGGCACCTATATCCCTACCTACTGTATGCACCTATATCCCTACCTATTGAGGGGCATCTATATACCTATCTATTGAGGGGGCACCTATATCCTACCTACTGGGGGAACTTATATCCCTGAGTACTGACGGGGCACCTATATCCTTATCTACAGGTGGCATCTATATCCCTACCTACAGTACTTAGGTTGCACCTATATACCCAGATTGTGCCTGTAAACTGTGGCCTTTACGGCCTTTACTGCTCTTCCCTGCAAAAAAATTGTTATGTTATATGGCCTAGTGCCAACACAAAATACAGCCTCCACCTATCACCACATAGCTCCCACTTCCACCTATCACTATTTGGGAAGTTCATACAGAGGAAGGGACTGGGTAAAAAGTAATGGGTAAGTAAATTCTGCATAGACAAATCATGACTAGAAGAAGTCATCATAGTGGTCTAGGCAAAAAAGGAAAAAAAAGGGAAGTCACTTGTGAGTCACTTGCTATACCTGAACTGTAATCACATATGTTTGCAGAGCACCTATATACAGTTGGTAGTCATTATGTGGTGGTTTCATGTAGTCAAAGTGTGGCAGTATAAATTGGTCTTTAAGTATTATTGGGATTGATGATCTTGGTATTTTGGATTTTCTTTTACTAGCAGTATGAAAGTAATACATATGGTATATTTGCTCCATGTATAGGTATATTATTTGGTGACTGTATTATTTAGTGGTATTACATAAACAGATGAGCACTTTTAAAGATGTATATTTGTCAGCACTGATTTTGATTGTATAGTGTACTGCCGCAATATCTATGCGAAAAATGCTCAAAATTAGTGACAGGAACATATATGTTGTTATCCGTAATAATACATGCCACAGTTCATATGCTGTGAAAAATGTTGTGAGAACCAGCCCTATTATTTAAAATGTACCTCAGAGGCCAGTGCCTCTGATGTTTTAGGACCCTAACAACGCCCCTGTTAAGACATAATTTTGAAAATTATTAGGAAGACAATGGAAGATAATACATTTTTCTTATAGATCTGAAACAACCACCTTTCCACAAATTAATGATTTGTTCAAGATAGGTATTTTAATCAAGCCTGTGGTATTAGCTCTCCACCCCAGTATTTGATCCTTGATTCGGTTATTCTGGTATATTGTAGTTGCTATTACTTACAAAACAGGGATCAACATTTCCTATGAAAAGACTATTTTGGTGAACGTGGAGAAACAGATGGTTTCTTTTTATGTAAATCATCTAGTAAAATAGCTGATAGCTATTGAGGAAATCACAGATGATATAGTTTCTGACTAGGCTTCCTGTATTAACAGTTTCTTTTTCTACCACATGTAGAACTGATCCTCAAGGAATTCAAAGTTTATTCTGCAGGTGTATCCTATGTCTGGTACCAAATTATTTTGAACACTATTAGAAGTGTTTAAACAATAATGCAAGTGAAATGGCTTTTTCATGAAGAAAACTCAAGAGTTATCTGCACATGATCAAATAAAAACAGAACACTGCCATACTTCACAACAATAAAAGATATTGTCTGGTGTGTAAAATGTAGTTTACTTATTAGCTAAAGATCATTATTTCTCTCTCAGCTCGCTGAAGACGGAATACAGTCTGAACTACATATCCCCTTATTGTAGATCATATCCTTGTTTGTTCTTGTCCATTTATACCGCTATAAACCACTTGAAGTTTATTTATTATATTGCTGTACACCTATGGGTTTGATCATGTCATACATAGCAATATATCATTAGCCACTAAAAAATAATTGATGTAGTGGATATTTAAAACATTATATTAGTTAGCGAATGAACATGTACCAAAAAAGAGAAAAAGGTAAAACAATACCTTTTTGAGTTAATTTGTGTTTCATATTAGTCTTTTGTAATATTTCGCTCTGAATTTGGAATTTTTGATTGTTAGTTGTTACCGTTTTGAAATTTAAAAATGATTTTACTCTTTGTATTAAAAACTGTTTATTACAGAAAGTTTAGTAACTACGGTGTAAAAGATTTCTGTTTCCTGTGTTCACTGTTACAGTATAGTTTCTCCACTGTGGCTCTTTTCTCTCTGACACATTTTTGTTTTCCGTACCTTAAAATGTATGTTTATTACCTTTCCTTGCACAATTATAAGTTGGCAAATATTTTTACAAAAGTCAAAAACATACAAAGTAAATGCATTAATTCAGGGTCGTAACTAGAGAAGCCTGGGCCCCATAGCAAACTTTTGGATAAATGACCACGAACATTTACCAGTACCCGTTAATAATAGTCATTCAGTTACTAGCTAATACAGGGAGAAAATGCCTCACCATACATATAACCATCATACTGCAACCAAAAAAATCCCACCATACCAAGACCGACATTACATATAACACTACTACATAAGTACCCAATTATACTGCCAGAACATGGCCACAAATTACTAACACATAGTGACTAATACCACTATACTATTACTGAATAATGATCAATATACAAAGACCAATATTACCACCATACAGTGACCATATAGTAGTTTATGCCAGTTGTACGAGGGCTCAGCAGACTTTATATTACCTCCTACACATTGACCATATGGTGGTAGTTACCAGTGTACCTAGGCTCTGCAGACAGTATATTACCTCTATACATTGACCATATAGTGGTAGGTACCAGTGTACACAGGCTCTGCAGACTGTATATTGCCTTGATACAGTGACAATATAGTAGTACATACCAGTGTACATAGACTCTGCAGACTGCAAATTATCACCATACATGACCTTATAGTGCTAGTCACCAGTTACATAGGCTCTGCAGAATGTATATTACCTCCATACAGTGACCATATAGTGGTAGATATTAGTTGTACACAGACTCTGCAGTCTGTATATTACCACCATACAGTGACCATATAGTGATATAAACCAGTGCACACAGGCTCTGCAGACTGTATATTACCTTCATACAGTGACCATATAGTGGTAGATACCATTTTTACACAGAATCTGCAGACAGTATATTACTGCTACACAGTGACCATATAGTGGTAGTTGCTAGTTGTACACAGACACTCTGCAGACATATACCGTAAGTGATTACAGTGCACTTACATCTTGTGACTCATAGATGAGAGTTCTCTGACAAGTCCTTCACTTTCTCTTTTCTTCTGCATCTGGTCCAGACTGCTATAGTGATTTCCCCCTGCCACCACTCATCCCTGCAGATTTGGACACAAATAGCTAAGAGTCCTCACTTTTCCAGCACCTCTATCACTGTTCCCCACCTCCTCATAAACTTCCCAGTGGTGGGAGACTGAGTACAGGCCATAGCTTAGAGGCACAGTCTCTTAGAAGGGTGGGGAGAAGCAGACTAACCCCTTGGAGACTGTGCTACAGCTATGGCCTGTTCCCCTCAGATTCATATTAACCAGTAGGTAGTTAAGTAGGCAAGGCACCAGGTAGGTAGGTAGGCCCAAGATAACTAGGTAGACTTCTGTTAAATAGGTTGGCAGGCTCTAGGTAGGTTGGTAGGCCTTAAGTAGGTAGATAGGCCTTAAGTTAGTAGGCCCCAGGTAGCTAGGTAAACTGTTCTTAGATAGGTTGGTAGGCCCTAGGTAGGTTGGTAGGCTTTAGGTAAGTAGATAGGCAGAAGTTAGGCCCTAGGTAGTTAGGCAGTAGTTAGGCCCCAGGTAGAAATGTAGGCCACAGGTATGTAGATAGGTAGACAGATTGACCCTAGGTAGGCAGCAGTTGGGCCCCATTTAGGTAGGCAGTCCCCAGGTAAATAGATAGGCAGTCCCCAGGTAGATAAGCCCCAGGTAGCTAAGTAGGGGGTAAGTAGGCCCCAGGTAGCTAGGTAGGATGTAGGTGAGTCCTAAGTAGCTAGGTAGGCTGTAGATGGGCCCCAGGTAGCTATGTAGGCTGTAGCTAGGCCCAGATAGGTAGGTAGGCTGTAGCTAGGCCCTAGGTATCTTGGGAATAGGCACATTGTAAGTGTGTGAGGATTTAAGTCCTTTGCACTTCACGGGCATTTACATATAACAAGTCTCTCCCCAATGAGAGATATTACCCTTTCTGAGCCACTCATTGCCTTTTACCCAGCCAGCAAGAAAGCTCTGCTCTGCACTGAGGAGATACAAACACCCCAAACAATTGTCTACAGATGAGTGATACCAGCTTAGAATGAATCCTTTTCGCTTTCCTGGACTCGGTGAGTCACAAGCAAATTGAGGATGGCTGCATCCAATAAAGAGAGCTAGAGCATTCAGCTCTCTTCCCATAATGCCTTGTTACAGTGTAATAAGGTGTTAAATGTCAAATTAAGCTTTGCTACATATGTACCCTCAAAAGCAGCAGTAGCAGCATGAATGACATGATACATAGACCTGTACTGTGTAGTTTAAGTTGTGAATAAAGCAATGGGGTGGGATATAATACTTACTAGAGCTTTCAGGAGCATCAATTTATGTCTTTTTTCTGTGCCTTTGTTCCATTCTACAGATCCCTCCGTTTTCTCTTCCCTTCTTCATAGACTTCAATAGGCAGCATGAAACCTAAGATGTCAGTGACATGATCCATTTCAAGATGGATTTTATACGTTTTTCAGAGTATATGATTATAGGGAAAATGAGAAGAAAAACAGCCTTATAAGTAGAGAAAGATTTTTCTCTAATATGATAAACTTCAAAAGTTATTTATTTTTATTTTTTTCTAGCTTGATTTATACAAAGTTTATTGAAAGGTTAGTGGCCATTTCAGATATACATATATAACTTCTATTATTATAATGTAATGTAATCATTGTAATTCTTTATAGAAACTGTGCTTTCTTGACACAGAACATGGAAGATAAATTACTGGGTCTCTACAATATGCAACTCATTTAATGCATGCTAGTAGTTTACAAGACATAGCAATCAAAACTGGCAGAGTTTCCTCACATTTGGCCTATAGTCAAAAATTACCCTCAGATCTACTTTGTTAAAGATGTGGACCAATCCTCTTCCATTTATTTGTGCACCACATGCTTGTTACTGTGGCCTTCATGCATCCCTGGGATTTAAACTACAATGAACCACATTTTCCCTGTGTGAATTATGGTCTGTATCATATTAAGTGTTTTATCAGTTGTTATTTTCAGAGTTTAAACTAAAATTGTGAAGTGTATAGATGGATTGCAGCAATTATGGAGAAAAATAAGAAGCAAATGATTCACTTTATACAACATTATTGATCTGTGTGATGTATATGCAACATCTGCAGTCAAAATAACCATTAATATTCAATTAGAATAACCTTTTGTCAGTCCCCAACTCCTGCACTGTGATTGTTAGGAAAGTATCACACACAAAAATTCAAATCACAAAAATTTCACTTTCAGAGGATAATTCCAATTGCTTACTTAAGTAAATTATTCTACTTTTGAAGTCTACTTCATTTCAACACTGTAGTTGGGGTCAGGGCTGGGATGACAGGTAGGTAGAGGTAGGCGATCGCCTAGGGCGCCTACCTCTGCCTGTCCCTAAGAGGCACAGTCAGGGCGCCGGGCTCCAGGCCGCTGCCGTGGGCCTAGAGCCGGCGGTCTCTTTAGCTGTATGTGTGTCCAGCGGACACACATACAGCAGCGGGTGCGAGCGCTCCCTGCTCCGCAGACAGTGTCAGACCGGCTCCGGGTCCGACACTGCGGGGCCGCCGGGTCCTCATAGCGCTGAGGACCCGCCGTGGCCCCGTGCGGCTCAGCTGGCAGCGTCGCGAGGAAGTGATGTCATCGCGACGCTGCCTCTCCTCGGGCGTAACTGCAGTGTAATCACTTATATTTCTGCTGAGCCTACATACAACTAGTATCTACCCCTATATGGTCCCTGTATGGCGGTAATATACGTCTTCAGAGCCTGCGTACAACTGATAGTCACATGTGGGGGTTACGTTCGGTCAGGGTCTGGCAGGATTATTTGAGCCTTAAGTAGTAATAGTTTTGAGTCTTGGTTTTGTAGGAGTGTTTTTTAGTCACAATCGTTCGTCTGGTAGATTTGCTCCAAGTGTAGGTGTATGTTTTGGTGAGTGTTATTTAGGGGTATTACACTGTCATACGGAGGGGAGAAAATTTCTCATTGCTGATTTTCATTGTGCACTGACTGCTGAGGAGATGGGCAGAATCTATGTAGAATATGCAGAATATTAGTGACAGGACCTGGTGCAGGGGCGAGAGGAATTAGTGTGGGGGGGGGGGGGGCAATTTTTTGGGGAGCGAGGGGGGGGGGCGCCAATGGCTGTACTTGCCTAGGGCACCAAAATACCTTGTCCCGGCCCTGGTTGGGGTAATAATGAAACTTTATTCTCCATGGTAAACTCTTCTACAATGGATAGGCAACTGTACATAATGGGTAAAAGACATGTTCTCAAACTTTGAATATAGAAAAATATGTAAAGTACATGTAGCACTAGTGTAAAATACAACCAGAATATGTGTTCATTCAAAAATGTTAATTTTTAGGCTTAGCTCACAAAGTTAAACAACAAAAATAGTAACCAGCAAATTACATTATTAATGTGTCCATGTATAGCTATAATTTCCAATATACAGGTGCAGAAAAATTCTAAGACTTCCTTGTACAGCAGACTCCAACTATAGAGAAAATAAAAAAATACATACAAAATGAAGTCCCTATAGCCATAAATATTGTAATTTATTGAAACTGTAATTGAAAACAATATACAGTAATAAGGGGGAAGTCCACTACAATATGGCGACAACCCAAAGCACTACCACACTATGTGGAGCACACAGAAAGTGTAAGTACTATTATGCTATTATATATAAAAAAAAATTATACAAATCATGCTTATATTATTAATGTTGGGGTTTTACAATTTGCGAGTACAACTCTTTAAGCAAGTAGTCAACTGGAAATGTATCTGTGGCACAATTTAAGTTGTATACCAAATTTTTATCAGCAGTGTAATGCATAGACTGATGCCTTACCTATTGTGTGGGCACTCCATGATGCTGCTGTCCTGATGTGCATTTTGGCATTACCTTTGTCCCAGACCCCCAACAAATCTAGGATGAAGGCACTGCTAAAGCAAACATCAGGATGGTGTCATTTTGGAGCACCCACACCAGGCAAGATTGGCACATTAACTGGCAGAAATGGTACCTGGAGGGGCATATGAAGACTTGCTGCAAGGTGTGAGTTAAAATGCAAGCAACCGCACTGTGAGCTCTGTGGAGAGAGAGAAACACATGCATGCAGAATGTTGCTGTGTAAATAGACTGCTTCAGTGGAGCAAGAGACTGCCTCTAGAATGACTGGGACACACTCCAGTACAAAGACTATGTGGTCACTGCTCTTGTGTAAAAAGTCTGCTGGTGGTGGAAATTTTTTTGGGCCATGGAGGAGCTGGATGAGTACCTCACGGAGGCGAATGCCTGGCAGTGGGAGATGAATAAACTGTGGACCTAGCAAGTGACAAAGCATGGAGAGCACAATGATAAGCTATGGGCACAGTTTGAGGCAGACCCACCAGAGTCAGCAGTCTGTGAAAAGGGGACATTTGGCAATCCAAGCGGCCTTAAGGTCTGGAGGTCCAGAACCAAAATTGGAGAAGGAGGTTGCCAGAAGTAATTAGAATGGTATGGTTGATGTCTTTAAGTGGACTTCAGCATGTCCAGTGACCAGAAGGCCATGTCGTCCCTTCAAGTTGGAGCAGAGCCCAGGAAAATTGGAGTTTCTGAGGTATGTGGGTGCGGTTGTTGCTAATAGCAACCAGCCTCGACAGCAGAGGGCGGTTGCTACTGTCCAGAAAGAGAAGAGGTGTTGGAGTTGCCACCAAGCAAATGGATGTTGTCCTGACTGTTCTCTGAAAAGGAGGGCGGATGCCACCTAAAGTCCCACCCCTGCCTGACATTGACAATCAGCGAGATATGCACAAAATACACCAGGAACTGGGTTAGACTATTTAAAAGGGTTTTTGGGGGACTATACGTACAGCTGATGGAACGGACACAGGTGGACTGGCAAAGTCTGGTGGACTAAGTGACCTATTTGTATTTGCTATGTCTGAACCTGCTACTAAAAATGCAATAGCCATAGATGAGAGCAGCTTAGGTGCGCCCCTAGAGGTTATGGGGGAGAGCAGCATGAGTGAAGGAGGTACTATGTATCTTGGGATAGCTTACTGTGAAGTTAATGTGGTTGCAGGGGGCAACCAGTGGTCCTCTGCTTCTGTGGGTTCCAAAATGGTGACGGAATTGCCCCGTGGAAATTTAGTATATGTGTGGCAGAAGGCAGATCAGGAATGGGATGGCCCTGCTGCTCGGTATGAAGGGGCTACTTTCAAGAGGGTGAATGTGCAGGTTATGGACCATGGGGCACTAGATGAACCAGGCAGCGTGCAAACTGCAGGTGTGACCCTTACTAAAGTGGTGAGCTCTCCCATAGTATCCATTACAAGAGATGGTAAAGTGCCTCCACATTGTGCTGGGAAAAATTAGCTGCTAGACAAAGCAAAAGAGAGTAGGTGCTCAGGCACTTATTAGATGCATATGTGCAGTTATGGATCCTCAGATGGTAAAGAAGTGCCTGGTTCTGAGGCAACTGATACATCTTTCCTAGGGACTATGAAGGAAAATAGTAACAGTATCACAGCGGTCGTATGTCCTGTGGTTTGTGGTGACCTAAAGAGGGTTCCTATTCAAGAACCTAATGTGGTTGCCAAGTCTCTTCTGCTCCTACTGGTCTAAAAGAGGGAAATGCGATCCCCAATGTGCACATGGCAGGTGTGGTGAATGAATGGAAAAAACATAAAGATGATTGCCCTGCTGCTATAACTGATATTCAATTGCTAAAGGTGTCTGCCATTGACTTCAACGCACAGTGGGAGCTTGATGGTGTGCAAGATGTGAGAGTGACCTTGATAGAAGCTGAGAGTTCTCCCTTGGAGATGGCTCTAGGGGTGTGGAAGAAATATCTCCTCATGGTGCTGCAAAATATAGTCAGTAAGAAGTGTTAGCAGGTAAATGTGCTCTCGAAATCTCAGTTTCTAGTGATAAGACTGATGTGACTGACAATTTTTCCCTAGATGGTGGGGTTCTCAATGGTAACCCTGGAATTACTAGCCTGTATGCTGAAGGTGTCAAAAGTGTGCATGAGGCAACAATGGATCCTGGTGCAGTAAATGATATAGGCAAAGACGTGGCTGGCAAAACAGACCATGAATGTGTCTTTCCCTATGGTTATTAGTCAGGTGCATGGAGGGATATATGAATCCTCAGGTGGTAAAGAATTCACCAGGAATGAGGCTGAGGTAAACGGCAGGGTTTCCCTGATTGTCAGCAGTACCCCAGTGATTTCCTATGATAGTGGCCAGGTGACAGCTAGCAGCAAGGAGGTGGAGCTTCTTGGTCTAGAGTCAGTAAATGATGTAACTGAACCTCAGTGTCAGGAAATGGTCAGTGAGGACCAGGGGTCATGTGATGGGGAGAAGTTTAGGCATCATGGTGGTGTTGCAGACCCATAGCTATGGGACACTGAAAAAGTCAGTGAGAAAAAGAGTATGAAAATGTCCCAGGGTTTTGGTGGGCGTACTGGCTGTTTATTTTTAATTAAATGTAGGGGAGTTGTTTTCCTTAGCGACAGGTACCCGGGAAAGGTGGTAAACATGGAAGATATAGATGACTCCGCTGCTGTACAACAGAATTTCTCCGGTATCATGGACAGTGTAAGGGAAGAGAAACTCTCCTGAGAGTGTAGTTCCTGCCCAGGGAAACAGAGGGCTGTGTGATTTAAATAAAGTGGTACCCCAAGGTAGGAGTTTAACCGTGGAGGGCAGGGGGAATGTGGCAGAGCGACCTCAGAGAGTCAAATTGTTCTGCCACTGAGTGATAGCCACATTCCAGGCCAGCTTTTGGCAGGTCTCTAGAGGCCTTAAAAGCCTGTTACTCCAGGTGATCTGGGGACGTGGTTTGTTGCCTGAAGTTTGAAGCAACAGTGGAGCCAGTAAGAGGAGGCTTTTACCCCCAGGCTTGAGGAAAGCTGGTATTATGTACAATGACTGTACTGTTTGTATTGATGGGGCTGGTATATAGGCCCAGACCATGCTAGAAAAGGATCCTATGTGTTTAGACTGCCAAGATTTTTAAAAAAAATATTTTGTTTACTGTTTTCTGTACTGACCTGGCTGAATAAAGCTGGCCCTGGCCAGTTTTGAATTTTACCAAGTGTCGGAGTGACCTGACTGCCATTCCTGTTTTACAAAATTATGGCGATCCTGCTAAAGTACTCTAAAGAACCCCAGGACAGTCAAGGATATATAGAGCTTGCAATCTACAATGGAAAAGGGGGAGACAGAAATTGCGTGCAAAGTATTTGGAGCCATGCCGTGTGCCGTGCACCCCACAACTGTCTAGGTAAATAGGGAGTCAACGTAATATGTAAGACTTGGTTATGCTTTTCCAACCAATGTTGGACATTTCTAGCCATGTGACATGTCATATTATTTTACTTCAAGATCACATCTGCCTTAGGAAGACAATCATTATGTATAGGTGTAATTTATCTGCAAGGATATATTCATAGCCAAATTAGTTGAGAATGCCTTCTAAATGGGTGAGTAGGCCAGGAGAATGCCACAAAACAGAAAATAATCCTGGTATCTCCTGTATTCTTCCATCAATGGTTGCAGAAAACATGACTTAAAGGAGTTTTATCATTTGAACTGTTCGTGTAATTCAGCTAATTCTCTGAGATTGTATTAGAAATCCAGGGGCGAGTTTCTCCTCTCAGCAGGCGTGTCTCCCCTCCCAGGAGGCGTGTCTCTCCTCACTGAAGACCTGTGACATCATCATTCTGGGTGAGGCAGTAGAAGCAGAAAGATGTCTGCAGAGGACAGCTCCTCAGCCTCCTGCATGCTTCTTATGTGTCTGCAGAGGACAGCTATAGAGCCTCCTGCATGCTTCTCCCTGTGGGCTGCAAGCTTCAGACTGACGCCACAAGCTCCTTGCTGTGCTATATGCAGTTATACACACAGCCTGAACTGATGATACATGTGAGGAGTGTACACTCTCCCCCTGTTAACAGGCAGGAGACTCTATAATACTGTGTTATATGAGGGGATCTGTGACTTAAACAGGCAGTAATTGCCCAGATCATTCACCCTAGAGCTGGGAGATGAGCATAGAGCCAGTAGCCCTTGGTTTCACTATCGATTTTAACAGCTCAGAGGGAAGAAAACACAGAGTGTGCAGGTTGTCAATCACAGCGCAGGGGGTGTGGCCGGGGAATTTCCTATCTGGGGGCATATCCCAACAGGCTGAATGAAATGTCAGCCAGCCAATCACAGTCCAGGGGGCATGTCTAGGAGACGGGCTCCGGCCAGGGGGCGTGTCCCGACCAGCAGCAGCAGAAACTGAATACAGATTTACAGAAAAGCTCATATCTGCTAAACCAAGTGACTGAGGTAATGCAAAACAATGGCATTTTGGTGCCCTAGGCAAGTACAGCCAATGGCGCCCCCCCCCCCCCTCGCTCTCAAAAAAATACCCCCCACCTCCACACACACACTAATTCCTCTCACCCCTGCGCCAGGTCCTGTCACTAATTTTCTGCACGTTCCACATAGCTCCCGTCCATCTCCTCAGCAGTCACTGCACAATGAAAATCAGCCCTGACAAATTTGCATTTTCAAAATCGCCCCCCTCCGTATGACAGTGCAATACCCCTAAAAAAACAGTCACAAAATAATCCACCGATCATGGAGCAAATCTCCCGGACGAAAGATTGTCACAAAACACTCCAAAAAACCAAAGCCCAAAACTATTACATTTAAAGGCTAAAATAATTCTGCCAGACCCTGACCCGAACGCAACCACACAGTGACATCAGCTGTACACAGGCTCTGAAGACTATACCCCCCATCAGTGACAATAGTGGTAGAAACTATTTGTAGTAGACGTCTGCAGAAAAAAGTGATTACACTGCGTTACATTTAGTGACTCAGGGGGAACTCTTTTTGATCACGTCGTTCACTTTCCCTTTCTTCCCATCTTAAACACTTCAAAATTTGCCCCCGGGCCAAAGACTCCCCCTGAGATTTGGAACAATTCTTAGTTTCCCACATTTCCATAACCCTTTAAATTTAGGTAAAAAAGTCCCTTAGTAGACAGGGATATAGATATGCCCTCTCTCAGGGAGGTATAAGAATTGTCCCCCCTTTGACAGGTAGGAATAAATATAGGGGGATCAGGGGGGTATATAGCTAGGGGTAGGGAATATATAGCTGGGTTCAGGGAGGCGTATGGGGGCTACAGGGGGCGAGGGGGCTCAGGCAGGCGTATGGGGCCACAGGGAGGCGTTTTTAAAGGGGCCCCAGGAGGGGTATAGGGGCCTCAGGAGGGTTGGGACCTCAGCAGGCGTAGGGGGCCACGGCGGGGTATGGGGGCCCGGGAGGCGTATGGGGCCACAGGGAGGGTATAGGGGCCACAGGCAGGCATAAGGGCCACAGGCAGCCGTAAGGCCCCAAGCAGGCGTACGGGGGGACAGGCGGATATGGGGGCCCCAGGGAGGGTATGGGGCCAAGGCAGGCGTGGGGGCCCCCAGGCGGCGAAAGGGGGGGCAGGGGTATGGGGGCCCAGGCAGGCATATAGGGGCCACAGGGAGCCCATGGGGGGTCACAGGCTAGGGGCCACAGACAGGGGTTGGGGGTCAGGCAAGCTTTTGGGGGGGACCAGGGAGGCATATAGGGGCACCAGGCAGGATTATAGGGGGGCCCCAGGCAGGGATTTAGGGGGCCGAGGCAGGCATTATAGGGGATACATGCCAAACTTCCCGTTTTTTTGGGGGGGGGGGCCGCTATTTGGGGTCCCACCCCCCCCCCGGGGGAGTTGGCATTCCTCCCCCCGCCCGCAGGCGGCGGGGGGCCTTTAAATTACCGCGGCGAAGAGTAGGTGGTGCGTACTCTTGCGCCCCCGGACCGCTCCTCAGGGTGGTGAAGCGGGCCCGCGGCGCCCTCACCCGCCCCCGGTCCACTTGCGGGGAGGAGGGATCGTCCCCCCTCCCTCCCCCCCTGTATGTAGGCGCCCGGGGTTGTGCGCTGCCTTTTAAGGGCGCGGCCCGGGGGGGAATGACGCGCGGTTTAGGGGGTGACGGCGGCTGCTCTCACTTTCCCCCCGCACCGCGAAGAGTCAGGGCAGGAGGGCCGGCTGCAGGGCCTGTAGGGAAATGGATTTTTTTATTTTTTTTTATTAGTTTAGGGGGGCTCTACCCGGTAAAAAGGAACTCCTGGCAAAAAAAGGGGGGACTACCTGGCAACCCGAGGGGGCCACCCGGGAAAGGGGGGCACTACCTGGCTAACAGATGGGGGGCCAACCCGGTAACAGATGGGGGGACACCTGGCAAAGAAGGGGCACACCTGGGAACAAGGGGGGCACTACCTGGCAACAGAAGGGGCATACCCGGCAAAAGAGGGGGGACTACCCGGGAACAAAGGGGACTACCCGGCTAACGATGGGGGGACTACCCGGTAACAGAGGGGACATTACCTGGCAAAAGAGGGACATCTACCTGGCAACGGGGGACTCACCCGGCTAACAATGGGGGCATACCTGGCTAACAGTGGGGGGACTACCCGGGTAAAGAGGGGGCACTACCTGGCAAAAAGAGGGGAAACTCCTGGAAACCCCTGGGACATCTACCCGGCAACCAATGGGGACATCTCCTGGCAAAAACCAAAGGGGGCATACCTGGCAACCAATGGGGGATACCTGGCTAACAAAGGGGACTACCCGGCTATCAAGGGGCACCTACGGCAACAAGGGGGACCTACCCGGCTAACAAAGGAGGGCATCTACCCGGGTACAAATTTGGCCTTTCCTGGCACAGAGGGGGCATCTACTTTGGTAAAGGGGGGCATCTACCGCCTGTAGGGGCATACCCGGTTAGGGGGGGACTACCTGGTTTAAAGGGGACTACCGCTTCTTCCCCAAACCGTTATGCGTTGGTGGAGTGGGTGTGGCTTTTTGAAGGGGTGGGGATACCGACAAAATGGGGTGTCCAGCAAAAATTTTTTGCTGCGCGCGCCCCCCCATAAATTTCCCCCTTTTTTATTTTTAAAAATTTGGGAATATGTTAAGGGGCCACGGCAGGATATTTGGGGGGCCCCAGGCAGGCGTTTTTGGGGGCCCCAGGCAAAATAAGGGGGCCAAGGCAGGCAATTTTAAGGGGGCCGCAGGGAGGCATTATGGGGGCCGCAGGCGGCATTTTTTAGGGGGGGCCCCAGGCAGGATTATGGGGGCCCAGGGGAGGGAGGATAAGGGGGGCCCCAGGCAGGATAAAGGGGGCCGCAGGCAGGCATTAAGGGGCCCAAAAGGGACATTTTAGGGGGCCGCAGGCAGGGATTTTGGGGCCCCAGGAGGGATTATGGGGGCCGCAGGCAGGATTAGGGGGCCGCAGGCAGGCATTTGGGGGGGCGGCGGATTATGGGGGGCCCAAGGCATTTTAGGGGCCCCAGGCGGCATTAGGGGGCCGCAGGCAGGCTTATAGGGGCCCCCAGGCGGGATATAGGGGGGCCCCGGCAGGGGTATGGGGGCCACAGGAGAATAAAGGGGGGCCGCAGGGAGGCATTATAGGGCCGCAGGGGGGATATAGGGGGCCCACAGGAGAAAAAAGGGGGGGACAGGGAGGGGTTATAGGTGGGCAGGGGTAAGGGGGCCACAGGCAGCACTTTAAAAAAAACAACATTTTTATTTTACCCAATTCCCCGGGGGCCCCGTCCTCTTCTGTCCCCTTTAGCCCCCCGCTCCTCCGGAAACTCCTCCGGGGGCACGGCCTGTGAGGCTGTGCCCCGAGGGGAGGGACGTGGAGACATCACTCATTGCGACGTGCCGGGGAGGCCACGGGGCCGCAGGGGTCCTCAGCGCTATAGGACCCGCCGGGCCCCCCTGTGCGGGCCCCACACTCCGGGGGATCCCGCGATCCCCCGGGGGGCGGGGCCCCCACACTGTTGCGGGGCGGGAGGCTTCTCCTGCTCCCCAGAAGCGGGCACAAAAGACCGCCGGCGCTTCAGGCCCACGCAGCGGCCTGGAGCCCGAGGGGGCGGGGCCCGACGGCGCCCCTTAGGGATAGGCTGAGGTAGGCGCCCTAGGCGGTCGCCTACCTTGGCCTACCCGTCGTCCCGGCCCTGACCGTAGTAGCATGTGAACAGTTTATAAACTGTACAGGTTCACAAATACTGTCACCCCTGGCCTGAATGCCAATAATCATACTTTTGCAACTCTGATAAATCATTCCCTTTACCCATGGCAGCAATGAGGGATATGTGTGCATACAGCCTATTGCACACATTGACCTTTGATATATATGTATTGCACACATAAAGAAAGAGAGGTGCAAAAAGCCATAGGAAGTTATGAAACCAGCTGAAATCTATCAGTTTTTAGGAAGCAATTCTACCACTTAGTGAAAAATAATATCAGCTGGTACAACTGTTGACCTATAAAAAGGTGTCTCATTACCAAGGTGCTATATTTACTATTTTGCCATAGGCAAACTTAAACTCTATCAGTTCTCTATCTGTTAAACACTAAAACGTAACTTTTATTATATCTAACTCTTAACCTCTATACACACTATTTAAAAACCTGATCTCTAACCTCATCATTTAACCCTTCTAGCTTCTGAGAGAGGGAATAACTCCCTTTCTATTATCAAGTCTGGTGGAACCCCACCTACTAACAGGGGAGCCTTATATCTATAGCAAAGTACTAGCTTCAGTAAGGGATCCCAAGCCAACTACTTGGGCAGTCGTCCCTAATCTCATAGACACAGAACAAATAAGGCCCCATTGTGACACCGTCTGCAGCAGGTGACACTTGTAGACAGAGGTGAGAGATCACAATTTAAAACGTCATATCTGACCTCGCCGACATGTTTCGCCAGCTAACCTGGCTTTATCAAGGCTTAGAGGTCCGATCACATGTGGTCTGAGCTCACTTCCTTTTATATCATGTTAGGTAAACACCCCGTTCAGGTGCTCACCAATTAGCCATCAGAGAATCCACATAAAACCCACTCCCCCTTCCGCGCGCACACTCATAACATGTCCTGCTAAAGCTGCCACCATGCTCTCATGAGCCAACAACCTTCAGTCAAATTGGCCATCTCCATAACAGGCTTGCGCCCCATTTTACCGTACTGCCCGTGCCAATGCACTGCACCAACACACACCTCAGCCCTGACTGTGATGGGCTTCCGTATCACTTCTCTCATATTACTGCAACTGCGTGGCTCACCAAGAATTAATTAAGCAGACTAGGTGTCACATTACACAGCACACTGCCATCTTTATCAATTCCCATAAGCCCCTTCTCTTCAATATCTAATATGCATATTCATTGGGAATATAAACTCCACTGTACAATAGACCACTGTCATATTATCTTCCCATAAAGCACTTCTCCTATATATGTAATATGCATATTCATTTCAATAGAGCTGCAGGCCCCATTAAATCCATGTTCCACTGCGTTGTATAGTATTGTCTCAAGACTATATTCATAAACCAGCGCTAACTCTTCTATATGTCTCCCAACTAAATGTAGCAACTTTCCAGAAAATAAAATAGCTCAACAATCACTGTTGATTAAAGCATTTTTATAACATTCAGAGAGGGTATTTAGGACATCCACTATCCAGACATTTTTGTCACCTGCATGAGAAATCCCTAAAAAATGTAAAATTTTTTGGAATTGAACAAGTTAAATTACGATGGAGGAAAGGGGATCTTATTGGTAAGATGTCTAGGATAGAAACAAAATGGATTTTTAATTTAAATACTCAGGTACCAAATGGCCTTAATGTTGACATTGAAATATTTGCATTTTAAATAAGGAACACAATGCATGATGGTACTTGCATATATGTATATTTTTAAGGATTTATTTAGGGATTATCACTATTATTATTATTGTATATTTTGGGATTTATTACTTTTAAGAATTATATAATGCTAGTGAGAATTTAGTAAAAAAAAATTTTTATATTTATATTCATAAACCACTTCTCTTTTACATGTAATATTCATATTCATTTTAATAATACTGTAGGCTCTATGGCTAGCCCTTCCTCCCTCCCACAGTTTGACCTCACAAGTTCCCCATTGAAGATTCTCTCCTACGGCTCACAGCTAGCCATTCAATCCACCACGTCACAATGGGAGCATGCAAGAACTCCAGTATCTTCAAATGCCATTGCATCTAGTTGCATCCGCTTCGCACTAGATCAGCGCCGCAAGCAGAAACAATAAATCTCTACATACATGAGTACATACATGAATAGTCCCTTGCAAAAGCAATATACATGCATCCCTAATTTGTTAAATAGAAACCGTGGCCTCACGTGATGAATATCTGTCATCATTACAGGACCCAGGGACAATGAGGAAAAACGTAGAGGCAAAAGGGGGAGAGGAGAGGGGAGGGGGGAAGGGGCGCGAGGGAGATGGAAGGGAGGGGGGAAAAAAAAACAAAACACATATATGAACTCTGATGCTTCCATAGTCATATATTCAACTGTGCTATATCCACTTGACCGTACTTAATCACATATATCATGTTTCTTCAAAAATTATTATATAGGGAATCAGCAAGATCAAATAAATGCCGAAAATGAAAGCCTTCACAGGATATAAGGCTCCCCTGTTAGTAGGTGGGGTTCCACCAGACTTGATAATAAAAAGGGGAAATTTATTCCCTCTCTCAGAACCCTTAAAAGGGGTTAAAAAAGGGGTTTAGAAAATCGGGTTTTTTTAAATAGTGTGTATAGGGGGTTTTAAAGGTTAGATAAAATTTAAAATTTTACGTTTTAGTGTTTAACAGATAGGGGAATGATAGAGTTTAAGTTTGCCAAGGGAAAAATAGTAAATATAGTGATCTAAAAGTCACTCTTGTTCTTTTGGGGTTTCCCCAAATTTTTTTGGGGGGATTATGTGAAAAATTTAAATTCCCAAAGGGTTTGCCACAAAAAGAAACATCTCATTATGGGTAAAACTAGTGGGCTATTTTAAAACCCCTCCACAACCATATTTTTTGAAAAAACATACTGAGGGGTTTTTGGTTACAGAAAAAATTTCAAAACCAAATTTAAAGTTTCCAGTGGGGGCCATAATTCAAAAAGGAAAAAAAAAAAATTTTTTCACTTTAAACCTATCAAAAACCAATGCTCCCCAAAAGGGTTTTCAGACAGAGGAGAGAAAATTTTATCAAAAGAGTTGCCCAAAGAGCCAAGGCCCCACCTTGAAGCGCTGCAGAACAACCGGGAAAATCAGCAGGCAAAATTAGTTTAAAAAGAAAACAACAAGTAAACACCCAAGGTCGGGTATGCACGCCCCACCAAGCAGGACTAAATTGCTAAAACAAAAAGTATGTTTCAAGCGTTTTTTTAAAAAGTTTGCTCAACTACATATAGCTTATCCCCGGGAAAAAATACTGGGATGATATAGTCGGGGTCAATGAGAAAAAAATTTTGACAAAAAGGGAAAATTTTGGGGAAGACTGCAGAAAATAAATTAAAAAATTAAGGAAAATTTTAAACAGGGTTTTTATCCCCACCAAATATATAACAATAAAATTTGGGTAAACCCTGAAAAAAAAGGGATGTTTATGAAGGGAAAGGTTGGCCTGAAATGTTTGAGGTGTTGTGTTATTTTCATGTTTGTAATTACTTTAATTCTAAAAAATTCATACAATTGTATCTTTCTGTACGCACAGATTATGAAGTATGAGATCTTTGCTGCTTATAACAAAAGGGGTAGACTGTTTAAACACCCAAAAAATTTTTTTAAAAATAAACCTGCCCAAATTAATTTTTAAAAAAGAAAAAAAAAAAAAATTTGTTTAAGGTTATTTTAGGGGAGGGGCGAATCGTTTCCCTAACGAAGGGGAATTCGTTTGAATTTGGGAAAAAACTTGGGGAATTTTGGGGGAAACTTCGGGTGAACGAAGTGTGCTTTTGATTGATAAAATGGCTCCCGAGCACATGGCGTTTACATGGGGCAAAGCACTCTGGGGGAAAAAGGGGCCATAGCCTGCATGACATGTGCAGAGATGAAGCCAATCGAGAACGGGGGGAAATTCTGTGACTCACCCAACTATAAAAGCCCGGGGGGCGATCCGGGAGCTCACACCCCCTCTAAACTGTGTTCACGGGGAAAGGTTTCTGCCGCGGCTGATAGCTCTTACTGAAAAAATTTAAATTTTTATATAGCAAATTTCTGTGGGGTGTCCCCGCTTGTTCAGAGCCCTGTTTCTTAATTTTCTATTTCAAATTTTTTGGGGGGTTTATTGGTTTCTGAAATCCAGGTGCGCCCAAATGCAGCTGCATATACATTAAATTTATCCAAGGGGGAAATCTAACCCAGTTCTGTTGTAAAAAATTTAAAGAAACAGCTTTTTTAAAAAACAAATACCCCTTTCTTTTTTTGGGTGCTAAAATTTCTATTGCGCAATTTACATCCAGGGGTTAATTAAGCATTGTTTTGGGGGTTTGCTGCCCCCCAAAAAAACCCCGTCTTTTTCAAGGGCCAAAATATAAAAAATTTTTCCCTGTAGCCTAATTCAAAAGAAAAGGTTAATTAAAATTTTTAAACCTCTTGTTGTTTTGGGTAAAAAAAACACGCAATTGTAACACGCTACAAAGCTACTTTTTGTGGGGGGTCCCCAATTGTTTGGCGAAATTTTTACATCCGGGGGTTTAATTAAGCTTTTTTTTTGCTGGTGTGCTGCCCCAAAAGAAAACCGTCATTTTTAAAAAGCCAAAAAAACATACTTTTTTTCCTGTAGCATATTCACAAGCAAAGGGTTTAAAAATTTACAACTGTATCTCTTGTTTGTGGGGTAAAAAACACGCAATTGAAAACCACGCAACAAAGCTACTAGTTTGTGCAGCCCCCAATTCTTTGGCGAAATTTTTACACCCGGGGGGTTTAATTAAGCGTTTTTTTTGCGGGTGGGGCTGACCCCAAAAAAAAAAACCGTTTTTTTAAACCCGCCAAAATATATAAATTTTTTCCTGTACCCAAATTCACAAGAAAAGGGTTTTTACACTGTATCTCTTTTTGGGTTTTGGCGTAGAAAACACAAAATTTTGAACCCCTTTAAAAACTACTAGTTTGTCCCGGCTCAATTCTTTGGGCCCCAAATTTACATCCGGGGGTTAATTAAGCGTTTTTTGTGGTGTGCTCCCCCCAAAAAAAACCCGGGTTTTTTTAAACCCGCCAAAAATATAAAAATTTTTTTTCCTGAAGCCTTTTTTTCAAAAAGAAAAGGGTTTTTAAATTAAAAAACTGTATCTCTTGTTGTGTGGCGTAGAAAACACAAAAATTGTAACAGCTACAAAGTACTATTTTGTGCGGCTAAATTCTTTGGGGGAAAATTTAAATCCGGGGGTTTAAATTTAAGCTTGTTTTTGTGGGGGGCTGCCCCCAAGAAAACCGTTTTTTTCAACCCCAAAAAATATAAAAATTTTTTTCCTGTAGCCTAATTCACAAGCAAAGGTTAATTAAAACTGTATCTTTTTGTTGTGGGGCGTAAAAAAACCACGCAATTGTAAAAAACTTACAAAGTTTCTATTTGTGGGGCCCAAAATTTTTTTTGGGGCCAATTTACATCCGGGGGTTTAAATTTAAAGGCGTTGTTTTTGCTGGTGTGCTCCCCAAAAAACCGTCTCTAATTTTCAACGCCAAAAAATATAAAATTTTTCCCTTTAAAGTTAAATTTAACAACAAAGGTTAAATTTAAACTGTATTTTCTTTGGTTGTGTGGCGTAAAAAAACAAAAATTTTGTAAAAAACGCTACAAAGCTACTAGTTTGGGCGGTCAATTCTTTGGCGCAATTTACATCCGGGGTTTTTAATTAAGCTTTGTTTTGCTGGTTCCCGACCCCAAAAAAACCGTCTTTTTCCCAACGCCAAAATATAAAAATTTTTCCTGTAGCCTAATTCACAAGAAAAGGGTTAATTACAACTGTATTTTTGGGTTGTTTTCTAAAAACCCCACAATTGTAACCCCCGGCAAAACAAAGCTACTAGTTTTTTTGCGGCCCCAATTCTTTGGCGAAATTTTTAAAATTCCGGGGGTTTAAATTAAAGGGCATTGTTTTTCCCTGGTGTGCTGCCCCCAAAAGAAACCGCCCTTTTTAAACGCCAAAATATAAAAATTTTTTTTCCTGTAGCCAAATTTCCCAAAAGAAAAGGGTTTAAAATTAAAAACTTTTTTCCCCTTGTTGGGGGGCGTAAAAAAACAGGGAAATTTGGGTAACCGCTAAAAAAAGCTCCTATTTTTGTGGGGCTAAATTTCCCTTTGGCGAAATTTTACATCCGGGGGTTTAAAATTTTAAGCGTTTTTTTGGGCTGGGGGTTCTGACAAAAATAAACCGCCCTTTTTCAACGCCAAAAAATAAAAAATTTTTTCCCCTTAGCCCTAATTCATGTCCAAGGTTAATTAAGCAGGGTTGTGCTTTTACATTTAGAAAAAACCCCAACAGGTTTTTTTAAAACGACACATACAAGAAAATTTTTTCCCTGGCCATTTTGGGGGAGGAATTTAACCCCCGGGGGTTTCCCCAAGGTTTGTTACGGGGTTTCATTTGGAGTCAAAAAACGGGGTGTATATTTTTTCAAAATACAGATATCACCCTAAAAAAGTGTCTGAAAATTTTAGAACCCAAAAAGTATGTCCCGACAGAGAGGTTTCAGGCTCTGCCCTGCGAGTGGGGGTGGCCCCAAACATTCCCGGAAAAGGCCCCCCCGGGCGCCCGCACAGCAAGGGGACTCGCAGCAAGGGGGAAATCGGGAGGCCCCAACAAGGCCCCGTCATTAAGCGGCCGTGTGTTGTTCCGCCAAAACCCCAAAGGGTTTTGTTTGGGTTTACTAGGTCATCCCCTTTCCCCCCCAATGACATTTTGAACCCAAGCCCAAAAGTCGGGGGGAAACCCCAGCACAACCCCTTGGGTTGGGATGGCCCGGGAGGGGGGTCAGGGCCCTCACCTGTCCCCAACCCCCCCCCCTGGGGCCCTTCCCCGGGCCCTCAGCCAGAGTTACTATGTGGGGCTGGGGTCAGCGCCCAAAATATATAGGGGGATGAAAAAAATTTTAGGAGGGCAGTCACCCGCTACTTGGCACGAAGAAAGGGGCCAAATTTGCCGTTTCTTGCAGTAGGCGGGAAAAATAAAAGATGTTTTGGGGAGTGGCATGTGAGGTTTTGTTGTGAAGGTCAGCCTCCCGGGATACCAAACCGGTGATGAGGACGCATTTACGATGAAACACAAATTTGATGGCGATGTAGCCGACCGCCTTGGGAGCCCGGTTTAGGCAAGGGCTTTCCCTCAACGTCAGGAGAAAAGGGCGTTCCGGGTTGCCGTCAAACAGCAGCGCAGGGCCGCCCAAATGGGTCCCCTGTGGCAGTGAGTCAGCAGAATAGCAGGGAGTGTGAGGGGGGAGGGCCCAAACGGCCACGGGGGAAAAAAACCCGCTTCGCAGGTCCAAGAAAGTACAGCACAGGGGCTCAGCGAGGCAGGGGGGGCGGCGTAGTCACTCATTTTGGGGGGGGCCCTTGGGTAAAATCTGATTTTCCCCGGCGGTGGGGGCAGTTTTTTTTAAGACACCCGGGGGAGCCGAATATGGGTTTATGGAAATCTATGGGGAAAAAAATGAAGCGTGGCCAGGGAGCTAAAAAATTGGGACCCACGGCCCTGCGCAAACCAACATGCAGCGTCACCTTCCCGGGGGCCTGGGAGGAAAAAATGGGTCAGATTGTGGGTCCATCCCTGCCGCCGCAGCAAAACCGCGCAGCACCCCGTTTGGGACGCATGCCCTTTGGGGCCCCGTCAAGGGTCCCCCACCCCTGCGAAGGGAGCTGTTTCTCTTTTAAAATATCCCCGGTTTCCCGAAAGCTCCTTCCCCCGCTACTCCTGGCCCCCAAACCCGGCTTTCACGAGGCGTTGCAAAAAGACAACCCGTATGCGTCCAACCCTTTCCCAAGGTGCAGCACGGGCCGTGCACCCGTCCAAGTTGTTGGTTTCTGGCCCTGTCCCTCCCTTTCCAACTGGTGGACCTGCAAACCCATTTAAGGGAAAAACTAATGGCTTTGGGGCCGAGCCCCAGAAAGGGGAGTTTTCCAAAAACCCTAATTTCTTTTTCCCAAAAAAGGGAGTAACCCCGCACTTCAATAATATGTAGAAACAGAAGGTGGGTCAGTCCTTGGGGTTTTTCAGTTTGTTCCCGGGGCAAAGGCAGCGGGGATTTTTTGGAGGGTGTAACTACCCGGGCAGGGCCAGTACATTTCCTTTTACGGCCCACTGGGTGAATGTGTTCCCACCCCGGGCCCCCAAACAAAATTGGACAGGAGGGCCTGCTTTCCCCCTCCACGTTGTCAAAAAGTGCACCTGCGCCAAAGGGCCGCCTCCTCTTCCCCACCACCACCACCCCTCTCACCTCCACAAGTACTGCTCCATATTTTTAAAATTTTGTTTGGGCACAGCGGTGTCCCCCGCAGTTCTACACCTGGCTTGCCTCGGCGAACGAAGTCACACAGGGGAGGAAAATTTCTTCCCCGTTTAAAGCAGCAAGAAAACGATGTGTGGCTTTTTCCCCCCGCCAACTGCAAAACGGAAACCATGGTGAAAGGACAATGGGAGGAAAAAATGGTGTCCGCGGGGTGCCAAACCCGGGGGGGGATGTTCCATGCGCCCTGCATGGCGCACTTTTTCAAAAAAGGGTTTTGAAAAGGGTTTTCCCGAAGTCTTCCCCCCGATCTTTAAGGGAAAATTCCCAAAATGGCCCCGGAAAATGTGATCACTTTTTCCATTTGTACAAAGGCCCCGGGAAACCCCCCTCGATTGCAGCGGGGGACGGCCTCCCCCCAAAACAGTCCCGATATGCGAAAGTTTCCACCCCCTGGGGAATTTTTCCCGGGCCTTTCACCTGTTGGCCGGGGCGGTTTTAACAAAAAAGGCCAATTTAAAGATGTTTTGATTTATCCAGGCAGACAAAAAGTACTCCCCTGTGTAACTTTGATTTTTCAGCCAGTGGCAGCTCATGCGTGACACCCGCCGTTTGTTGAGGCCCTTTAAGGAGGGAAGGGTTTTTTGCAGTCGCCCGGACTAAAAAGGGAAAGAAAATTTCCCCATTCCACTGCTTCTGTCCCCGGAACAGATGCCCCAAAAATCTGTCTGGGCGGGGCTTTTAGACGTGGTGACTACATCTCTGGCCACAAAAGTCCGGTGGGGAATGAAATTTGGGGAGGGGGGGAATTTGGGGGAGAAGCATTTTTCTGGGGAAAGATTTGGGTTTTCTACCCCCGGGGACAAGAAGGAGGGGGCAGGGCAGCTGGAGGGGGTGGGTGGGGGAAAGGGAAGAAAGAAGCAGATACCCCCAAGCACCGTGGCAGTATACAGTGGAAATGGGGGCAGGGAAAACCCCCCGGAGCACTTGTGCAGATGGGGCCCCCCCCGGGATGCTTATTTGCCTGGTGTGACAGGGCCCAATAGTCAAGGGATCCGGCGAAGGATGACTTTCTGGGGTCTCCACCCTATTTGGGACCCTCGCTTTTTGGGCTAAATGGGGAAACCCTTTTTTCCCCGCTTTTTAGAGGGGAAAACAAACCCCCAAAAACTATAGGGAAGTCCCCGGAATCAAAAAGGCTGCTGCCCATGTGCGGCATCGTCCCTCCTCTGGGAAAGGGCTGACCGGGGGGGGTTTCCCCAGCGGGTAAAAGTACTACTACCCCGGCGCCCGGGGGGAAAGGGGGAGGGGGGGGAGGAGCCGACCAAACTCCACCCGTTTAACCTAAGTCTGGAGTCATGAGGGGCAGCTTTTCCCCACCCGCCTGTGGGGGAGGGCCCGTCGCCAGGGAGCAGCCCGCAGGAACCCCGGGGCGTCCCCCGGGAAACCCAAAAGGTTGTGGCCCTTTTTGGACGCAAATTGCCCCTCAGTTAGAAATCCGCTGGAAAAATACTGGGCAGCCAAAAATGGATGTGGGGGCCGCAACTTGCCAGTTTGCGTGGAGAAGCCCGCCCCCCGGCCCGTAGTTTTTGGGAAACAAGCGGGTGTTCAGTGCGGGGGTTAAAGGGGGTTTCGTTGCCCCCAAAAAGAACCCCCTTGGGCCCCGGGAAAAAGTGGGAAAAGAACCCTTTGTCAAGATGAATCAGGCGTGGATCGGCCGGATTTTCCCCCAACCCAAAGCCCTTTGGCCCTCAGTCCCGGGTTTTAAACTACCCGCCCCAAACCCACTATTTTTGATCCGCCCCCCTGCCTGAGCCACCCCATCTGCTTTACAGTTTCCCCCCATCTTCCCACCACCATCTTTACCAGAGACTGGGATTGCCCCCCACCTCCCCCCACTCTGTCATTTTGCCACTCTATGACCTCTGCGCGCTGCTTTTTCTGTTGCCGTGGGCATCCACACTGTGTCATTGTGCCCCCGTCTGACCCCATGCTGCTTTCTGGGGCTGCTGCCATGTCCTCCACAAATGTTGGGCATTGTGCCCCTGCCTGGGCCTCATGTGCTCCGCCGTGACCCCCCGCTCTCATTCCTTGTGCCACTCTGTGGCTTCCCTTTTGTTTTGCCACCCCCCAGAATGTCATTGTGCCACTGCCCATCTCATGCTGCTGCTGTCGTGACCTCCACACTGTGGGTTGGCCCCTCTGTGGCCTAATACTTTTTTTTGCCGGCCCCCCAAATGCTTTTTGCCACTGCCTGGTCTCTGCTGCTGCGCGTGACCTCCAAACTGTATCATTGTGGGCCCCTTTTGTGGCCTAATACTTTTTTTTCCGCCTTTCCCGAAAGTCCCTTTTTGGCCACTGCCTGATCTCATGCTGCTTTCTGTCGTGAAACCCCCACACTGGGTGTTGTGCCATTCTGTGGGTTCCTCCTGTTTTTTTCCACCTCCCGAAAAAAATTGTGCCATGCCTCAAACCCCAATACTGCTGGGCCCCCGTACCCCCCACTCTCAGTCATTTGCCCCCCTCTGTGGCTTCCCCGTGTTTTTTTCCCCCTCCAGAATGTCTTTGTGCCCTGGGCCCGACCTCTGCTGCTGTGGCTGCCCCCCGTAAACCTCCACACTCCCCGTCACTAAAGTTGCCCCCCTTTGGCCTCGCTTGTTTTTTTTTCCAAACTTTCGCTGGGATGGGGCTTTTTTCAGGGGTACATTCCCGCTTGTTTTTTTGGGCAGTTTTTTCCCCCTTTTTGTGCCCCGGGAATTTTTTAGTGAAGCAATTCTAAGAAACGGGGGGCAGTCATCTTGTTTGATACTAAAACACAAAAGTATGAAGACCCAAACCAAGCTCCCTCTGCATATTTTTAACATGGTTTCAACGTTTAAAAGCACCCTGCCCCGGCTCTGTTTCAGCCCCGGGGAAAAAGCGCTTTTTAACCGATTGTGCTGAAGTAATTCGGAACGAAACGTTTTTTGTCAGAAAATTCGGCAAAGTGACCGAATCGAATTTTTGAGAAATTCGCCCATCTCTAGTTATGATGATAAGTGCAATTTTTGACACCTAAGGCCATGTCCCCACGGCACCGTTTTGCGGACGGTTTTTCAGACGGCTCAATTTTTGAAAAACGCTAAAAACCACCGCAATCTTTTGCATGGTGCTTATAAAAAAACCCATGCAGCAGTCCCCCACTCACAGGTTTTCCGCCGCCGTTTTTTCAGACCGCCCGAAAAACATTGTGCTTCTTTTGTTCTTTCTTCGTCCGGTTTTCGGACAAAATATGGCAAAAATGGGGGGGGAGGGCTTTTCTCCGCTAATCGCGGAGAAAAGCCGTCCTCCCGCGGCCATGTGCACAGCATGAAAACCAGACCAGTATTTGTCCTGTGCCGTGGGGACGCGCCCTAAGTATCAGCTACAAAATGTATCTGTGTCAATACAAAAAAACTTTCCTTTTTTAAACAAAAGTTAATCATTGTGGTGAAAAAATCCTTTATTTTTTTAAATAATGCTAACCACAGTTTGTGTTGAAACAATGATTAATGAAAACCATGGTGATGAAGACAGGGGATTATAAATAACTAATTATTTTTTTTTTTCATTTTTGGAATTGTATGTACTTACAATTGCAAATAAAGTCCAAGAAAACATAGGGATACAGTGCTGCCAAATATAGACAAGAAAAATACAGGTGTGCAAGCTTTGAAGAAAGCCCTTAATCCTCCATAATACAAAAAAAAGAAAAAAAGCAGCACCACCAAAAAATAAGGCAAAAAAAGTGATTTAATCACCCAAGTTAATACATGCTACATTTCAACTCCTCAATGGAGCCATTTTTAAGCATGCTGGAAAATGGCTCCACTGAGCAGCTGAAACGTTAGCATGTATTGTCTTGGGTGATTAAATCTATTGTTTACAATTGCAGTTTTATTAATCCACCTTCAATTTAGTCCTAGAATATTCATACTGCTATTATATTCAATCAGAGATTAAACTACCAAAAATGTATTCATGTAATCCGCATCCAAGTATAAAGACAGCACTAAAGAGATTAAAAAAATCTAAAATCCAAAACAGGGGTTAGATCGAAAAGTGGGAGCAGTATAAATTTCCTGAAGTTACCTGAATTTTAAAGAAAGTAGAGACAATTTAACTTTTCCATCCCAAATGATGTTCTGTGAGTATTTTTATATAATTATTATAGTTTTTTTCTCCAATCCAGAATTCATAACATTTATTTATTAATTATAACCAGAATCTCATTATAGTTTAAACCTATTTTTTCTATAAATGCCCCACTCTTAGTGATGCTCTTTTTCAGATTACCTTGATTTATCATATGTTGCGAGATGATTCATTTACTGCCATGGCACTGATTGATATAACAGAATTTCTTAATTAAAATATGTAACCTTTGGGCAAATGGCAAGATTTTTTATCCTTTGATATGAAAACGTCATCAAAACAGCCTTGAAAATGCCTTTCCTCCCTTGTCAGGAATAGAATATATGGAGAATATCACTCATAGATAAGTCCAAAGACAACTTTTAATTGTTTAAAGGATACCATATTGAGGTAAGGTCATCCTTGACTTTACAAGTAAACATAGTCTATCATCTTTAAGAACAGTCATGTGTATTTTTTCAGACTTAATAACTTACATATTTCTTATTTGATTAGTAATGTTTTAATTACTTTATTTAATCAGCAAACACAATAACTTAAATAGAAAAAATGATAGTTACACAAGCATAAGTGTATGTGAAACTTCAATATTAGTTCATTACAAATAATGCACATAAAATAAATCAACATAACATGTAAACAGCAAATACCTTTTCCTCAGTGTTCATAATTCTGCCAAATATCACTATTAACTCCCTAAACACTTTTTTGCACAGTACAATAAACAATCCCAAGAATGCCCTTTTTTTAATTTAGAAAATTGCTATTGAAGGCATTTCCTTTATTAACAGGATTTTTTTAGAAGGTGAAATCACAAACCACATGGTTTAAAATTCTCAAGGAAAAAAATTAGGGGTCACACCAGTATAATTAAAATAATTATATACTGAAATTAATGCTATTTTCTTAAAATGTTTTAATCTTTATTTGGCTATGTTATGTGTTTATTCAATAGATTTTTAAATGAATGATTAGTAAAATAAAGTACAAGTCAAATAAATAAAAGGAAAATTCATCTACAGTTAAATTTCTAAAATATTTTCTAGCATGCATATGTAACTAGGTCAGTATTGTCCATTCATCCTTCCTTTAATCATATGAAGTTTGCCAAGGCCGTATGCTGTAAAATCGCCCCATAACATGATGTTTCCACCTCCAAACTTCACTGTTGGCATGTTGCCCTTTAAACCTGAGAGAGGCAACATGCGCGTACCCTAGAGGAAGTGTGCTCATGTGTCGGTCACACAAAATTAAATAGGAGTGGAGCAGGAGCATGGAGAGGTGAGTAAACGCCAGCAGAAGGGTCAGGGCTGGCAGCACCAACACAGGCACGTTCGTGGTCCTGAGCGGGGTCTATAGCGTGCATTGTGACAGTACCCCCCCTTAAGCCACCTCTTCTTCTGGGCCCACAAAACTCATTAAATAGTAACCAGTCACAAACACCTTCTTCCAGCCTGCTCACCTGACATAGGAGTCCACAGCTGAGACAACAGAGGTGGTTTTCAGGGGTAAAGTTGGGCGGGGTTTCACCAGACGGGGATACTTGAGGCAGTGAGTGTGGAATTGCTGGCCCCAATGGATGATCCCACTTGTTTTCCAGTACAATACCGGAGTGTGCAGCTTCAATCATGAGAGACTCAGAAAAACTGTAGCAGAGGAGCAAGGGAGAACATAGAATGAGATCTTCTCCTTGTGGGACCTCTCAACCTGTAGTGTCAGCGGTTTAGTGTGGTACAGAACATAATCTTTCAGAATCTCTTCATTGATGGATGAAAAACACAGAGGTTTTTTTTAAAATGGTAAACAGACAAATGGTACTTGGTCACCAAGGGAGATGAATAATGTTTGCAGTAGAACCAGAATCCAGGACAGCATGGACTTGAAAACTGAGGCCAGATAGGGAACTGAGGGTAACCAGGATCACCTCACCCACAAGACCTAGGCATGGGAGCTTCCGGGGGACAGTCTGGGAACTGGGCAGTTTTTCAGGAAATGCTTGGTAAAGGCATAAGTTCACCTGCATAGGTTCATCTTGAAGAGGCGTTGGTGTCTGGTGAGGGAGACTTAGGAAGACAGGTGCAAGGCGAGGGATTCTGTGAAGCTGGGATGACACTGTCAGCTGGCGAAGCATTCATTCTCTTTCTGCAAAATGAATGTCAATCCTGGTGGCTAGAGCAAAGAGGTTGTCCAGGGTAGATGGTAGATCATGACCAGCCAGCTTGTTATTGCTTCGCCCAGCGAGGCCTTACCAGAAGGCCATCACTACAGTCGCATTGTTCCAGGCAAGCTCAGAGGCCAGTGAGTGAAACTGAATGGCGTATTGACCCACTGTAGAATCACCTTGTCAAAGTGGAGCAGAGAAGAAGCAGCAGAAGTATTGCACCCAGGCTCTTCAAAAACTTTATGGAAGGATTTAAAAAATTCCTATAAATCCAGTGTCGATGGATCCTCTCACTCCCAGAGGGATGAGGCCCAGGCCAAAGCTTCACGTGAAAGTAGAGTGACAGTGAAGGCCACCTTGGCATGATACAACAGGAACTAATGTGCCAGAACCTAAAAATGATGCATGGTGCACTAATTGATAAACCCATGGCATGTCTTAAGGTCACCATGGTAAAGAGATGGCAGTGGCAGATGAAGACTGGAACTGGCAATGGCAATCCAAGGCAGAGCTACTTCAAGTGCAGGTACAGATGCAGCTTCAGAGAGATGTGTAGAGATGAACTGTAGCATCTGAAAAAGTTGCCCCTGACAGATGTCTTGATGGGTTATGGTGGATGTCTGGTAGAGGCACATTGGTGGGATCGATGGTCAGTTTGTGCTGTAATGGTAAGTGGGTATGTAGGTGGTGGATCCGCTGGGTCACTGGGAGAAATGGTGCAGACCGTGCCAGAAAGCGGAGTCTAAGGAGCCCACCAGTATTCACCAGAGCCCGCTGCAAGGTGGGATGGACTTGGCTGCAGGGAACTGCCAGGTCGCTACCCCAGATGTGGCCACTCGCTGTGACAGCTGAGGTAGTGAATATTATAATTGCACTGATAGTTATGTGGTCCATCTGTTCAAACTGCTTAGGTTTGTAACCAGTCTACCAAATTAGGGGTAATAAAGGATATTATGCATTTACTGAAAATGGAGTGTCATGAGTCCACAGAAGGCCACAAGTGCGCTCGTGCTCCCTCTACCACGGCCAGTGGTTACTGTACTCTCTCTGCTACTGCTCTGCTGCGATCCTCTGCCGTGTGTCAGTGTGCTCCGGCTCTGTGAAATTTAAAGGGCTAGCATGCTGATAATTTGTTAATAACCGTGAGCTGACCCTATATATTGTTTCCTCTTCCTCCTTGTCCTTGCCAGTTCATTGGTGGTGTTTAGCAGAATCTGGGGCGTCAACATTGATGCCAGCTGTATGATGACATCATTGGAGCACCACTTGCTTGAATTGAACAGACATTCCTACCTGACAAAGCAGGAGGACACGAGCCAGACAGCTAGTTAAAGGAAGTAAGGGGAAAATCACTTTAGCTGCTGATGTTTGAAAAGTTATGTTCACACGCCGTTTTTTGAAGTGTAAATTAAAAAAATCAGCTTCCAAATCTGCTTTAAAAAACACCTGGTTAGAGGCGTATTTTGAAGAGTATTTAAAAAAATCCTACCCCCATTGTTTCCTATGGGGATTTTACGAGCAAAGAATGCCTCAAGAATTGATGTGACTTAGTTTTACGTCCGTAGTTGCATAATGGCTTGCAATTACGCTTGTGAAATATGCTTCATGTGAACAACAAGGTGTATTTTACATTATATTCAATGAAAGAAGATTTGAAGCTTGTCTGAGGCTGATTTTGGGCTGTTTTCCAGTGCGTTAAACACGCTAAAATATAGCCCAAAAAACGCTGTGTGAACATACCCTAACCAGTCTACCAAATTTAACTTCTGTCTCCTTGTAATCCTTTGCAGGCAGGGTCTTCTCTTCCTCTGTTCCAGTTGTTAGTTCCTTTAGTGGTGCCATTGTACTTTGATTGGCATATGCTATGTAACATATACAGCGCCCTGGAACTAATGGTACTTTAAATTAAAAATAATAATAAATAATAATTTAGGTTTGTCATATCTTTGTCTACTGTTTATATCTAAATCAACTCTCTGATCTGATCGCCACTGCCCATGTGGATACCTATATAGAGTCTATAACTCCTCTATCTCTGACAACAAATAATCTCAACAGATGACTTTCACTGTGTAAGAAATTTTTTATATACATATTTATATTTACAAGATTCTCAACTTCCAACACATTTTCTATGCTAAATACATAAGGAAAATGTGTAACTAGGTAATAGAACATATTTTTATGTGACACAAATTTGAAATCATGATGTGAACTTCAGTTTGTATCCCCATTGGAAGCACGAGTGAGCAATGCCTTAAAAAGTTATTTAAAAATCAAAGAATCAGGGGGCCCTCTGATGTGCTGTGTTTTTGGTAAATATGTGACAGATTTTCAGAGAATTTCTTCTGATCTCTTACTTGAATTTTCTAAACCAAGGTACTAGCTAGATATCTCTTCTGTTTTTATTCCAGGGAAAGCATAAATAAATGACAATTATGTGTTACACTATCTAGCACTGACGGGGAAAATGGTAAACCAGTTATCAATTTCTTTATGGATTTCCAGGACGAATAACAGAGAAATTGCAAAATGCCGAGTTCTAAGAAAAGATGCTCCAGAATTAATAAGCTATTTGCAAGACTAGTATCAGGAAAGCAGACATGTCCTTTTTAATACAGCTAAAATATTGTAAATGCATATAACTATATTAACTTTATTTGTATATACAGAGGTTCCTTATGTTAAAATGGCTTCACAATACAATATCTTTACCATACAATAGTCTTTTCTGGGACATTGTATCTTGAACCCATACTCACCATGTATTGTCACAGGCACTACTGATTTGTGGCACGTGACTGATGCAAGATCCAAAGCTTCCCATTATCATGAATGTTTTACTTGTAAAACATCTGTTAGTGCAGTGCATGCAGAGATTGGTAGTCTAGTAGCACTTCTCTATAGTACAGTGTGGTACTAAATGTTCTGTACTGCTCTTTACATGTGCCAGGATGAGTGACTCCTTTGGGCACCGGATGAGGTAGGCCCCATTATCTTTTTTTCTGGTACACTGTGTATAAAGTACATGACCGAAAGAAGCTCCTATGCTCAGAGAGGAAAGGGATTTCCAGCTTCCAGCAGCACTTTCTGACTGTTATATATAAGGACTTAATTTATCTGTATTAGTTATTTGCTTCCTATAATCTTCAATTTTTCTTAACTTGGGTTAGTATTTTGGGGCTTTGGGACCAATTACCAGTTTGCCATGGAGCTATAGTTTCTACATACAATAGTTTCAACATACAGAGTTCATCCCAGAACCAATTAATATTGTATGCTGATGGACCATTTTATATATTGTGGGGTTCTGCTTCATCACAGGGACCACAGGCACAGAATTGTCCAAATGCAATGGGTTTATTTAATTAAAGTTAAAATGAGAACAAACAGCTTTTCTTCAGCGGGGTGCAAAATTAAGACATAACAAAGATGACCTTTATTCAGGCAACGTGTTAACAGAAAACAGGTTGTTCTTGTAACGGATGCTGGTAGTGGATCCACTGGACCACCGCAAGCGATGGTGTAAGCCGTACCAGGGGGCGGAATCTAAGTAGAACCCGGTTTTCACCAAAGCCCGCCGCAAAGCGGGAATGGACTTGCTGCGGCGGAGAACTACCAGGTCGCCCCACTGGTGTGACTTGTTTGCGGTTGCCAGCCAAGGCAGTCGTGGTACAAAATCGTTGAGACGTAGGCGAAGTTTCGGGGACAGGCAGGAGGTCAGGACAGGCGGCAAAGGTTCGTGGTCGAGAAACAGGAGCGTAAAGGTACGGTACACGGAAGACAGGCTAGGGGTAGAAGATGCTTTCTCTAAAGGCAGTACGGCATAAAGACCCGGGCAAAAGGTACCCGGAAGAGGAGGTTAAATAGGGTCACCTGCCAGCCTTTACCAATAATGGGGTACTGGCCCTTTAAATCCCGAGAGCCGGCGCGCGCACGCCAAAGGGGGGCATCGGGCCGCCAACGGCGGGAGGAGCGGAGCGCAGTTCAGGTAAGGGGGAAAGGGCCGGGAAACCCAAACCCGTGGACCGGCAGTTGCCGCAGGGACCCGACGGGGGGGAGCACGAGTGCCCCCGCACCCCGGGCGAGGGGCTGTGGGACCACTCGTGATAGTACCCCCCCCCCCCCCAGGCCTCCCTCCTCTTTCTGGTTCGGAGGAACCTCAACACGAGACCGCGGTCCAGGATGTTCTCCTCAGGCTCCCATGATCTCTCCTCCGGACCGAATCCCTCCCAATCAACCAGGAATTGCCGTTTACCCCTAACCGACTTCAACCCAAAAGATCTCTTTGACCGCAAATATGTTGGAGGCTACAGCCTCAGGAGAGGGGGGGGCAACTTTTCTGGAGAAGTGGTTCAACACGACGGGCTTCAGGAGGGATACATGAAAAGAATTTGGGATCCGCATGGTGGGTGGGAGTCGGAGCTTAATGCTACTGGATTAAATACGGCTCGGATTTAAAAGGGGCCCCAAGGAAGCGCGGACCCAGCTTGTAGTTGGGGATTTTTAACCTGACTTATTTGGGGGGACGCCAGACCCTTGTCTCCCGGAGACAAGGTTGGAGCGGTCTCCTCTTTCGGGTCCGCTGAGCCTTTTTACGGGCTGCAGCACGCTGCAGGGACTGACGAGTCTGCTCCCAAATGCCAGATAAGTCGGGACCAAGGCATACTACAGAGGGAACCTCGGAGGAGGAGGCAGTGGGAGTGGTGGGCGGGGATGCCGGCCATATCAATAAAGAAGGGGACGCGCCTGAAGCCCCTGAGTCCAACGAGTTGTATGAAAATTCGGCCCAGGGTAGGAGGTTGGCCCAATCATCTGGCAGGCAGAAAACAAAATGACGTAAGTAGGTGCCCAGAATTGATTGACCCTCTCTAACCGGGCCCGTTAGATTGGGATGGTAAGACGAAGAGAAGTCTAACTTCACTGAAATCGGGAGCAGAGTGCGCGCCAGAACTTGGACACGAAACTGCACCCCACGATCAGAAACGATGTGCTGGGGCAGACCGTGCAGGCGGAATACGTGAATAAAGAAAAGGGAGGCAAGACGTGGTGCGGAGGTAACCCGGGCAGTGGGACGAAGTGCGACATCTTAGAAAACCTTTTCCGTAATGCCCCAGATCACGGTGTTACCTGAAGAGGAGGGAAAGGGTTTCGGTGATGAAATCCATTCCCACATGGGAACATGGAGTACTGGGCGTGGGGCAGGGGTCGCAGCAGCCCCGGAAGGACTGTTGCGGGGTTTACCTTATTCGGGCACAAGTAGCACAGGCACCCACGAAGCCCTTTAAATATCTTTAGCCAGCCCGGCCACCAGTAGAAACCGAGAGATCAATTGGAACCGTTCTTGGGCCCCAGGATGTCCTGCCATCAAAGAGCAATGTCCCCCAAATTTTCAGTATTCTCCTGGCAGCGACGTCCGAACGTAGGTCTTGCCAGGGGTATCTGCCGAAGGAGGACAGGTGCTGCTTGGTTTCAGGCGTTCCGGAGGTATAATGTGTTGGGGCTGCGGCTCCTCTCCAGTGATGTCAGATGCGCGAGAGAGAGCATCCGCCCTGATGTGCTTTTGGGCTGGGAAAATGGACCCGGAAGTTAAATCTTGAAAAAAAAAGAGACACCGTGCTTGCCGAGGATTGAGGCGCTGGGCCGACTGGAGATACTGAAGGTTTTTGTGATCCGTATTTTTTCCTCAAAAGGCTGACGAGCTCCCTCCAGGAGATGCCGCCACTCCCCCAGGGCCATCTTGATAGCGAGTAATTCTCGGTCCCCAATTGAATAGTTCCTCTCACCGACGAGAAGGTTTTTGGAGAAGAACCCGCAGGTGATGGTTTTCCCCCTTGGGACCCTTTTGAGTAAGGACAGCTCCGGCCCCCACAAATGAGGCATCCACCTCCAGGGAGAAAGGCTTTTTTGGGGGTCAGGGCGTGAAAAAATAGGTCCCGGAAGCAAAGGCTGACTTCAAATGAAGAAGGCTCTTTCGGCCGCTGGTGGCCAACATTTGGATTAGCCTTCTTCCTGGTGAGACCCACAATAGGCGCCACCAGTGTAGAGAGTGGGATATAAACTGCCGATAGTAATTGGCAAAGCCAAAAAAACGTTGTATGGCTCGGAGTCCAACAGGTCGGGCCATTGCAGGATAGCAGACAGCTTAGTGGGGTCCATTTGCAGGCCCTCGGTCGGGAGACGATGTAACCGAGGAAAGGCAGACTGGTTTGATGGAACACGCATTTCTCTAATTTGGCGTACAGGCGGTTTGGTGCGAAGGCGTTGCAGGACTAGGCGCACCTGTGATAGATGGGTCCGGAGGTCAGGGGAGAAAACCAAGATGTCGTCAGGTAAACGATGACACAGTGTAGAGCAGTCCCCGAAGATGTCATTTACGAACTCCCTGAAAAACCGCGGAGGCATTGCACAGACGAATGGCATTACTAGATACTCAAAGTGACCGTCACGGGTATTAAACGCCGTCTTCCACTCATCTCCCTCACGGATCCTGATGAGGTTGCGCAGGTCCAATTTGGAGAAAACCTTGGCTCCCTGTAGACAGTCAAAAAGTTCTGTAATTAGTGGCAACGGATTTCCGTTTTTTTCACGATTAATCTGGTTCAGGCCCCGGTTGTCGATGCAAGGACGGAGAGAACCAAACCTTCTTTGTACAAAAAAAAAACCAGTCCGGCGGGTGATGAGGACTTGCGAATAAAAACCCTTTTGCAGGTTCTCACGGATATAGTCCGACATGGCCTGAGTCTCTGGTCTAGACAAGGGTAAACTCTTTCCCCGAGGAGGACTGGTCCAGGAAGGAGGTAATGGGACAGTCATAGGGGCGATGAGGAGGAAGGGATTCGGCCTGTTTCTCCGAAAAGACGTCCGCGTAGTCCCCGGGATTCAGCGGGAAGACCTGGCAGGAACCTGTTTAAAACTGGTGAGGTGGAATGGCCCGAACTGGCCGTGGAAACTGAGAGACAGCGACTCTGGCCAGTCGGAACCCCAGCGCAGAACCTCCCGTTTTTCCCGTCGAGGGTCGGAGGGATGGAGCTTTTAGCCACGGAAGGCCCAAGAGGATCGCTGAGGACGACGAGGGAGGACGTTAAAAGGTGATCTCCTCCTTGTGTAAGGCCCCCCCGCGGAGGGCAATGGCCCTTTGGTCACGTTCCGAATGGCCTCACTAAGGAGCTCACCACTCACGGAGGATATCACCAAGGGCTTCTCCAGAGGGGGACCGGAAGGCGATACTGGGACACCAGGGGTGGCCCTGAATAAAGTTCCCGGCGGATCCAGAGTCTAGAAAGGCGGGCACACGAAAAAACGAGACCGGGCCTGACCGAGACCTCAAACCTCCATAGTAAGGCGTGGAGAGGAAGTGTTCACACCTAGGGACGCCTCTCCGACATAACCTAGGTGCGGGGTTTCCCTGCCGGTGTGGGCGAGCGGGCAAACCATTGCGAAAGTGATCCGGGCTGGCACAAAATAAAGGCACAATTTCTCTGCCCGGGCGGCGGGGGCAGCTCCTGTTCGGACAGATGTGCCCGGTCCACCTGCATGGGTTCTTCACTGGTTGGGAGAGGAAGTGGCAGCTGTGGTCTTTTGGGAAAACCCGGGGCCGGCGAGGCAAAACGGCATGGTGGGGCCAAGATCAGTTCTGGCTAGTTCCTCTTGCGCTCGGCGAAGCGAACATCGATCCGAGTGGCTAGGTGGATCAGTCCGCTTAGGGAGGACGGGATCTCTCTAGCCGCAGGGCGTCCTTAACTCTGCCGGACAAGCCCTTTTATGAAGTGGCACATAGAGCGGCGTCATTCCAGGTCAGTTCTTTACGCCAAAGGGTCCGAAAACGAACTGCGTAGTCCCCCGACCGAGGAGTCACCCTGGCGAAGATTCAGTAGAGGGTCTCTGCAGAGGATGCCCGTGCCGGCTCTTCAAAGACACTGCGGAACTCTGAGAGGAAAGCCTTGTAGGTCCATTCGTCACCGGGTCGCTCCCGGTCCCAGAGAGGGGTGGCCCAAGCTAGAGCCTTCCGGACAGTAGACTGACCCTGAAGGCCACCTTAGAACGTTCGTGGGGAATTGACCAGCCATAACTCATGTGCATGAGCACTGGGTAATAAATCCCCTGCACGTTTGGGAGTCCCCTTCAAACTTGTCGGGTAGTGGTTAAACGCAGCCTAGAAGTCCCGGGTACTGGCGGAGGCGTCGCCACAGGAGTAGGAGTCGGCGGCTGTTGGTTAGCCAGGAGCTGCTGCAACATGGCGGACAATGGTTCAGGCTGGGCTTGTTGCCAAGTTGTTTTTGATTGCTGAGCCACTATCGCCGTGAGATCCGGTTCACCGGGCAAAGGTACCTTTTGGGGGGATCCATGTCCGGTTTTTACTGTAACGGATGCTGGTAGTGGATCACTGGACCACCGCAAGCGATGGTGTAAGCCGTACCAGGGGGCGGAATCTAAGGGAGAACCGGTTTTCACCAGAGCCCGCCGCAAAGCGGATGGACTTTGCAGCGGCGGAGAACTACAGGTGCCCACTGGGCCATGACTTGCTTTGTGGTGGCAGCCAAGGCAGTGCGTGGGACAAAACGTGAGACGTAGGCGCAAGTCGGGGACAGGCAGGAGGTCAGGACAGGCGGCAAAGGTTCGTGGTCGAGAAACAGGGAGCGTTAAAGGTACGGTACACGGAAGACAGGCTACGAGGCAAAAGAGCTTTCTCTAAAGGCAGTACGGCACTAAAGATTCGGCAAAGGTGACCGGAAGGAAGGGGTTAAATAGGGTCACTGCCAGCTTTATCAATAATGGGCGTATGGCCCCTTTTAAATCCCCGAGAGCAGGCGCGCGAGCGCCTAAGGCGCGGGCATGCGCCTACCGGCCGGCCAGGAGGACGGAAGGACGCAGGAGCGCAGTCAGGTAAGGGGGAAGCCGGGACCCGACCCGTGGGACCGGCAGTTGCCGCCGGGACCCGACGGGCGGCAGCACGAGTGCGCCCGCAGCCCTGGCGAGGGGCTGCGGGACCACTCGTGACAGTTCTCACCATTTAGTCTTTTTAAGGTACAGCAGGGTTCACCAATATCTCTATTTCTGGTATCTGGCACCAACACAGAAATCTCCAGAAACACTTCTGACTTGGTGCCACACCCTGCTCACCTAAGCCTCCTGGCTATATAAAGGCCAGGTAAAACCTGGCCTGGATACGTGGGAGTAGTTATCCCACCCAGCTCTTAGACTACTTCAGTAATAAGCCAACCCAGATCAAACTGCTTGCAAGCAGCTGTACTAATACCAACCAAGAGACAGTAACCTAAGGCTACTGACCAAATACTTCCGGCTTACTTCACCGAGGCCAGGCACCTTGGTGACTGATATTGGCCCTCAACCACTATACCTTGTGCCTTGTCACTTATATATGTATATATATATATATATATATATATATATATATATATATATATATATATGTGTGTGTGTGTTTAACCCCTTACCGACATTTGATGTACCCATACATCAAAGTCGGGTGGGGGTTCCCGCAAATTGAGGTATGGGTACGTCATGGAGATCTTGCTAGCTCATAAGCGAAGCTCGCAAGATTGAGGCAGGGGACCAGTGGTATCTTACCGCTGGCATCATGTCGCATCACCTGCGGCCAGACTGAGCTTCGCCGCGGGTGATTAACTCTTCACTATGATGATCCATTATGATTGTAATTACTAAGTTACAGTTAGGAGGAGTGAGCTCCTCTTGCCTGCGATTGTCGCAGTATGCGCCGCTACTGGTCTCCTACCTAACAGTCTGGATGCTTTACTAAAGCATCCGGGCTGTCTGGTGCCGTCACCATGCCCGCACTGCATAAAAAACTATATAAATTGGGTATCGTAATAATCGTTTCGACCCAGGAAGTAAAATTAACTTGTCACGGATACTGCACGATGAGTACTGTTAAAAAAAAAAAAAAAGCCTTGTCCCCACCAAAATGATACCAGTAAAAACATCGAATTATCCTGCAAAAAACAAGCTGTACATAGAAAAAAGTTATGGCTCTCAGACTATGTCGATGCAAAAACGTGTTTTCCTTTGTGAATGAGTGTTTTTATTGTGTAAAAGAAGTAAGACATAAAAAATATACAAATTGGGTATTGTTGTAATCGTATCAATGTGCTGAGTAAAGCTAGGATGTCATTTATACCGCACGGTGACTGCTGTAAAAAATAAAAATAAAAAACACTACCAGGATTGCTGTATTTTGTTCAAAATGCCTCATAAAAACTTTAATAAAAAGTGATCAAAGTGTCATATGAACACCATGATGGTATCAATAAAAATATAAACTCATCCCGCAAAAAAGCCAATAATCAGCTCCGTATACAGAAAAATCAAAAGTTATGACTGTCAGACTATGACGATATAAAAACGCAATTTTTTATAAAAGCATTTCTATTGAGTAAAAGTAGTATAACATAAAAAACTATATAAAATTGATATCATTGTATTTGTGCTGACCTGCATAGTAAAGTTATCCTGTCATTTATCCCGCACGGCGAACACTGTAAATATGAAGCCCAGAAAACAATGGCGAACTGTGTTTCCCCCCCCCCCCCATTTTCATGGCTCAATGCTAAAAAAACTATGGAATACCTGTATGTCCAAAATGCACAATATGCCCTAGATGAGATCTATGAGGGTTGTTGAATCCAAAAAGGGGTGACTTCTGGAAGGTTTCACCTGTTCTGCTACTTTAGGAGCTTTGCAAATGCGACATAGCACCCACCAAAATCTGCGTTCCAAAAGCCAAATAGTGCTCGCTACCTTGTACGCCCTGCCCTGCACAAAACAGCAGTTTACACCCACAAATAGGGTATTGCCGAACTTGGATGAATTTGCATAGCACAATTTGGGATGCTTTTTTTCCAGGATTCCATGTAAAAATTAAACATTTTCAGCAAAATTGCAGATTGTTGGAAAAAAAATTGTTTTTCATTTTCAGAGCCTTATTTTTTAAAAAAGTTGTGAACACCTGTGTATATACTCACTGCACCCCTGGATATATTACTTAAGGGGTGTGGTTTCCACCTTTAGGGTGTCCATAAACCTGAAATGGCGCCTAAAGAAAAACATAATGAAAATGAGACCCCAAAGTCCGGTGGTTGAGCCAAATAGCGCACTAACGCCACATATGGCATATGTCTAAAAATGGCAGAATCTGGGGAATTGATGTTCAGTTTCATTTACCTGGTCACATCTATCATGTTCCAGTGAATAATGGATAAATATTGAAAATCTTCAAAAAAAAAAGTGACATTTTGAAATTTCACCTCCACTTTGCTTTAATTTATGTGAAATACTTAAAGGAGTAACAAACTTCCTAAATGCTTTTTTAAATACTTTAAGGGGTCAAGTTTCTTAAATGGGGGTCATTTATGGGGGTATGTATCATACAGGCCAATCAAAGCCACGTCAGAACTGGGCTGAGAAATTACTACAAAATTTCTAAGCCCCCAAATGTCGTAAAATTGAAAACATTGTGCCAACCTACATTGGACATATGGTAGATGCTAGTTATAAACTATTTTGTGTGGAATACCCAGCTGTCTTACACGCAGAAATTTTTGAGCTTTGAAAATGGCAAATTTTTCCAAATATTTTGATATTTTTCACAAATAAACAAGGATTATATGGACCAAAATGTCTTACTAACTTAAAGCACAATGTGTCACGAGAAAACAGTCTCTGAATCACATGGATAGGTAAAAGTCTCAAAAAGTTATTCTCACATAAAGTGACACAAATCAGATTTTAAAAACCGGGCTCTGTCAGGAAGGCCAAAACTCGCTCCGGTGGTAAGGGGTTTATCTACAGAGGGTATATTAGTGTTTAATCTACACAGGGTATATTTAGGTAGGACACCTAGTTCATTTTTTTGTGTGGGACATCGCTGATAATAGTTACACATATTCACTGAATTTGAAAACCAGTATTTAATTTGTAATTTGTTTTTTTTAAAATAGCTGAATAATTAGGTATATTTATCTTTGCTAGATTATACTGCTACTTTAAGGGTTTATGGTTTATTAGATGTGTGTGGTACAGAGATTGTTTAAGGTGTTAGAATTTCTTGCTCATTAAATAAGAAACAAGAAAGCAGTAAAATATAAATGCTTCCTTCTGTCACTCATTAATGTAGAGAAAAGTGAAAAGTTAAATTTGAACATTATTTTGTTCTGTTACTTTCGAGGGTAACAGGAATTGGAATGCATCTAAAAAATAAAAATCTGCTGTAAAAAAAAATTCTTAGTAAGGGTACTGCCAGTGCTCTAACCACAATACATCAAAAATAAAAGATAAAACAATTTAGAACAAGCACACACTAAACTGCTATGAAAGAAAATCAATCCATATGGCAATAAAATATTTTCTAAGTAGACTAAAATATGAATTGACATTTTTTAACATGGGTTTATAGTGCGGTGGCTGGAATCTTTCCTTTCTTAAGATCTGAAGCATCCATTGGCAGTTGAGTATAACGAAGAATCTAAAGAGTTCAACATTTTAAAACAATATAGGCAAATGCCACAGAGCTGAAAAACACATTACACATGTCAATTATAAATGTAAATCTAGAGGATTTTCGATATTGTTGTGATGATCTGTGGTTTTAGTTTGCATATTTTGTAAGTATCCCTAGATGTACCAAGACATAAATAGAAGGAAAATTAAGGAGTAACTTTAAAATATATCCTTTCTTCAGAGGTACTTTTGCAGTCCCTACAATTCTTTCAAGGGAATGTATGGTCAAGATTTTTTTTTATTAATTATAGCCAAATAAAGATAGATATTATTACATTATTTGTAGCTCTTTTTCTCATTTTTGATTGGAGATTTTTTTTAAATTCTGTTCTCTGTGCATGATTATGGGGACATTTGTCTTGCCTGAGCTACAGTTGTTACCTGTCATTGTAAAGTTCCTCATTATTATAATATTTAGGATTAAAATTAAAAGAATGCAGAAACTTTTGATGCTATCGCCAGCCTTTGTTTTCTTCCACTGCAGCGAATCAATGACTTCAGTTGCCACGTGTCATTCCCTTGATGTCATGAACCACGAGCTTTTCACTTCCTGAATGGTGATGTTAATGAAACGACCGCTGAAGCCACGGAATGACTCCAGTTGCCATGCACTGCAAGAAAAAATAGACCGGTGACACCACTGGCAGCTTTATCGCTGGACCAATGGTGAGTGCAAAGTTGAATATATATTTATTTTTGTTATTTAATTCACTTGTAGTCTATTTTTAATTTAAGTGAGACAACCCGTTTAAAGGGAATGCGTAATCAAAAAATGACTTATTATTTAATTCACATTTTTATGTTAAACGCATTTTTTAGGAATTTTTGGTTATTTTTTTTACATTTTCCATATGACTTTCAATATATTTTAATAATTCTTAAGTACTGCAGTTTTCACTTTAACCACTAAGAATAATAACATTCTGACATTTCCTGTTCTGTAGCAAGAGAGTGTCAGTAGTCGGTTTCTGATCTGCACAAGCGGGGGCAAACTGAAAGGAGACACCAATGTGTATAGATAACACAGCATCCACCAGTCACAATAGGAGACTGTCAAAGTTCACTCTCTCCCCCTCCCTGCACAGAAACTTCTTCCCAGGTCACTCAGCATGTCTAGAAAACTCTCCTATAGAAGTCAGTGGGACTGAATCAGTCTTAAGGCTCATGTGGGCATGAAGCTGCTGTAAAGTATCTCTCTGACTACTTTTAAAGCAGTGCGGGCAAGAATGCTGTCCCCACAATCATATATAAACGACTGAATTGAGAAATCTACAATCAGAAAATAAAAACAGCTAAGAAAAAAAGAATCTGTATTAGCGTCTTGACTTAATAAGTAAAAAAAAATAAAAATTGGCGACAGATTCCCTTTAAGACTGAATTCACACATGCACAGACACAGAGCCTGGAAGCCGAAACATATTTGCCTTGTGAGGTGAAAGCGAGTGTCACCATGTTTCTATCTTTCGCTTTATCATAAAATCACACATAAACGTCTTTCGAAAGTTCCATGATCTCACTTGTAATTATATAGTGCAAGGGAATGCATGCATCTTGAATCGTACTCTGTCAACTCTTCCTAAAATTATGTCAGGCCACTATGGGCTGTAATTTCACCAGGGAAGTCTTCAAAACATCCTAAATGCATTTAAAAATAATACCTATAATCACATCCAGCTATTAATTTTTATCCACATCTGCCGTATGGCTTTGCTGATGTAGGGGTTAAAAGGGACATTCTAAAAATGCGTCTTGACTGGAACAGACTAGGTAAATATTTCAGACATGCAGTGATAATTTTTTACATTCAATTATTATTGTACATGTCACACCAAGTCTATAAAAAAAGGACAGGAAAAAGAAAACAATTTAAACCTTACATTATTTTCTTCTTTTTTTTTGCTTATATGTGGTCCAATATCGCAATCTCCAAATTTAAAATCTAATCTAATCTTATAAAGCAGTGTATACTTCTTTAAGAAGAGAATCCCCCTCTCCCATTCTGCTTTTGTAATGCAAGTGCACATGGGCCAGACGTTTAGGATAAGGGGCCTTGGTTTAGGTTACATCCTTTTTTTTTACATATAATACATCATTGTTCCAATACTAAACACACATATAGCATCAAGACGGACATTTGAGCCTCTATTACAGTTCTACTATGGACGCCACCCAATTTTCCAAAGTCCCTAAAGCAGGCAATTCTGCCTAATTATGATGTGATAATTCCCCCTTTCATTTACTGCAGTAAAATTAGGTAGATTTGCCTCTCACAGTCCCTAGAAATGTGGTTAACAAACCATGTAAACCTATAATAGAGAGCTGCTGAATACTAATTTTACTGACATAAATCCCTCATCTCCATGTTGTATCATCCTTGTGCCAAAGTGCCCTTCAGAAACAAGTGCTACTTGAAAAAGGCCACATTTGGATGGGCTGAATCGTTGTAACCCTGATGTTTTACACTCACTATGGAATAAAGAAAGATCCTGTTTTTTAAGATGCTGTCAACCAGCATACATTTTTATGGAGGCTCCCATTGGGCCACAGAGTAGGTTGTACTTATGCACTAATCTCCTTTCATTTCAATGGAAGTTCTGATTACAGTCGAGCAGGATACTTGGAACTCCCATAGAACAGAATGTATCACCTCTCTTTTCTGTACAGAGACTATCCGGGGCAAATTCAATAATATCATACAATAATATTCAACAATATCAATTCAATAATATCAAACATTTAGGGCGACATGTGTGAATTTTGTCGCCCGGACGTAAATTTTATTGCGTGCTTTAATAGTGTAGAATGCGTCTAAATTTATGATTCTGTTCTACTGGGGATCAGAGATTTGGTGCTTTCTAGTTCCAAAACGACAACTCAGGCTCAGGGAAACCAATTTTAACTTGGACTGGCTGTTCCAGCAGTAATGCACCCAATTTTGCAGTCCTACAGTGATAAATGTGTAGAATCGTACGGATGTGGTGTAACACGCCTCCAGAACGCCCCTGATCTCAGGCGCATTACAAAGTGCCATGGGCGCCTCATAATGCACCTAATTTTGGAGTGTGCCTGCTCATACATCTAGAGAACATGGCTGCACCAGTTTTTGGGCTGAAAGGACACCAGAATACAGGCTCTCATCATGTTATAAATGTCTGAAATGGGAACACCCCCTTTAACTTTTATTCACCCAGTGTAATATAGATTAGCAATGTTGCCAGTGATGTTCTTGCCGTTTAACCTTTTTGTCATTCTACATAGTTTATACTTTAATACTTTACTGCTGGAAAATGAACTGCTCTATTTGCTCAGATAGCCAAGAGAAATATTTGTTTTTGCCTTCCCACTTTCATAGCTATAAAACCCAGCCTCGGACTGGACCACGGGGGAGTGGGAGAAAACCTAGGTGGACCCCCTGGGCATGGTAGGCACCTAGGCATGGTAGTCTTGGAGCTGTTTTTCAGGGAGAAATGCTGAGAAAGAGATGCAGAAAGCAAGAAGAACAGTGCAAGAGTCACGCGTAGTATGTGTAGTCATGTATATTAGCTGAAGAATGGGCGCCAAGAATCAACTCCTCTGGTGGGCCTCAAGATTCAGTTCCACTAGTGGGTCCCAAGAATCATCTCCACTGGTGGGTGCTAAGAATCAACTTCTCTTGTAGGACCCAAGAATCAACTGCTCTGGTGGACCGTAGACACCCTTGTCCGACACTGATAACAGCCAAATACTTTTTATTTTTCCATAGAGTTAGCAGCATGAAACTTTGTTTTTTGGGATGTAAGCTATAGCTTGTTAGGTACCATTTTTTATACACATAAGTAAGTATTCAATTGGTATTAACTTTTATCATGAGGTAAATACAGAAAAGAATTATGTTATTTTTGCTATTTACTGATCATAAATAATGTGTTCCCTCTAACGTATGGGTTCTTATGGTTATATTGATATGGTTACATATCTGTGTTATGTTCTGTTTTGTAAAATGTAATAAAATATATTAAAAATGTGCTTTACTTTTAGTAACCTTGCTAAAAAAAAAAAGTTTTCTTTTTTCCGCACATGGATTCTAAGCTCTTGTGAGTATGGCCCTCACATCTCTTGTTTTATCTATTAGTAATAAATTTGTTACAATGTAATTTTATTTTGTCTCTATTTATACCCTTATAAAGGGCTACACAATATGTTGGCGCTATATAAACATCATTATCATTATTATAGTGTACTAGCATTTGGAGATACACCTGTATATACCAGCAAATTAAACCTGTGAGGAACTATACTATGAAGATTCTTAGACAGAGAAAATCTTCTCATAGACAACAGTGCAGCCTGTGGCTCACCGTAGTGTTTCGGCCTCCTGTATTGACAGTGCTATGAGGGCCCCTCCCCAATGTTCCTTTGTAGGAGAAACTACCCCACCATTACAGAATGTGGCAGTTTGTGGTGTAGTTACCCCTACTGTTCTATGCCAAGAACCTACACAGGAGGTAAATTCAGAATACAGAACAGCAGTGGGTCCTGGCATCTACTTGACCCTGTCAGGTGCTGACACTGGCCCTGTGTAATAATTAATCTTCTTTACTTTAACTGCTTTATACAGGTGTCCCGTTTCGCAATTTATTTTCCTGCACTTGTGTTGAAGTATCTTATCTAATCTTGAAAATGTTCTTATTTTATCTTTATAATCTTGTTAACAGTCTTTTAAATGGGCAACACTACAATTTACATTTGGCTTATTAGTATTTGAACAGTTATAGATAATAAACGTAGTACTTAAATATTTCTTATTTCTGATCTCTTATACAGTGTAAATAATAGGTCTATATAAATCTTTCTCCATGATTCAATTTCTTTAACTATCCCAATGATCATATCACAATCACTTATTTAAGCATTTATTAGTATTAACCCTTTCGGTGCTGGTGTCTGTGATAGATATATACCACGTGTAAGTTGACCATTCATCTCCGTTCTACACTGTCTTTGTTATCCCTAAAATAATAATAATTGATGTTTACGCACTCCCTAATTTTTTTTCCCATTGCTGAAAGGCAATGAATTGGTGTAAAAATGCAGGTTTATCTTATTTTATTTATTACAAAAATAACTAAGTAAAACATAACCTTGTTCTCTTGTATTAGGGTATTAGCAGAGCTGTATCTAGACTAACCTCAGCCTGGGGCAAAGATGCAGTTTGCTGCCCTTTATCTTAAAAACCTGGTAGTTTGTCTTGCTGTCACCAGCCCGGCGCCCAGCTCTTGAAGTACATATCTTACCTCTCCCCATTAGTTATGCCATTGGATGCACACAGTATACCATAACAATAAAATAGAGCCACCATTATCTTGTACTGAAAAGACCAATTCATCCTGTCATAGGTGTAGAGCAGCTCTACTATGTAGTGAACAGAGAAATGGTGTAATATAGGCAGGCACAGATTTTTATACATGTTGTACAGGTAGATGGTACACATACATGTAATTTAGGGAGAGAGAAAGCAGTAAAGTACAGGTAATACAGTTAGATGGCAGTACAATACATTTACTACAGGTAGATAGTAGTATAGTACATGTGCATGTACAGTACAGATAGAGAACAGTACAGTATACAGCATGCAGCACAGGTAAAGAGCAGTACAGTACATAATTAGAGACCAGTATTATACATAAAGTACAAGTAGAGAGCAGTACACACATGTAGTACAGGTAGGTAGCAATATAGTACAGGTCGATAGCAGTGCAGTAGATTTAGTACAGTTAGAGAGCAGTACAATAAATGCATCACAAGTAGAGACAAGTACAGTACATGAAGTATAGTTTATCTAGCACAGGCAGAGAGTACTGAAGTATATGTAGCACAATTAGGCCTGGTTCACACGGCTTATTGCCGACGTAATTGCGGGGACGGATTTCGCCCGCAATTACGCTGGCTGCCGTGTAGCAGGGGCGGGGACAGGGCCGGCAGCTCGACGGCCCCATAGACTATCATTATCTACGGCGCATACGCGCCGTAAATAATTGACATGTCACTTTCTCCCACCGCGGTGGATTCGCCGAGCGGGGAGAAGAGACGGAATCCATAATTCTCTATGAGAACTGTGGATTACCATAATGACTGGGACGGATTGGAGCCGTACTGCAGCGCAAATTCGGCGCGCAGTGCGGCTCCAATCCGCGCCCAAATAAGCCGTGTGAACGAGGCCTTAGAGAGCAATCCCGTACATGTCTATAAGTGGGGCAACATGGTGGCTCAGTAGTTACATTGATGCCTTGCAGGGTTGTGATCTTTGTTCCAAATCTGACCATAGGCAACATTCCCAATAAGTTGTATGTTTGCCCCATGTGTGCATGGGTCTTTGTAGGGGTATGCCAGTTTCCTGCCACAATCCAAAAGTAAGATTAAAGGATAACTGGCCTAATTAACTCAGTACTGTACCTCAGAAAGACACTATTAGAAAGGGAGTTGGTGCACTCAATTCAGCCACTGTTTATTGGCTTTACTTGCCACTATTGTGGTACACTGATTCACAAGCATCATAGAAGAAATGATAATACTAATCGGTTAGATCTTGCAGTCAAATGCATGTGTTGTAAATCAGCTGTACCTGTGGCATTGTAAATAAAGGCGGTTTAAATTTTGTATTGCCAAATAAAGGCATTTGTAGGTTAAAAATAATGTGGCCTGAAGTAATTTTAATTAGAGTGACCAGAGAATATATTTACATTTAACCAAGGTGATCTTACAGTGAAGTACTTTTGTGTGGGTATTTTAGGTTTATTTCCCATCATTTGTGTAGCATAGCAAATTCTGCAACATTCATATCAGACCTAACTGGCTCACAATCTTATTTTTATGTGCATACAAGAACCAGTTTCATATTAGTATGTTTTTAGATTGTGTGAGAAAATCCACACAAACATTACAGATGCTGCCCCAGTCAGATTTAAACCTATTGGTGCAGGGCAGCAGTGCTAACCACCCGAGCCGCTGTGCTGCCCTGTTCATAGCAGGGTCAGGACGACTGGTAGGTGAAGGGAGGCGAACACCTAGGGCGCCACTTCATCCCCAGCAGAAAAGGTGGCACAAGGAGGTATGGAATGGGCTGAATTTTCTATTGGGGGTGCTATATGCCTTATTTGCCTAGGGCACCAGAATACTTTGTCCCAGTACTGGTTCATAGGGTTACATGTGTAACATATACTCTAAAGAAAACATCACATCGGATCCAATCACAGACTGGTTAACCTAAACGTTGCTTAACATCAGAAGTTTCTGATATGAGTAAGTAACCACATTTCATATTTTGTTACTATATTTCTGACCAAAGTTTGTACATGTCATATCTATTAAACATGCTGTTTGCTGCCCATGTCTAAATTAATTTTTTTATAAGTGCTCAATGAACTGGTTTGAAATATAACAGAGCAAAATCAATCAAAAGGAAGGGTTAGTTTGAAGGCAAACAGTTTTATGTATATATACAGTATATTCGTAACCAACCAGCATTCCCAATCTCCATGTTCAAACACAGGAAATGTGATTCCCATCTCTTACTATTTACTTTTGTTGATGATATATGCAAGTAAAAAGGAAACCTTTTCATTTGCTTGAATGGCCTCGTAGTAGCCAAAACCAACAGAAAAAAAATCACTTGTAAACTAATCAAACAGAACTTCAAAGGATTATAGTGAATATTTGTGTGGATCACCACGGTTTCCATTTTTATGAAGCAAATTGTTTCACTGGTTATAGTCTGAAAGTTAAACTAGTATGACATAGCGTGACACTGCTAGGTTTGAACGTCTTCTTCACACAGTGCAACAACAAATAAACCAACCACACTGTGTTAGTATTCTTCATGATGTCATGGATGGTAGCATTCAAACTGGCTGTTTTATGTGGGAGAATAGTATGTACTGACATGCCCTCTGTCTGGGGTGTCTTTTGTGAGCAGGCACAGGAGACAGACGAGGATCTCTCTACTGATAGATGTGATATTTTCTCATACTTCTTTACTAATGGAATCTGGCTTGAAAATAACTTTGCAGCTCTGATTTCTGCTCTAATATTTTCCCTTTACAGCAACATTATAGTTACCATTGACTAAAAGTATCGGATACTGTTTGTGAATAGACAACTAAAATGTTATCAGGTTTTCAATAATAAAGTCAAATTCACACATGCTGTTTGTGATATAGTTTTTTATGAAGATTTTGTTACAGACAAATCCAGGAGTGGATAAAAAGAAAAGACTGCGCATATAAATCTTTTATTGTTCTTAGTTTGCAGCCTTTAGAAGTTACTCTGAGCTTTGGCTAAATAAAACTGCATTAAAAGGCTTATGCCTTTTTTCTTTTTTGGAGCAACCGGATGTCACATTATTGTTGATATGATTTTCCAAAATCCCATTCAAACAATGTCGTCATTTAAAAGAACAAAAAGGTACAAATAGGACAGCACTGATATTCCAGAGAAACTTGAAAATCTTCAAACTACAATGAAATAAATTGTCAACCGGAAAGTCAATCCTCACTAACCAACAAAAAGTCTATATAAAACAAACAAGTTGCATTAGCATATCCAAGAAATCCCATGTTGCTTATTGAAGTGAGTACAATAAGGGTATGTTGATATGGCTTATTTTGGGGCGTAATTGTGGGCGTATTTTGCCGCATGTTGCGCTTAATACTTGGCGAAATGCGCCCCACAAATATGGTAATCCATAGCTCTCATAGAGAACTATGGATTACGCCTCTACCCACGCCCATACAATACGATTGTATTGTACACGTGGGGAGATAAGTGACATGTCAATTATTCACGGCAATCGTAATGCTTGCCAATGAGGCCAGCGGGCTGCCGCCTCCCCCGTGCTTTGGGAGTACGCGCTGATCAGTGCAACTCCCAAATCACCTGGCATATTGTGGCGCATACGGTACGCGCCGCAATACACCGTGCTTGACAAAGAGGGTGGCACCCTCGAAATGTAGCGGACATGCTACAGAGGAAGGAACATGGCAGCTATTGCTCCTAAGAGGCTAACGGTATAGAACTGACTGCTCCACACAGGACAGAACAGTAAGGATGTTCTTACTTATGTGCCATAATCTTGATTGAAGTAACTTATACTGTGTTCAGAAGATGTTTTGAAAACTGCGAGAAAAAATGTGAATGTTTTAATGAAATTACTGGCAAGTAAATACTTTGCGATTGAACACTACATAAAGAATATACAGATTTATTAGGTGGTTTATACTAATATGGATATATATAGCGGAGAGGGACCTCCAAACACCACCATTACACAGTATTCAAATTCAATTGCTTTTGAAATATAGTGAAACCTTCCAGAAGTCATTTTGGGTTCAAAACCCCTCATGGATGTCATTTAGGGGTGTATTGTGCCTTTTGGGTGTACAGGTGTTCTATAGTTTTTTTTAGCATTGGGCCATGAAAATGGGAAGGGGGGGGGGGGGGAATGCAGTTGTCTGTCATTGTTTTTTGGGTTTCAATTTTACAGCGTCTGCCGTGCACTGTAAATGACATGATAACTTTACTCTGCGGGTTGGTACAATTACAATGATATACAACATCTATAAAAAAAAAAAGCATTTTTATGTTGTCCTATTCTGACAGCCATAACTTTTATATTTTTCTGTATATGGAGCTAATTATGGGCTTGTTTTTTGCAGGATGAGTTGACATTGGTACCATTATGGGGTGCATACGAAACTTTGATCACTTTTTATTAAGGTTTTTGTGAGGCGTTTTGAACAAAACTGTCGCAGGTGCTCCCGCAGCCGTGGGTCGGGCTGCGGGCACACCCGTGTCTAGTCTGTGTCCCCCTGCTCCGGGAACGAGTGGCGCCGTGGTACGGATCTATTGTGCCCTTAGCCTTTAGAGAAAGCTTTGAAAGTGCATTCTAGTGTCTTCGGTGTTCTGACCCTCTTCCTACGTTTATTGACCACGAACCTTTACCGCCTGCCCTGACCCTCTTGCTACGTCTATTGACCACGAACCTTTGCCGCCTGCCCTGACCTTTCCGCCTGTCCACGCCTACGCCTGACGATTCTGTACCACGCTCACCCTTGGCTGCCACTGCAAGCAAGTCACGTCAGTGGAAGCGACCTGGTAGACTCCCGCCGCAGCAAGTCCATCCCGCTTTGCGGTGGGCTCTGGTGAAAACCGGGACCTACTTAGACTTCGCTCTCTGGCGTGGCTTAGACCATCGCTTGCGGTGGTCCAACGGATCCACTACCGCTGTCCGTAACAGAAATACAGCAATCCTGGTGGTATTTTTGATTTTTATTGTCACCGTGAGGTATAAATGACTTATTAACGTTACTCAGCAGGTCGATACAATTACAGCAATGCTCAATTTGTATATTATTTTTATGATTTACTGCTTTTACATAAAAAGGAAAACACGTTTTTGCATCGCCATAGTCTGAGAGTCATAACTTTTTTATTTTTTTGTATACGGAGATGTGTAGGGGCTTGATTTTTGCATGATGAGTTGATATATTGGTATAATTTTTGGCGGGACAAGACTTTTTGATCACTTTTAAATCCGTTTTTTGGAAGGGAGGGTGAAGAAAATACTACAATCCTAGTAGTGTTTTTAAATTTTATTTTAAACAGCGCTCACCATGCAGTATACATGACAAGCTAGTTTTACTCTGTGGGTTGATACGATTATGATGAAACCCAATTTATATAGTTTTTGTTTATGTTTAAGCGCTTTAAAAAAAGTGTTTTTATTGTGTAAAATAATATTTATGCATCGCTATCTTCTAATAGCTATAACTTTTTTATTTTTCTGTATACAGAGCTGTATAAGGACATTTTTTTGTGGGATAAACTGAAGTTTTAATTGATACAATGTTGGCATTTATATGAGTTATTGATCGCTTTTTATTCCATTTTTATTTATTTATTTTTTTTTAACAGCGTTCACCGTGCGGGTTAATTAACGTGTTGATACCAAATATGTGTACTTTATTTATTTTTTATCTTTTTTGAGGCGATTGGCGTTTGTAAAGGGGAAAAGGGCAATATGCTTGTTTTTATTTTATTTTTCGTGTTTGTGTTTCACTTTTTTAAAAACTTTTTAACACTTTTTTTTCACTTTTCCCCATAGGGGATTTGTAACAGCGATCTTCAGATCGCTCATACAAAAAGAGACCTGTACACAACATTTCTGTTGTATACTGGTCTCTATAGCAACTGTCAATCACCATGCCCATAATGCATTGGCATGGTGACATCACCAGACAGCCTGGGAAGTGGTTTTCATTTCCTGGGCTGTCTGGCAGGAGACTGCTGCGTGCCGCAGCTGCGATGAGAGCAGGCACTAGGAGCTCACTCTTAATCTTAATAGATCATTGGAGCTAAGGGGTCCCATGCCAAGATTGTGCGGGGCTCGCTTGAAAGCCCGTGCGATCGCCAGGACGTACCTATACGTCCATATGCGGGAACGCACTTACCGCTAGGATGCATGGGTACGTCTAATGTCAAGAAGAGGTTAATATTTCTATCTATTGTATTGATTATCATGTGGTATTCTGTCTAAAAAAGGCCATTTCATGGGCTAAAATATTGTTTTTTTCTTTTCTATGTACTTACTTAAGCAAACAACAAAGAATTTCTTGGATTTTCGAATGCCCCTTGATAACCTCTTAATAACTTGATGTATGAGTATGTCATCATACTGGTAATGAGTTATAAAGTGGGCTCCCATGCTGAGTCCATTTTGAAGGCGGCAGGTGCCAGCTGATAATTACAACTGAAACCCAGCGATAACAGCAGGGATCAAAGCTGGCTCTAAACCCCGCTGTCTAACTATTTAGATGCCTTGGTGATCCCGGTTGTGGCATCTAAAGGAATGAGAAAAAGTGCTTCACACCATCCTGTTATATTGTTCTGCATTATTTTTTAATGCAGAAGAGTGTACAACTGTTTGAGCCCCCTAGAGGTCAAATACCATAGGGGGACTACAAGTTCAAATGTAAAAATGAAAAAAAAAGTTTAAAAAATATTAAATGTTAAAATCACAAAAAAATAAAAATGTTAAATGTTATTGGCATTGCGGCGTCCATAAAAGTCTATTAAATTGTAACACTGTTTATGCTGTACACTGATCACTGTAGAAAATAAAAATCCAGATGTCAACATTGTGTTTTTTTAGTAATTTTTCATCCCCAAATAACTGGAATAAAAAGTGATAAAACCACAATTGTACTGACCTAAAGAATACAGATAACACATCATTAATACAGAGGATTGAACAAAAATAAAGCCCACACAAAAATGGTGCAAGTATTTTTTTTTTTTACATTTCATTCCACTTAGAATTTATTTTTAGTTTACCTAGTACATTCTATGGTACAGTCAATGGAACTATTAAAATTACATCTTATCTCACAAGAAAACAAGCCCTCATATGTCTATGTAGATGGAAAAATAAAAAATGATGGCTCTTGAAAGGTGGGGAGGAAAAAATGTGGATCCAAAAATATAAGACCCGCTGTTGTTGAAGTCTTGGACCGTCGCTCATGATTCACCCAGAGTGTCAGTACCCGTGTCCACTAGCTCATGGTTCTGCCCAGAACGTCCGTAGCTCATGGTTCCACCCAGAGCGTCCGTAGCTCATGGTTCCGCCCAGAGTGTCCGTAGCTCATGGTTCCGCCCAGAGCGTCCGTAGCTCATGGTTCTGGCCTGAGTGTCCGTAGCTCATGGTTCCGCCCAGAGCGTCCGTAGCTCATGGTTCTGCCCAGAGCGTCCGTAGCTCTTGGTTCCGCCCAGAGCGTCTGTACCCTGCCTAGCTCATTGTCCCACCCAGAGCGTCTGTACCTGTTTTTGCTTGTTTTCCCGCCCGGAGTTCCCTTCCATTTTGCCTAGTGCCCCGTTTGTTCCTCCCATGCTCCTCCTTTTCTAGGTTTTCCCTATACTGGCTATCATTCAGCCTGTAACTGGTTTTGGGGTTGCCCCCATAGAAGTTGCGGGCCCCTGACCTATGTGGAATTCCATTCTGTGATGTGGAGGGGTAGGAGGGTGTTTGAGGGGGGTACTGTCACGGTTCACGCCGCAGTCCCTGCCTTGGACCGTCGCCGTGTCCGTGCCTGACTTGTCTCTGCTGGGCCTCCCTGTGCAGGGGTTCTGGCGGCCTGTGTTCTTTGCTGTTTATGTGCCTGTCCTGTTGCTCCTGCTTCCTGGGGTCCTGTTCGTGCACTGCGCCTCCTAGGGAGCGCGCGTGGCAGCTTCCTGCCCTTTATTGGGTTTGTGCCTCTCTTGCCTTCCTCTTGAACTGTGACCCCTGGCTATAAGAGGAACTTCCTGTCTTTGCTCCAGGGTCAGTCCATTGTTGTGCTTCATACTGAGTGCTGTGTCCATCTGAGCTCCTGCCAGCTTCTCAGGTCTGCTGTTCTGGACTTAACCCCTGAGATGCCTGGTCCAGTTCCTGGAGTTCATCAAAGCTCCTGACCACCTGTCTGTCATCTTCTACTGTCCCTGCACCTGTCCAGTTCCTGCTGTATCCTGCCGTTATACCTGTCCAGTACCTGCTGTATCCTGCTGTTGTACCTGGCTAGTTCCTGCTGTATCCTGCCGTTGCACCAGTCCAGTTACCTGCCGAATCCTGCCATTATACCAGTCCAGTTACCTGCTGTATCCTGCTATTTTACCTGTCTTATACCTGTCTAGTACCTGCTGCATCCTGCTGTTATACCTGTTCAGTAACCTGCTGAATCCTGACGTTATACCTGTCTAGTTCGTGCTGCATCCTGCCGTTGCACCTGTTCAGTATCCTACTGTAATCATGCTGATGCATATGTTTCTTCCTGCTGTTGGATAGGTTTTCCGGCCGTCTACCACCGCTTCTGTGCCTGGAGTTCCTGTCCTGCACCTCGGCTGTCACCGCAGGGACACCGCAGGGGTAACGACCTGAGGGTTCCCTGCAGCAAAGTCCATCCTGCTTTGAGGCGGGCTCCGGTGAAGACCGGGAGCCCCATAGACACTGTTCCCAGGTGTGGATCCCCGTCTACCATCTTGCCTGCGGTGATCACAGTGGATCCACACCCAGTTACCAGCGATCGGCGCCTCAGCGCATACTGTTACCACCGGATCATGACAGAATGGACTGACCTCGTTCATTCCCGTGACAGAATGGACTGACCATGGATCCTGCCGTGGTGACCCTGCGTTCGTGCCTGCCATCTTGCTAGTCTGTTACCTGCCCGCTGGCTCATGGGTTGCCCAGAGTTTCAGGACCGTGTCCGCTAGCTCATGGTTCCGCACAGAGCACCCATAGCTCATGGTTTCTCCCAAAGCGTCCGTAGCTCATGGTTCCGCCCAGAGCGTCCATAGCTCATGGTTCCGCTCAGAGTGTCCATAGCTCATGGTTCCGCCAAGAGCGTCCGTAGCTCATGGTTCTGCCCAGGGTGTCCGTAGCTCTTGGTCCCGCCCAGAGTGTCTGTACCCTGCCTACCTCATGGTCCCGCCCAGAGCGTCTGCACCCGTTTTTGCTTGTTTTCCCGCCGGAGTTCCCTCCCATTTTGCCTGTGCAGGAGTCCCGGTGGCCTGTGTTCTTTGCTGGTTACTTGCCTGTCCTGTTGCTCCTGCTTCCTGTGTCCTGTACGTGCACTGCGCCTCCTAGGGTGCGCGCGAGGCAGCTTCCTGCCCTTTATTGGGTTTGTGCCTCTCTTGCCTTCCTCTTGAACTGTGACCCCTGGCTATAAGAGGAACTTTCTGTCTTTGCTCCAGGGTCAGTCCATTGTAGTGCTTCATACTGAGTGCTGTGTCCATCTGAGCACCTGCCAGCTTCTCAGGTCTGCTGTTCTGGACTTAACCCCTCAGATGCCTGGTCCAGTTCCTGCAGTTCATCATAGCTCCTGACCACCTGTCTGTCGACTTCTGCTGTCCCTGCACCTGTTCAGTTCCTGCTGTATCCTGCCGTTATACCAGTCCTGTTACCTGCTGACTCCTGCCGTTATAGCAGTCGAGTTACCTGCTGTATCCTGCTGTTATACCTGTCTTATACGTGTCTAGTACCTGCTATATCGTGCCGTTATACCAGTTCAGTTACTTGCTGAATCCTGCCGTTATACCTGTCTAGTTCCTGCTGTATCCTGCCGTTGCACCTGTTCAGTATCCTGCTGTAATCATGCTGATGCATACATTTCTTCCTGCTGTTGCATACGTTTTCCGGCCGTACCTGTCTACCACTGCTTCTATGCCTGGAGTTCCTGTCCTGCACCTCGGCTGTCCCCGCAGGTAGCCACGTCAGGTGTAGCGACCTAGGGGTTCTCTGCAGCAAAGTCCGTCCTGCTTTGCAGCAGGCTCCGGTAATGACCGGGGGCCCCTTAGACTCCGTTCCCTGGCGTGGATCCCGATCTACCATCTCGCCTCGCGTGGATCCACACCCGGTTACTAGCGATCGGCACCTCAGCACATGCTGTTACCGCCAGATCGTGACAGAATGGACTGACCTCATTCACTCCTGTGACACAGATGTTAGCTAATCTGTGGGTGTCTAGAGCTAAATCTGAAACCTGGGGGTTGGGCCACGCCCCCTTGGCTGTGATTGGTTGCTTGATATTTAGTTCAGCCCTGTCGAAACATGCCTCCTGTGCTGGGAATGCCCCCTGTACTGTGATTGACTGTCCTGCGCTCTCTATGATTACTTCCCTCTGAGCTGTGGGAAAATGAAACTGACTGAACATTCCTTGCTAGCTGCTGTCTGTGTCTATGTTCTCATTGTCTTTCACTCCCCTCTGAGATGTGTAATAAAAACTGCCTGAGCTCTCTATGCTCCTCTCTCAGTGATAGCTCTATGTGAAGGATCTGGGCAATTAGTCTCCTTAGCTGCTAGATTCACTCTCCCCCCATATAACACAGTCACAGTCAAAACCAACCCAACACAGTCTTGTACAATCTGCTACTCCCCCCGCATATAACACAGCCTTATACACTCTGCATGTTTTTCTCAATATTTAATAAAACGAATAAATTTTACCCTTTTATCAATAGGATTACCAAAATATTTTTATTTCCCAAACCCAAATAAGGGAAAGATTTTTTTAAGCCTTTTTTATTCCTTTTTGCAAATAAAAAGTTTACAACTTTCATTATTATGTGGTAGCTTTTGCCCTTAAACTGTAAAACCGAGTCAAATGTTTTGGATATCCTTCCACAAGCTTCTCACAATAGTTGGTAGAATTTTGGCCATTCCTCCTACAGAAGGGTGTAACTGAGCCTTTTTGTAGGTCGCCTTGTTCGCACCCGTTTTACTTTTCCCAAAATTTTTTTTTAGTAGACTAATCGGGTTTTGTGAGGGCCACCCCAAAAACTTTGATTGTTATCGTTAACCCCAACTTTTAATCTTGGGGTATATCTTCGGTCATTTGGAAACCCATTTCCCCCCAAGTTTTAATTTCCGGGGAGATGTCTTTATTTTTTTGCTTCATATTGCCACAAATCTTCTTTCCTCATTTCCCATCTTTTTTTGAAGTAAAACAGACTTCATGCAGAAAAACAACCCCCACAACATGATGCTGCCACTCACCCCCCCCCTGTTTCAAATTGGGATGGTGTTCTAGGCTTCCAACTCTCCTTTTTCCCCCCAAATTTAAAAATGGTATTATCCAAAATTAAATTTAGTTTCTCGACCACAGGACATGTCCCAAAAATATAGGTCTTGTTCTGGGCTTTTGGCAAACATTAATCGGGCTTTTAATGTTTTTTTTTGGGAGTAATGGCCTTTCGCAAGTGACCCTTTTAGCCCATTTGGTTGAGTAAATTGTTTAATGTGGATATGACACAATCTTACCCCTTCCATCACACTTCAAAAGGGCCTTTTTTTTATTTGGGTTGTATTCACATTTGACTAAAGTCGTTCTCTCTGGACACAGAACCCGTTTCTTCCCAAGCGGGATGAGGGGTGGAAAAATTTCCCCTTTTTGTCGATTTGCTATAATTGTTTGTAAAGAGAGCAAGCACCTTTAGGGATCTGAAATTGCACCCCAAGGGTAACCAGGGTTTGTGCAAGTTCACTTTTCTTTCCCGATATCTTGGGTGATTTTTTTAGACTTTCCCCTGATTTAAAACAAAAAGCATTGTTTCGGGGGCTTTAAAATACTCCCAAGGGGTTTTCTCTTTTAATCAATTGTCAATAAACTTAATTGTAGTATTGAAATGTTTTTGCAGTGCATAGAGAACACCCATATTAAATAGATGGAAGTTTTCATGTATCCATAAAATGTGGTGCACAGACAGCCTGTGTGATTACAAAAAAAAGATATAAATCCAATACATTGGGTTTCATTTATGAAAACTGTCCAAGCACAAGACTGTCCTCGTTGCCAATGGCAACCCCAAATTTGACTCAGATTTATTTTCTTTATCTTTTGGAAAAATGAAAGTGAGCACTATGGCAAAAAGGACGTTTTCGCTAGACAGTTTTTTTAAATGAGACCCCTATTTTTTGCACACTCCAAAATAGGAAAAAAAAAGGGGGCCCTTTTTTATAAAACTCCTACAGGAAGACTTTTATTTTTCCCAAGCAACCAATCAAACTCAGGTTTGTTTTATACGGCCCGGAAAATGAAAACTGACTCGGATTGGGTTTCTATGGGGCCCCAAAACAATCTACTGCTAACAGTTTTCAACATAGGGCCCATAAATTTTTAAGTTTTATTTTAAAATTTAAAAGACTCAATAACGGGTTCATTTTCCTACACTTTAAATTTAAAACATATTTTGCCTTTTAGGCCTTTCTTTTTTATTGTTGCCGTTTGTTTTTTCCCCCTCGCCTTCCCCGAGCCATAACTTTTTATTTTTCCACCCACTAGACT